>CABFWB010000058.1:99592-119195 GCA_902151455.1 Timema bartmani
TGAGATATGACTTAAAAAAAAAAAAAGAAGTATATTAGAGCTAGTTTCAGAGTAAATGTGTAGGTTTTAAATATGTCTTCAATCGTTATTTTTCACTACAATTTATAGGCCGATTTGTAAAATTAGGATAAGGGGGAAAGTTATGTGGAAAAGGGACAGGATTGTCTTGCGGTCCACCACTAATCAGTTAAAGTAAAAATGGCTCTCAAGTTTTAAAAGGTTGTGCACCCCTGCTCTAGGCAGACATTCTTTAGACTCATTTGGTGACTGGTTTATAATATAATCTATGGCCTTAAGTTATTTTCACAGTTAGCGTAACTGAACAGAGATGATTATTAAACTTAGCTAAACATAAATTCTTCTGGGTACTAACTAAAGTTCTTTAGACCTCATGCCAAGCTTAAAGTAGTGCTACAGATACCTTTCGTAAAGTGCACAGTAAATATAAACAATATTTCAGTTTTCAATTAAATAAAAACTCATCTATTGCAACTACACACGTGCCAGGGACATATAGAATGTCCAGATTCATAATAATCTCCAGGTAAGAAATGTTTTATATTTAATAGTTTCTCTGTATGAGACAGTAAAAAGAGCAAATTCTATATAACACTAATCTGAATCGAATATAAATTGCAGATGTCAGTAAATGGAAAAATAGCCCCTTGCAATTGAATTTAACTGCGAAGTAGGTGGGTATGCGGATAGAAGAGTCAGTCTCGTATCATCTGGTTCACCGATGTCTGGAAGTGTAAGTGGTCGACTCCCAGTCAGGTGTATCAAGGTAGTTCTTCACGAATAGTTACCTACTCTCTCCCTTAACTCGAATGCTGGAATATTTCCTATAAATTCTATCTTCCATATCTTTCACCCAATAAATATTCGGAAATTCCAGAAGTGTAGTAAGCGGTGCATAGCAGTTGGCCCACGAGATTCTTTGTCCCAAAATTGCATAGCTTAGTTAGAGAATGATCACTGACCAGGAGGATTATCGTCATAGCTTAGTTGGACCACGATCACTGGCAAGGAGGACTATAACAGATAATAGACCTGCGGTTATATATCAAATCGGCCCCACCAATCTTTTTCGTTTATATTAGGTTAGGCTTGTTTAGGTTAGGTACGATTAGCTTCGCATTTAGCTGTGTCTTACGATCCATCACTTGTTGTTTTTCGTTTTTCACTGAGCTTGAGAAAACATTTACGACCATCCCAAGTGGAGCGCCACAACAGCTGGGGCAGAGTTAGTACACCAGTGCGCCTTGTTTACAATTCCCAAGAAAGAACTCGTGGCCCAACTATTGTGTGGGATTAACGCCAACCTTTTAACGCAGTGTAACTCGTGTCCCAACTGTAACGTTGGATTAACTATACGCTTTTAAACGCAAGTCATAACAGGTATACATGGCCCAACTGTAATAATCCCTTAGTTAGATGTGGTTCACACATAAACAAGCCATGAGAGGACCGAAATAAAATCCGCTGCCTCACTCTTCTGAAGGATCTCCCATCTCTCTTCAGCAAGCAGTTAAGATACTCGGTTGGCAAGGGGGGAGGTAGAGAGGCAAGGGTGAGACAAATTAGCCCAGGAAACTGCAACCCGCTAAGCAATTAGTCAACCACTGTTTCAAGGCAACACAATTACCGCAATAGAGGCATTAGGTTTCCAACGCTGAAAGCTACTAACGTCAATGTAGGAATATTCTGACGAAGAGCTTGATCAGCGCATGCGTGGTTGCGTTTTAGCTGTGGATGTTTACTATTTTACTAATTTTTTTAGCTCCACGTCCTACTATATGTTTGGACTATACGCATATGTACTAATTACGCTAATTTTTCGGGGATGTGGAAGGCTGTATATGGAGGAAGTGTACCTACATTTGCGTGGAGAGAGAAAGTAAAAAACTATTTAAGAACAATCACACTCAGTACATCCAACTAGGATTTTAACCCCGATCTTCCCGTAGTCATTAATCTAGTCTACTGCGACAGTGACGCCATGCACCAGCGTTCTCAAATTGGGATGCACGGTGACCTATTAAGTGGTCCGCTTGATCCCAAGAGTTTTAGTAGTAACTATACTGAATTAAATAATGTTTATCACATAATTATAAAACCAGAATTTGAAATGCAAAAGATTAAATATGGAATATCAGTATTACTTTTTATTTCTTTTCTTGGAAGACACAAGTCAAATAAAAAAAGAAAGTTATACCAACCTTAATTCAATATAATATCTGAACCATTATTTATAAAAAAAATTATGAGGCTTAGAATGTAAAACGTAAACAAAAAACTATTACTTGCTAGTTCATTTTCTTTTCAATATTTCATTTAATAAATTAATTTTTGTCATGTTTTTGTAGTCGCAGAGTAGATTTGCCTAGATTTTTTTTTCCTGAATAACTTTCAAACACCCCTCCCTTTCACTCCCCTTCTCCCAGGGACCCAGTGGTCCTCTAGTGCGCATAGTTTCCATTTGGTGCTCCTCCATCGCCAAAACTTCGAGAAAAACTGCCTTTGACCACCGACCATGTATCCACCAAAGCGGGTCTGTTTTTTTGTTAGCACCACGTCTTAATACCTGTTCAGGCTGTACGCATATGTAATAATCATACTGACGAGTTGATGGGGAGAATTAAATCTAGGGGAAGATATACCTGATTTAATCCAAGAGGTAGGGATGGAGTGTGTGCTTGCACTATCGTGGAAAAGAAAGTGAAAACTGTTTACTTAGGATATTCAACGTAACCTTTCTGAACAGGATCTACAAACTGAATTAATTCTAGAATAGACACAACACCCAGCTCCCTGACAGTTAAGTCATCACTGTGAAAGGGGAGGCCCCAAAATAATTTCACCGACCACAAAATAGTTTGACCATGCTGGAAATAAAATCCTAGACCCTTATTTGAATAGATATTTAGGCTACCAACTGATGAAAGACCAAATTGATCAATTACATTTTAAAAACTCCGCTCCCTTTTTTCTTTCTATCTTTCCGCCACCAGCAACCCATTCCAACACTAGCTCAACGGGGCCGGTGAATTGTAGGTAAAACGAATAGTTTAAACTGGTTTATGATCTTCTATTTCCATGTTTCAAAAATTATTGCAAAAAGATCTGAAAATTCAAATAACTTTTTATCAAAACTTCCCTGGCATCTCTATTATTTGTATTAATTCATTCCACTTTAATAGACATGTTAAAATTGTGCAATAAAATTTTGATAATAGGTTGACCTTAAATATTTAAAAAAATTTAAACTTCATTAGCATTAACGTAGAATTTTTACTGATTTGATTTAAAATATGAAATTTTTAGGCGATATTTTTTATTCTATGCTCATTCTTAAAATTCGTGTACTTTTACAGGTTTTCACTGTTTTTGAGGCACGTGTCAACCCTAAATCTGGTTAATTATTTTCACTTTGAGAATGACCCATGACATCCCAACAAGTAATTTAATTACGCCTAGTACTCATTTAAATTACTACGAACATTTGTTTCAGCAGCTCTTTGTGATAGCAATCAGCCTGGGTCAGCCGTGGTAGCTCGATCAGTTTTAGTAAAGATCAATACGGGCCACTTTTTTACTATCGATTTCAAATAATTCCTATAATTTCTACAAAATTGCACACGAAAGGCCTTCAAGGTCATTCAACCATCAACAGTTTGTTGCACAATTTTAACAAGTGGATAGTCATAATCTACAAATAGCGATTCAATGATTTCAAAACATCAGAGTTCACGAGTTGTAAGGGGTCAAACTTTTGCTATTTTATGCTTTTTACATATCATTGTTAAGATAAGGTAATTAATGTATGGGTTTGAAATTAGTATAAATATACATTCATATGAGATGTACACAATGAAATAGTTATGATATTAATATCAATAATAAAGTATTTCACTAAAATATATATGATATAAATATAAATATTACTAATATTAATATCACTAAAATATTTATCGTATGGATATTAATAATATTATAGCTATTTCATTATGTAAAGTGTACACCTCATATGAATATCTAGTTACACTAAATTACTTTAACTTAACAATGGTACGTGAAAAGCATAAAATAGCAAGTTTGACGCCTTGAAACTCGCGAACTCTGTTTTGAAATCAATGAATCGCTATTTATAGCTTCGTGACGTGAGAACCAGCTGGTTCTATTTAAAGATTTTATATATTTTCGTTTTTCACACCCTTTTGTCAATCAGATCAATAGCTGTTGAATTATGAGTAGGGAAATTCAGTTCTATGTGCAAAAAATGTCAACCGTGAGAGCCATATGGTTCTATTTGCATCCACCTGTATTGTTTATCTGACAAACTGCCACAAGTGTGATTTTATTAGGATATATTGTCATATTCCTGTTATTTGTATTATTATTGATGTAATATTAACAATATCTATACAATATATAATAAATATAATATATTATCTGTATATCCAAATAAATATCGAAATCATGTCGAAGAGAAAACATTCATAAGAAATGAAAGAAAAAATATTGTGACAGCAACATAGTGACAGCAACACGATGGTTGTTTATTTTGAGTTACAAAACGGAATAGCATTCATTACCTAGGGCAAATGTAAGCTGATTTTCTATAAAAGTAAGTTAAATGTTTACAATCTCACACCTCATGCCTCAAATGTCAATGAAAAGAAAGGTTACTGTGCTATTTGCATGAGGGAAAGTGTGGGCGAGCAGGGAATGGCATTGCCAGTGCTGTTATAAAATTACTTTCAAAAGTATCTTCTCACTATCCTGAAACCACTGAGTGCATTATTTGTATTAGTTCACTCCACTTTAATAGACATGTTAAAATTGTGAAATAAAACTTTGATAGTTGGTTGACTGGATATTTAACTTTTTTTTCAACTTCATTAGCATTAACGGAGAATATTTACCGATTTGATTTAAAACAGGAATTTCTCTACGCGATATTTTGTATTCTTCAGATGACACATCCAACAACAGTGTATTGGTATGAAATATTTCCATCAGCTCAAGAGTTTTTTCAGTTGTCCCCTATACGACAAACTATAACGGAACTGATACTCTCTGCGTGAACATCCAATTATGGTTACTCGCTATAGTGGATATTTTAAGCTTAGGATTTTTCTCATAAAGATGGCATACCCCTTAGTTTCGATACTGAATTTAGAATATTTAGGGTAACGGGAAGTGGGAGAAATAAAGAGCCCTGGAACGATAAAAAGACACCGTACGATTTTTTATATGTAGATATAATTATATTATTTATATCATCTATATTAGTATAAGTAATATATTATCTATTAAAACTAAAAGTGATCGCTGAAGATAGCATGGATTTTCATATGAATATATGAAAGTAGTTTTAGTAACTTTTGTAACTGTCCCTTATACCAAATTTTTTTTAATATAACTACAGTCATGCATAATTTTGATCATTCTGCAAACGTAATTTAGATCACACACACACACACAGCTATATCCACAATATACATATTTAAATGAAAAAAGTATATATCCAATTTATGATCTTGGTTTATTTTGTTGGTTTTTATAAAGGATGTACCATTAGTAAAACATATTAAAATGATGGTATATTCGAATTCAATAAATTGAGAAGATTTATATTCAAATATAATATGAAAGCACTACAATACAAATCTACTTTCATGGATAAAAAATCCTTAAATATATTCATAGGTTGCATTATTTTTTAATTATCATTGTGAAGCAAAATGTTATTGGTAAGAATTGTAAATCTCGCTAACCGCTAAGAACGCAAGGAAAATCTCCACACTACTGTTGATATATAAACTAATCCTCCACCTCGGTTTTTTCATATATTTTGTAGAAGGCCTTAGCTCTAAACCTCTATTTCCGCTGAATGGACTCGCTCTTTACTCCACCCCTTCCTAGCACACACAGAGCAAGCATAGATTCAAGTCAAGCTATGATTCAAATATATATGTTTTATCCGGACACAGCTTTATCTACAGTGGTATCGTCACATGAAGGCAGGTTTTTGAAAGCTACCAAAGTTACTAAAACTACGTTAACATCTCAAGTAATTCGATCTTCATGTCTCAATGACGATCGATCAATTATGTGGAAACCCAAATCGGTGGTCGCATGGTCTAAGGCCGGCGTATCAAACTCGTTTGATCATGAGGACCACATTGGAAGTGGAAAATACTGAGGGGGTGATGTTTAAAAAAAAAGTAGGCCTGTTGTAATTTTTTTAAGTGAAATAAATTTCAACTTTTTATTACAAACCATACACCCTACATTAATTTTTTAGCTAGAAATTTGGAAGTTTTTATATACATAGTTATTGTATTTGTCGAGCTTCCAATCTTGTGCCAAATTCACGTTCATAATTGTTTAAAAATTGTGGGTTTGTAAAAAGTAAACCTTTGCCAAACCTTTTCTGCCAAACAATGTACATATCAGTGCGCAAATTTGAAATTGATCCCTCTCGAAGAGCGAGTAGAAATTTGTTATGTCTATGGTTGTTTAATGTATTCCTGGATAAGTGTATGAGGGATGCTTGTGAGAATGAGGTTGGTGTATAAATGAACAGTGTTGATGTGAGAGTGCTGATATATTGCAGCTGATGCCGTATTAATGGCTGAAAATAAAGGTGATTTGCAGGATGCATTAAATAGTTTAATATAGCGACAGGCAGAGTGGATCTTCATACAAATGTCTCCAAAATTAAGGTGATAGTTGTTGATAAGAACGGATCAGGAAATGATTGTCAACTTTAATTGGAAAACTGTTAGAAAAAGTGAATGATTTTATGTATCTGGGAAGAAAGTTCTGTAAAAATTGAAGGATGGATGGTGAAATTGACAGATGGGGGATTGCATAGTGGAGATTAATTGGATGTATGTGGGCTGTTGCAAAGAATACAGTGATATCGAAATAGACAAAGATGGCGGTATATAAAATTGTGTTAGCCCCAACACTTTTGTATGGATGTGAAGTTTGGGCTTGTTAGGAGAAACATAAGAGCAAGGTGAATGCGGTTGGAATGAGATATCTAAGGAATCTATGTGTAAAAAAAATTTATGAACGAAGTCAGTAACGAATGGATGCTGAAGGAGTGAAGCTTGAAAGGGAATTAAATAAGTAAATGTGAAAGAAGCGACTTACGTTGATTTGGGCACGTTGAGAGGATGAGTGTGGATCGAGTGATCAAACAAATATATTAAGGTAAAGCGTGTGGATCAAAAGGAAGAGGTAGGCCATGTAAGACATGGCTAAATGTTGCAGACGAATGTGTAAAAAAGAGAAACATTAATAGTTTTAAGAATAAAAGCGCATGCATGACTCGGTGTAGGGATGTTGTTGAAGCGAAGGGAGTTTGCAAGGTTAGGGAAGTGAGGAGAAACTTAGTGAGAATGGGTTAAGTACGAAGTTGTTTTTTGAGTTATATGCTCAGTTTCTTGCCCCGTAAGGGAACAGCGTGATTAGTTATGTATATGAAAGTATATATAATGGCCAAATTGTGTGTTGGTTCGCCATAAGGTACAAGGCCCGCACGAAACCAGCGATAGGGCTGCATGTGGTCTAAGGCATCAAAAGGCATCAAACTTATGATAAACTGGTTTGCCAGTGACAGGGAGGTCGTGGTTAAGATCTTGACCTGGTGAATTGACGGTATTTATTCACATGCGATTCATCAGTGTGGTTTCCCATCCACTGTACAAGCAAATGCGGGCAATTACAAACTACACAAAACATTCTAGGTTCGGTATAATATTATTTCAGATTATACGTTTAAAAAAGTAAAACATATATATTTCATTTTCATTAATTTGAATGTTGGGAATGAATTAAATAAAAAAAGTAGCTTTGAAGAAATGTGTATAGTCCATTCGCCATAGGTAGTGACCGCAGCTAGAAGAATATGCAAAAACGGCTAAAAGAAATAAATATATATAAAACAAATTTTTGTTGTGAAAGTTTTGACTACCAAAAAATGATAACAAATGAATACACTAAAACCTTGGATTGCGAGTAACTTGGTCTGCGAGTGTTTTGTAAGACGAACAAAAATTTTCAATAAATTTTAACTTGATAAACGAGCGATATCTTGCAATACGAGTAGTACTACGGTTACGCTTTGTCTGCCGAGCAGTGTCATTGGATAGGTTCTTTGTTAACGTCGCACAAAAAGAAAAATATTTGAGTGAGTCAACAGATAGCAGTGATTCCGTTAGTGACAGTAGAAGTAATCCTAAACAATAACTCACCTCCTCCTCCTCTCCTCTCTCTCTTCTACCTCACACTAGCCACGATTAAATTTAATTAATTAATTTGATTACAGTACAGTTACATTTAAATAACGAAAATAAAAAAGGTATTAATCATGTTTAGATTAAATATCTTTGGGTTGTGGGACGAATCATCTGAGTTTCCATTATTTCTTATGAGGGAAATTCGCTTTGATATACGAGTTCTTTGTATTACGAACATGTTTACGAAACGAATTATGCTCGCAATCCAAGGTTTTACTGTATATGGTCTTATAGATCACACGGTTTGGCAAATCGATATACGAGAGGAGATCTGATAGCCTTACTAGCTGCCACTTACCACCACTCTAGTGGCGAATTGACTCTACCTAGATAAATATAAAGAAAAGCACAATAATAAATCACAAGTAGAAATCCACCCCCACTGCACCCCAATTGCTACAGTATAAGATTATAGAATTGGCCTCCCGATCAACATCGACCAAGTATCATGCGAGTCTAACATCTTAGCCCACCAGTTCCCCACTGTGTTTAATTTAATTTATTCAAGTTTTGACCCAGTCTCCTAGAGGAACAATGACAGGCAGTTGTATTAAAGATATGATTATCTGGATAATAAATTAATATAAAATAGCAATAATATACTTAAAAGTATTCTTCCTGAATAAAGAGTAATATCAGCCAACAACTTACAAACTGATTAATGTAGGTTGTGTACTATCTGGTTACGAGGTTGGACCGATTGGTTACATGTACCCCGTGGATTATTATTAATGAACCTCTCTATCCATTTGGACGTGAAGACATTCTATAAATGTTATTTAAGTTAATCTGGATGTCAAAATAAAAATAAAATCGAAATTTTATACATTATCTTTGAAACAAAATTGGGGTATTCTTTTAAATTAAATATGGAAACAATTTTTCAAAATTTAATAAATAAAATATTTTTTGCACCTGCATATGTATCTTTTACACTTTTGTACTAAATTATTAATAATATTTCTAAAAACAAAACTTTGCTAAAACATCTAATTTTTAATACCATAAATAAATATACGGGTAAATTTTCCGTTTTTATTCTTTTTAAATCAACTAAATAAATATAAGCAACTCCAGGCTTTTCCTTTAATGATGTGATGAAACTAAAACTAAATTGCTTTTATGTTTAAAAGAACAACTAACAAAAGCTTAACTGTGTTTTTTGTTTTTTAGCTTATTAAATTTTTTTTAAATATGAATATATAAGTACTTACTTGGCTTTGTATTGAAATGCGGCATAAAGTGGAATATAAAAGTACAGCAGAAATACTAAACTAATAGGCCAACCCTTATCCTTAGCTTGAAAAGGAACAGAACAAGGATAATTGTATATACATAATTGGATTAAGGTCCACTGACTTCCTCTTCTATACGATCGCGATCTTACAGAAGAAAGATAACATAGAAGAGAAGTAGAGAGAGAGATAAATGCATACAAAGTATATACTCCTATCCAAAAATCCAACATGCACAAGCTTTCCCGAGCACACTAATCATTATTTCAAACTATCTCAGTACAAAATAATATGGTTTGAACCCCAGCTGGGTGCACTGTAGTTTGAGGGGTGGAGGGTAAGATTGAAGGGTTAGTTCACTTGCTATTTTTCCTTTCTCACTTCGTGCTAATTCACTTCAACAAATGTCACTTTCAGCATCACGTGACCTCAATGGCGATGCCTACCTATGATATGATATCAAGTCAAGATATAATATTGCGTATTCAGGTTTTATCAGGCAAGTCATAGAAATACAATTAAAACAGAAAATATAAATACTTCAATAACTCTCAAATTTTTAAAAATAATCAATTAGTTTTGTAGATTTTTTTAAAATTAATCTCTTACAAATCTGGTGATTTGGTTTATTCGCGAAAATAGCAGGTAGAAATCTTTCTGCAAAGATAACATTAGAGAAAAAAATATCCTTAAAAGCATATGTTAAGCTAGAAGAGGGAACAAGAAAAAGTTTATTTAGAAATTCAAATCAACTGTCAAGGTGCAAATAGAAGAATTTTTATTTATATTCGTCATTGTAAGAGAAGAAGTGTCATCAACAGATAAATAAGACGTCTCTCAGAGTGAGCTACTCATTTTCTTCCTTCGCTTTCTATTGAGTACATTGGAGTTTAGAGTATGATGATGATTAGTGTGTCTAGTTAATATACATTTCATTTCACAAAACAATTCAAATTCACTAAGTAGGCTACGTCATTAAAGTTGGAGTGTAGAGGACGTGAGTTAAGGGCAGTGTTTTTTTAATTTTTTATGGCCAAACTTTTTTTTTTGTTGCCAAAATGAATCAATATATTTCTCCAGTAGAAACATAAGAGTTTAAGAGCGTTCATCATAGCAGGCCTAACTCATCTCCTGGCTCGCATCTGCATTTGTGTGTGTATGTGTGCGCGCGCGTGTGAGGTATGGGAGTAGAAGGGAAAAGAAAAGATCTACGATATGCCAGAAATGTGTGTGCATTTGTATTTGAATGATTACTCGAAATTTTCCACCGTGACGATGGGGGACAAAGAGGCAAAGTTTCTTGTTAAAAACTACAGTATATCCCTATTATGACAGAATGAAGATTTGTGCACAGTGCTTATCTGTGAAGCCATTCTAAAATGGTAAAAAAACGGCCTTTTCAATTCAGTTTTCATTCAAATATCATTTTATATTTTTACAATGTTCTATATTAGGAACTTCTATTAACCATTTAACTCCATTAATGTCTAATCAGAAATGATCCACGTACATACAATAGTGTTCGTGTAAATTTACGGTTTCTAGCCGACAGTATCATAGAGTTGATTGGCATGTGATGCAAGCTCTTAATTTTCTTCACTATCTGACCTAAACAGATCTTGAATATATGTCAAGGATGCCCTGTAATTTAATGATAGCTTTTCCTCTTCGTTTAAAAAGTTTGTCATCTAATGCTTATGATAGATATTCAAGAACTGTTGATATAACCATGTGAAGAAAATTAACCTATAATATGTTTATACTGGGGCAATATTTGATTTTGAGCCAGACCACCGAGGACGGGGAGATCGAGGTTCGAATCTCGGTCGGGTGAACTGGGGGTGGTTTTTCCTAAATGGTTTTCCACTCTCCCTCCACGCAAATGCGGGTTCACTTCCTCTAAATTCAACCTTACCAATTCCTAATCCATTAGTGTAATTAGTACTTAAGCGTACAACCCGAACGGGTAGTAAGACGCGGTACTAAAAAAAAAAATATTTGATTTATTTTGGCCAAAATAAATCAAATATCGCCTCAGTATAAATATAGAGTTTAATTTTCCTCACATGGTGATATAAATTGTTCTTGAATATCTATCATGAGCATAGCGTCATTTGATGACAAACTTCTTAAATTAAGAGAAAAAGTTGTCATTAAATTTCAGGCTATGCTAGACAGATATTCAAGAATTATTGAAATCACCAAGTGAATAAAATTAAACTCTTTGTTTTTATTGAAGCAATATTTGATTTATTGGACCAAAAAGGTTTTGATAAAAAAAACGCAAAAAACATTAACTTTTTTTTCCGTCCCTGCATCCCCACATTAAATGAAAATAATTTACGGACGGCCTAAACAAGCAGTAAGACGCTTGTCATAAAAAAATTAACAGAAGGCCTTAGCTACTTTCAGGATTGATTTACTATGTTGTTAAATAAGGAGTACGAATCATTTGGAGTTCATTATAGATGGAGTTTCAGGCGAAAATATCATATTTGTGTTATACCCCTATAAAAGCGATTTTCAAGCTACTTGGAACAGGTTCAACTTGTGCCCAGAAAGAAATCATATTTCCAATAAAATCCCCCGGACATTTTGTAGAAAATATTTTCAGTTGTCACGTTTTACTGTCCTAAAATAATGGTCCCCCAGATAATTTCTTATCGCAAACTGCGCAGTCAGCCTTTGAAGTGATTAACGAGTGTTACGTGGGGACATTTTCATAATTAATTTTAGAATGGTCAAGCAGTGGAGGCAAAAAATAGATTGGCCTACCAATGCCCATCTCATACCCATTTCAATTTTAAACACAGCGTATTATTTTTAAGACAAAAATGGATGGGGAATACAAGAAAAATACCTTGTTCCTTAAAAGATGTTGATTTAAAAACATTTTTAAAGACATTGATCAATCGTTAAAATTTTACATTTTTATATGCCAGTTTTAATTCAAACCGTTTTAAACATTTAAGAAGCTGTAAAAATTAAGTCCAGATATGGGTAATCAAGTTAAATTTTAAGACAAATACAACTATTGAAAAATATATATTTTGAATATGTTTTAACCGATGATTCGAGATAAACAAGAAAATATTCATGTAGTCATAGTAATTAAATTTTTGTTATTTTTAGAAATGTAAATTTCAAGAAATACAAAATAGCATTAATTGGAGTCAATTCATGCATGTTTCCTTACTGGTAGTCACGTGGTATGAGGCGTACGGCTCGCAATATAGAAGACTTTATATGATTGGGGAAGTCAAAGTTTGAACATTGGTCATTTGCACTGAAAGTCACCCTGCGTTTTATCTCAAATCCATTATTATCATATATATTTATTGGATTAAGCCATATAAATAAATTTTCTGTTAGGTGTACTGGTGAAAACATATTTAAGAGAAATCTGAACAAATTGTTTGGAAATGGTTTTGCTTGAGAACAACAATAAAGTAAAATTAGCTTGAGATAGTCATACATTCCTATTTAGAAAAGGGTTATTGGGGGCAGGCCTTTTTAAAATCTAATAAGCTATAAAGAAAATGTACTCTTTAAATTATTTGAGTTTTATGCTTTTAACTGAGAAAGGGGTAAAACAAAGTAGGAAAAACATAAATTTTGCTTTAGTAGGTTTAAAAATTAGATCTTTCTGAGAAGATGTTATTGGTAAAAAAAATTAAAGAATAAAATTTAATTTAATACCTCGAGGTATCGTAAAATATAAAACCTTTTAACTTAATCGTTGTAGACTACTGGTTTTATAGCAAATACTTCCACCTCTTGGAAAAGAGAGGAGGTTTATTAATTCTTATCGTTATTTCACACTTTCTGTTTTATCAGTATGAGGAGAGATTTAATTATCAAAATAATCCAAAATACTGAAACAATATTATTAAATCATATGAAATTTGAGCCAGGATATTATTGACGTTAATTTATAAATATATAGCCTAATTTTGGTAGGAAGAACAGTATTTTGTAGTTACTAAAGTTATTAAATCACTAAAACAATTTTATAATTCATACATCAAGTCATGTGATCTGCAGCTGTCACTTTTTATAGATATTAACGATACCTACAATATAACATAAATAATATGGTCAAATTTGATCAATGTTGGCCACAAAGAAACATGTTTGAATTTTCTAAGCAGTTATTTCAACCAAAATAAGGCAAGCTTATATGAACCGTTTGCGATTTCAGAACAATTTGAATAAATGCTTATCTTGACTTATTTTCTACCCCTTTTAACAGAAAGTTTTAAGATCCAAGTACACTAGTTATAAACATCCAATAAAAACTATTTGTTTATTAGATAATTAAACCCCATCCATGTGTAATTTGTGTAGCCAATGCTGTTTGTAATTTAATTTAGAAGCGATCAAGCTTTTTGTATCATAGATCTAAAGTCAGTGAAATCAATTAAAATCGGTATTTGCATCTGCGATAGGAATATATCCTGATTTGTGATAAATGAAGTTAATCAATTCCGTTAAACAAAATCTTGGAGTGAAGTTTAGAAAGTATGAAAATAATACGTCTCTCTTATGTTAAAAATGGCAACAAACTCTTATTTGAGAGTGGTATAAAGCAGCAAATAGGAAAAAAAAAAATTCTAAATCTCTAAATACCAAACAATCCAAAGATAAGATGTTAAAAATATTATATAGTTTTCTTATACATTTTTTCAGAACCACCTCTTACTATCTGTTCAGAATACGATTTTCTTAGATATTGTTAATCTATTTCTTCTTCTGTATTTTTAAATATTTGCCTTTGGTTACAATATGACCATTATAATTGAAGATTCAAACACATATTTTACTAATATGCTTCGTTTGAGGCTAACAGATTTACTTAGCTGAGGGAACTTAAATAAAATGGAATGGAATGATAGCTCGCTTTTATATTTTTAAAAATGACCATAATTCAAATTCAAAAGTCAAGTAGTCAATTTTGCGAGTGTATTATGAATCCAAAAATAGTAAAATGAGCTTCAGATATGTTTTGATATTCATTTCAATGTTCTATGTCAGGCATGTTCAAACGTTCCCCAGCCAAAGACCGCATAAGTTCTTGAGGAATTTTCCGTGGGCCATAAATGAAATTAATACGGCCTAGGACCTAAATATTATAAACATATGAATGAATAATTATTGATTTTTAACAAATACGTACAGACATACATTACACAAGTCACATTATATCTACAATTCTGGAAGCTTCATGGAAATTAGTGAGCATTTACTTCAGTTACAAGAGCCTAATTTGTGTATTTATATAGTTTGAATTATTTTAATTTGAGATGGCGGGCCGCACAGAACGTACTCGGGGGCCGTAAGTGTCCGGCGAACCATGGGTTAGACATGCATGTTCTAAATAAAATATCGTAAAAAACTTGTCTCGTGGAATTACGATGTCTTTGGGTATAGTTCCTATTTGAGCATGATATGTGTAACCCAAAGGTAAAATTACTTGAAAACATGTACCTTGTAACATTTTGTCCAGGAATGTACAATAAATCACACGACCTGGGAAAAAAAAAGACGATTAAATATATCCTAAAGTGCAAGCGTAGCTATTAAACTAATTAACGATTGCCAGTGAACGAGGTGGGTTTTAAATATTCTCGAGTATATTAAGCTACAGGCGACATGTAAGCAATTACATCTCCATTACGACGTACACGAGGTCTAAAATTAAAATAATCAAATTGTTTATGTGCGTCGACAGGATTTCCTAGAAACGTGGGTGTGTCATGTCCGATGACTGGGTAATTCTATCTCACGAGTTTTGCAAAACATGGCTTATGAAGCCACAAAATACCTGTTAATTACTTTATTTGGAGTTTAAATTTTAGTCGAAATTGTAACTCAGCACATTACTTTATAACTGATTTACCCACAACGGAGGGTACGCGGACTAAATTTCAAGCTCATCTAGTCTGGTTTTGTTGATGAAGAGTCAGGGTTCAAGTCTTGGCTGGATTTTCCAAAACAAAATATTTTCCACCCTTCCTTCAGGCAAGTTTGGATGATTTATGATCAAATTTACCTCAATCAACCCTGTACATTAGTGTTATTAAATTCAAATAGCCCGGACGAATACTAAGACGCGGTTCAATTTTTGTTTATATCTTGTTTTTTAGCTTTCAACAAATAGTAATGATGTTAAGAATTTCCTAAATTGTTTACTCTCCCTCTCTCTCTCTCTCTCTCTCTCTCTCTGTCTCTCTCTCCAAGCAAATGGGAGTATACTTACCTTAAATTCAACCTTTTTCATCCATAACATCTAAGAATAATAAATAAATTGCATACGTGTATAGTCCAAAAGGGTAGTATGATGCAGTGCTAAAAAAATATTAAGCTCCATAAAAGAACAAATAAATAAACTCCCTGATAATTACCCGCACCGGAATTCAAGCGAATAAAATACATTAAAGACGTTTGGGTAGCACTTAAAAAACACAACAACTCTTGCTAAAAACTGATTTCAACGCCAGTAAGTCCTTAAAATCTTAAATCTGAAGTAATCAAAGGGGATTTGAGTATCATCTGAATTTTTTTATTTTTGTATGGCATATTTTGACCGTGATAGCTCAGTGATAGCTCGTGATAGTTCAGTCGGCGTGTATGTAGACTTTTAGTCACTCTGTAGTAACAGAACGTTGCCCAAGGTATACTTTGGAGGTTGTCTACATGTCATACCCGTAAGATGACGTGATGAGCGCGATTATGAATGTGTGGAAATATTAAACCTAACTAACCAGGCTATCATGAGTATGGGAGCATTTCCCCTTTCGGCAAATATACCTATGTTACCACAGGGAATCAAAGCCGGTACCTAAAGATCAGTAACTAGAGGCGCTGGACTCTATACCAAGATCCTAGTCATCTGAAATGGATTTTTATTTTTTATTTTTAGGGCGAGCAGATTTTTCCCGCCCCCTACCCCCCTCACCACGTTTTAGTACGCGTTTGAATTTACGTGGATGGAAAGTGGGTAAAAATTTAGGAAAAAACATACTAAATACACTCGAACGAGATTCAAACTACGATCTCCCCGTAACCTCTAATACAATCTTAAAAGTGATTGAGGCAGTAAGCCATACGACCAGCGATGCGGGTCAGGGTTTCTTAACGATCTCAACGGTTACGTGGTTAAAGAAAATTTACTGAAGCTTTAAAAGAACCATATTCGATTAGTATGACTGCCTGAAATAATTTAACAGTTTTATAAGGGTCCTTCTTGTCTTTCAGATATTTACGTTCGCAATACTTAGTTGTTTTTTTTGGAGTATTAAGGCGTGGCCATACTTGCGACTTGGTCGCCATGACCTGGACGCCAGCATTGTTTGCAAGTATGGCCATAGTCTTAGATGAGATGTCCTAAAGTTATAGCTTGTAAGTCATGTAAAGGTTTCCAGAGAGTTTAGATTCAACAAACAACTAAAAAAACAACCTAAATTAATCCACTTCAGCCTAAATGTATGAAACTATAAGTCAACCTAAATAATTTGTACCAATGGTCTCATGGACCAAGGCGCAAGTATTGTGATATTCTGGATTGCTGGTGATGGTAAGGTGTAGGTTTGAATCTCAATCTGGTAGATGAGGGTGGTTTTTCATAGGTGGATTATAACTGTGGTTTTCCATCTTCTCCCCAGGGTATTGTGAGTTAATTTCCTACTTAGCTGCCCTAATCATCCTTGACGCTTAAATTAAACCGTTAATAATATTGATGTTAAGCTTAGCAATATTTTTTTTCATTGAACACCTCAAATAAATTAATAGTTATACTACAAACTATTAAATTAGTAGTTCTGTGAACAGTAACCCTCGCTCCTTCCATGTTATTATCATTACTTCAGTCCAACTAGTAGCTCTGTAAGCTGTAGACCTCGCTCCCTTAATTGTCTTTGTCGCTACTACAATCTTAAGATTTCTCTTTGGATTGTAAGTTTGAATATCTCCTTTTATTTAAAGTATATATATATATTGATATATATATATATATATTGATGATCAAGTTAGACAGAAAACATACTAATACTATATTCAATAGAGTAGTATGTTTTATTAATAGAATAACCATGGCTTACGTGGCTTAAAATGTCAGTCTAGCAATATACATAATTGTATTTTAATGCACTTTAAGTATTCGATCTAGTGCTTAGAATTATAAATTAAAATCAATTTATATGAGCTATTAAATTAACACTTTTTTTAGCGGTAGCCATATTGAAATGGCCAACCAAATTTTAAATATATGTACATACATCTTTCGGCCTAGGTTGAAAGAATGTCGCTGCCGAATTTCGTTAAAATTGGGTCACGTATTTGACAGCTAAATTTAACACGTAGCAATGATTCAGACAGACAAATTGTCAAATGATAGAGCTAAAACAAAACCTTGCTACGCTCGGTAAATAAATGGTGATTCTTAGTTGGTCAATTTGAATAGAAACCAACAAAAATAAATGAAAATGGAACCACTGAACCACACTAATGAAGTGATTGGTTAATGAAGTTCCCAATAGAAAGTTTCTAGCACCGGTGGGGAAGGATACACAATTATCTGAGGTAGTATAGCTTAAGTTCCTTTTGTTGCTGTAATAGTGTTCCATAGCCAGCCTCCATTCTCCCCTCTCCTCCACCACATCCTACCAATCTCCATGATTAATCAATCATAGCAACGGGAGGCTTATGGTGTCGACGAGATCACAATATAAAAACTAATAATAACCAGTGAACATTAACGTTGAGCCCAACTATCATCCGTCTTTGTTGATATCATGTTCATGTTGTTGTTACTACATGATACATCGTGTACCGAGCGATTTATAATCCACCAAGGCTCAAAACCGACACGGGGAGATCTAATGAATTACCTTTTTCACTAAAAAAAACTTATAATCGTTAGAAGGATAAAAAGGGACCATGAATCAAATTTTTAACGTCAATAGAATGTGTTTAAAAATTTCACATACTTTAACAAAGCCCTGAAAAACAGACATCATCCTCAAAAGAGAAACAGGTAGTGGATGTTCGAACAGAAAATGCCATATATTATTGTTTGAAAGAACATTGTAACTATATAATGGCATTTGATATTTTTCATTATATAGTATTTTGCTTGAAAACGTAACCAAAATTGTGACTTTTTCAGTGAATATATTTTAAATAAATAGAGATTTTAATAAATGATGTTTCAAACGTATTTTTAAGTGATCCTAACTGAGTTGAACAGAAAAATAGAGTTTAAAAATAACATGTTCTATCAAGTTATTCATATTATTATATATATATAATGTTTTGCAGATTTATTTAAATCTTATTATATTTAATTTTATTTAACGTGCACGATACACAAACTAACTTAATTATAGAACTGATACAACGTCCGACCGATAGATTATCGCTGTGATAGAGGAAGCCCCAATTTCATTATTGATACATTTTTAGGATATACTGGGAATCAAACCCGGCACCTACATCAGTAGGCAAATGCACTACAGACTTAGCTATGGTGTTGGACTTCATACACTCAATAGTTACAAAATAGTTTAGGAATATCACTTAGGTTCAAAATGCAAAATTAATAATATACATTTATATATTAATTATATATATGCTGATATATTTCTTTTGTTAAAAAATTACAAATTTATGTACTGTACAAGTATCAGTTTAAAATAAATGGTACGGCGCACCGCACGGACTTTCTCTCTCTTTCTATAAACTCGTAAGATTTCTGAACGGAATAATGTACATTGTATCATCACCACTCCACATAAGAACACGTATAAAATAATATACAATGATATATAATCAATGAGAAAAGAGGCCCATCTTTGTCCACCTAAGAGCATTTCAAACAGTTTAATGTCTTCCACAAGGGTCAACACTTCGTATTAAAATTTCGATTTCTGGTTAAAATTTTAACATTTTATAAGGTGTTGCAGATCTTCAAGTCATCGCATTGATATTTAATTATTCATTTATACATTTTGACCAATAAAAAATGTAAATATTGACTATTGAGTCTAAAATGGA
>CABFWB010000058.1:119728-188297 GCA_902151455.1 Timema bartmani
TGAGGGTAGCCATTTTGTTTGGAATATTTATTAATGTTCATAAATGAAATTTAATCAAAATCGTTAGAGCCGATTTTGAGAAAATCGACTTTTTCTCTTTTTTCCCTCAGTAAACTACCCTTAATTTTAGGGGTAGATATCCAATTCCAAAAACCCCTCGGGGAAACCCTATGAAAACCCTAGATATCAAGTTTTAGCTCAATCGGTAAAATAGTTTAGGCTCTAGTTGGAGGTACAGACAGACAGACAGACAGACGGAAATTCAAAAACCACTTTTTCGGATTCAGGGAGTCATGAAACGTCAATACTCATCAAAATCTCGAGTTCGATTTTTTTGACGATCACCATACTTTCTCTACCTGTAAGATAGAGAGAAAGTAAAAATTAATGTAAAGAGAAAGATTTGAGAGACCAAAAGTTGTAGGGGAAATAAGTGATAAACAATTAAAATTGGACGTATTGACTAAATGCAGTTTTTATTGATAAGCATTACCAGTGCTATTAATGGTATAATATATATGGTAAGGATGAGGAATACTGCTTGGAGGAGATATAGATCTGCACTAGCATAGAAAGAGAATGGAACAACTACAATGATAAATCACATGTGTATAACTGATTCGATTGAGCCAAGCTGAGATTTGAACCCAGATATCCCTGTCATTGGGAATACAGTCTATTGTGAGCCCAACTCCTCAGATCGTGTGACCAGAATCACCGTTAACCAACAGTGGGTGAAACTTTCACAATACTTTATCTTGATGACATAAAGTTGTTAATACTCCGATAATGTATACAAATTTTAAAAATTACATTTGGTCTCTTTTTTTTAATCCCAGCTAGTTGATCAAAGCACAACCCATGTGTATGTTATAATAATAAAAAATGAATGAACATATGATCAGAAAATAATTGATGTAATGGAAAACAAACATGTGAAGCTCTACATCGGGATCAAATTAACGTTTAATATGATAAACTTCAAATCAAATATGCCCTTTGAACTGATACAACTGTATTGACTATTAAAATACTGAATAAAAACGTTCAAAAACATCTGTTTTAATTCTAGAAATTATATTCAAGGAAGTTACATTATATACTGAGTTCATGGAAAGTCAAAACTAAATACGTTTTGTTTTAATAAAAAAAAAGGGGGAATGCTATTTAACGTGATTTGTTGGTAGACAGAAAAAACTAGGTAAGTCGAACAATATATTTGTTTTTATTATTGTTTGGTAGGTATTAATATAATATTTACCACCACTTCTTACTACCCGTTCGGGTTATACGCTTAAGTATTAGTTACTCTAATGGATTAGGAATTGGAGGGTTGAATTTAGAGGAAGTGAACCCGCATTCGCGTGGAAGGAAAGTGGAAAACCATTTAGGAAAAACCACCCTCATTTCACCCGACCGAGATGTGAACCTCGATCTCCCCGGCCTCGGCGGTCGAGCTCAACACGACTAGCGCGTTAGCCAACTACGCCACCGAGGCGGGTATTTGGTAGGTACTGAAATTGAAGTGGTTTCGTTATCACCTGGGGCGCTAGCTCGGAATCGTGTGTAGAGCCTCTACATTGACACCACGTGAAGTTTAATTCTTTTACCTCACCACAATTTGAACCCAAGCCTCTCAAGGGTGGCTCAGCTCAACGATCATGTTTAAGGCCGAGGCCTGAAAATAGTTCAACGTCCGGATTCACTCAGAGTACTTTATCATTTTGGTATCAGTTTGGTAAAAAAGAAACTTCATTAGTGAACATCAATCGTTATTAATTAGCCGACAATAATAAATTTTATCGCTATATCGCAGCGGCCTGGCTTAAACAAACATTTTTAAAACGAATGTAATAATGATACTCAGATATATTTGTTTATTTTTAACTTTTTAGTATTCATTAACTATAAAAATTTAAATGAAGCGATTAATAATTTTTTGTTATTTTGTTAAACTTAGCAAACTATTATAAGCATAGAATAAACAAGATAATTTTTCAAACGAGCACAGATATCGTCCAACTCAACTATCCAAGCTTGCATACAAACCTAATTGTCATGAATTTATCTATTGACAAATTTTTGACAAATTAAGTATTGTTTGCTGCTTCTTTTTTAATATGAGCATGCAGAGTAGACAGTGTAAACATTTATATGCATTTTATATTTTCCACTTAATATTGATCTCAAAGAGAGAGGACCATTTATTTAAATTAAAACAAAGTATCAACCCGTGATATTATACTCATAAAACAGACTTCATTGAATTTAAGTCGATATAAACGCCAAACAATAAAAATTGTTTTGAAATTGGTAGGACGGAGTTTAAAAAATCGATCCAGTGCGCTTGTAGTGGTTGGTTACACAATACAGAGGTTGTTTACCTAACATTTCCCCCCTGTTGTTTGGCATTCAATCTCCTCATATTGTGCCTTTATATTAGCTAGTGTAAGTTGTGGGTAGTGCAAATATAAAACGACAGGGTCCTAGAAAAATGTTTCTGGGATTCCATAACTAAATATCTTCATATATATATATATATATATATATATAAGCACCGCGTCCTACTACCTGTTCAGAGTATACACGTATATACTAATTACGCTAATGGTTTTAGGGATGAGTAAGGTTATATTTAGATTAAGTGTACCTATACTTTCATGGAGGGAGAGTGGAAAACCATTTAGGAAAAAAACTCCCATACACCTGACCAAGATTCGAACATTGATATTCCCGTCATCCACATTCTAGTCCAACACTAGAGTTGGGTCTTAAGCTTTCAGAAATATTGGACCGATGTATGTGACTTTTGCTGTAAGTGGTGTCATTGCAAAAATTTACTTTGGTCAATTATTTATGTTAAATTAAATTAATTCAATTATTAATTGATGTTGAAGTATTTACATATATATTTTTATTAAGAAGTTCCGGACACATTTTTTCGATGACACTGTATTCCGTGAAATTTATAAACGTTAGCTCCAAACTAAGGATTTCACTTTGATAAAAAATCTGAATGAATTAAAAACTATATTTGTGCATATTTTAAAAAATCCTCAGGAAATTATACATGTTGAAAATCGGTCATGCTACTTTGCATAAGGTCCCATCTATACTTTGCACGAGTTTAAAAATATGACGCCGCGAGATAGATAAAATACTACATTATATACAGTAATGTAATGCGGGTTGTAGAATCCTCAACGACAGGGAATACGTGAAGCGATTATTGCGTTTTTTCTTTATTCAAACATGAGATATTATTTATTACTTGTTTAAAACACCAAATTAGTGTTCAGGCGATTAGTCTTTAAATTAGTGCAAATTAAAGTAGGAAGTGATTATTATATAAAAATAAGTGTGAGAATGAATGCCCAAAACTAAAAAATCACCGAAAAAAAGGGAAACTTAATTTTACCGATCTTAAAAGTTTTTGGCCAAGGACAGAGCCAAGGAAGAAGAGTTATGAGGAAAGGTACGAGTATTTTAACTATATAAAAAAAAAGAATAATAATAATAATTAATATCAACACCCAGGTTGCAAATCATTGTAATTACAGCACGGTCCGTTTATATGAGAATAAAATTTAATTCATTTAAATTAGTTGAAAAATGACACCTTGAAATGGAAATCGAACCCGGGGTCTTTGGCTTAGCACGCCAATGCTCTATCACTGAACTATCCAGGATTCGTCCCGTGCTATGGGTTATTCTTCCCTCATAGGTTTAGGCTGAGTCTGTGATGGATGTTCATTGAAATCTCGCTTTTTTTTTAGCACCACGTCTTACTACCCATTCGCGTTATACGCTTATTTACTATTTACGCTAGTGGTTTTAGGGATTAGGAAGGTTATATTTATAAGAAGTGTACCCGCATTTGCGTGTAACCCCATTTTGAAAACCCCTCTTCAGTACACCCGACCAAGATTCAAACTTCAACCTCCCCGTCATCGGCAGTCTCGTCGACTGCGAGAGTAGCGCGTTAGACCATGCAGCTACCAAAGATGGTGTCGCTTTGATTAAAATTAGTAGGTATTGTATACCTGGCAGAATAACAGCCATCCCGAGTCACAGATGGGTGTGGTATTTGATAACTCACGATAATAGTGTTGACTCATATGGAGCCGACAATTTCCACACGTCTATCACAGACTCAGCCATTAAACAGTGAGTGAAGAATTATCCTGAGCACAGGACAAACCTCCGATAGCTCAGTAGTAGAGTACTGGTGCACCAAGCCAAAGGTCCCGGGATCGATTTCCATGTCCAGGTATCATTTTTCAGCTAATTTAAATTTATTAAAATAGCAATGATATGTATGTTTCTTAAATATAAGCTCACTCGTGCCCTTTGATAATACTCTCTTCTACAGATGTATATTCCCAATATTTCACAAATATAAGCTGAGTTCTAGAAATAATTAATAATATGAATTAAATCGAAAAGTTTTCTATCTCGATGATATTAATTTTTAGATTATATAGCTCTTCTTATCATTAATAATGTGTTTATATTTACAAGAACCCACTTTGGCGGCCCCATGGTCTAAGGCGTCACTCTCGAAATAGACTGGACTGCAGATCATGGTTTGAATCCCGTCTAGGTGTATTAAGTGTGGTTTTCCTAAATGGTGTGCCATCCTCCTTCCACACAAATGCGGGTACACTACTTTTAAATTCAATATTACTCATCTCTAACATATTACTATAATTATTATTATTATTTAAAGGCCCATCGACACAATGAGGTCATTAGGGCTGTAATTAATACAAATGCGTGTAACTTTAACGGGTAGTATGACGTGGTGATAAAATATCTGGTTGAGTGAATGAGAAGGCTAAATAAATATTTAACTACTTCAACCGATAAATAAAGGCCATTATTGTTAGTGTTGTTTTTAATAACAACATGTAACATTTATTGTTAATTTTCCCATAAAAACATAAGCATTCATGTACTTTCTCGGGCGTCTAAAAATTTCAAACTGTTTTTTATCAGTAACTCTTAAAAACTGAGTCCTTTTGACCGTTGTGTTCACAGCGCAAATTCTAGATTTGCTGAGTTTGATTTCTATCATAAAAGAAGAGCCAGACTCAGACACTTTTACAAGGAACTCCCTTGCCATTAAGGAATTTATTATTATGTTCTAGATCAAAATATCTTTAAATTAGTATATTTGTTATTGGTTGTATACAAATAGTTCCATCATTATAGCCCTATCTAATAAGCTACACCATAGTGCAACCAAGTATACCATCTTTTTGGTTAAACAAAGGGTATATTTCACTAAATAATGCATATTTTAGCCGAATTTATCCAAACGTCATATTTATAAATATGTTGCCTATGTTTTAAAAAAGTTTCATATGAAAACTAACGCATGAACAAACACAAGCTAACTAAAACAATACACCAAGCGAGGTATTACAATCCATTTTGTAGATATGATTAAATATAATGTATCTCTATATAGAAAACTGCTTCGATTAGTTGAAATAGGACATATGAACACGGGAATCAAACCAAATCTGTTTGGCATAGCACGCTAATGCTTTTCCAATGTGATAGTCAGGATATGTCCTGTTAACTCATAATATAAGTCAGAGTCTTTCATGGACGTGTAGAATTAATCGGCTACTTAGAGTTATAATTGAAACCACAGCCACTGGCGTCACGATAGTCGGTTTAATACTCCCGCTAGTTGTCCAAAGTGAATGCCATCCCAGACTGTGAAGGGGAAAAAGTATTGAACTATTGATCTTCAAACGTGACGCAAGAATTATTCCTACGGGACTGAACGGCTATCAGTGTAATGGAGTGTAGTCTCGAGGGAGACAAAGTGATGGACAGTGGTGAAAGAACTGTCAGGTCCGAAGAAAGGGGAGTTGGGAAATAATGGGGCATACTGAAAAAAAAAAAGGACTAGATATCCATTGATCGGGTCACTTAGGATTTACTGATATTGTTAGATTTTACAGTCTCTACGAAAGCATTTTAGACACGACTGAAATTCGATCAATCTCCATGTCAAGGACTGTCTCTCGCATAGATAATGTGCTTGACTTCAACTCCGGAGGCAAGAGGTTTGATCGCGTTGTAATACGATCTGTTACCAGGGAAATGTCCGTTAGGTTTAACCTACCTTCTACTTGAGCTACATCAATGATCAGTAGTTTTCAATCTGAGTTACTCGTACTCTCAAGGATGGGGGCTACGTAGAATTTAATAAATATATAATATATTCATGATAAGAACTTAATAATCATGGCTAAATTTAGGGATAACTTCAAGAGACCCGGACGTTAAGGACAAGCTATCTTGGAGCACCAGTTATATTTTATATGTAGATAATAGAATATGTATAGCTTGCATTATACACCAATAACTTTGGGGGTATAAAACTGAAGATAAATTATATCTGGGGATAAGTTAAAAGAAAAGGTTGAACACCATTGAATCTAAATTGCCACTCTCTTAATATACTGGACTGCTGATGATAGGGAGTTCGAAGTTCAAATATCAGTCAAGTGTACTGAGAGTAATTTTTGACCAATGGTTTTTTCCTTTTCCTTCCACGCAAATGTGGGTACACTTCCTCTGAATTCAACATTCCTCATCCCTAGCACATTAGCGTAATTAGAGCATGTGTGTAGTAGTAAGACGCCATGTTAAAACAAACACTTCTATTTGTTCGTAGCTCTGAGCCACCACCGGCTCAATGCGTGAATTAAAACATTATCTTCATTTAAATGTCCATTTATTGGCACTGCTACACAATTTTATGTTAATTTTTGGCGCCATTTGGTTTGGTTTCCTACCTATAAGTTAATTTCTTTTTAAATATATCTCGTATTAATCTACTTTGATTTATTTATTAAATTACTTTCTAATTTGTAATACCGTGAACCCACTCCTTACATGTTAAGCAAATTGTGCACCTACTCAATTTCTGATTGTTGAACACGCTGAATCCTTCCGACAACTGGAGTGACGGGGGGTGATCCCGGCGACCCTCAGGGAAGGAAGGAGCCATCAATAGGTACAGCGCCCAGCACAGATTCTCTTCAAAATAATCTAAAAAACTGTGTTGAGGTTATCTTCATTTTCAATCTCTTTCACTAAGATAAATAAATGGTATGGTGTACCACACAGATTTTCTCAATCCTTTGCTTAAAAAACTCTTAAAATTTATTAAGCGAAATAATATATATTGTTACAGAAACCTTCCACAAAATAGCATGGATGAAATAATATACAGTATGATCTGGCTAATTCGACATTGGTTAATTCGAAACATTGGATAGTTCTAACTTACCGTTATTCCCTATTAAATTCCTATTTAAATTAATGGTAAAAAATTATATTTAATTTGAATTTTAGAAGGAAATATTAAGATAATTCTAAACCTATCCATTATTAATTTGTTCTTAGTGTGTACTCATTTAAAACATAACTTAACGATCTTTACTAAATCACTTCATATGACGCATAGTAAAAGAAAAAGAGGGAAATTCTGTACCGGCAGCGAGAGGGTTTCTTAAAATAAAGCTTGATTTCCACGTCCGCCGAAAATGGAAAGCAGAATCTGCTTGAGCGGTGCAGCAATTCACACACTGCATGTTTACCCATAATGCATTGCAACGCTAGCTTAAAACGGTTGATTACTAACATATTTTATGTTATAGTGTATAAACATATATTTTGAATCATTCTCCCGATGGTTGTTTCAAATTATAATAATTATTCTGTGTCATGGCACAATCCAATACATCGATACACACGCTTTACATTAACGAGTTATTTCAAATTTCCTCACATAGGTCGACGAATCTGTCTGCTAGCTTCTGGCTGTGTAGCGCATGCATTGTCAAATGCGCATGCGCACTGATTTGAGATGGTTGGTTCTGAGATTTGATTGGCTCTCCCATGCCGAACATTTCAGGCATAGCGGATAAAGTAGATATGAGTTGAACTTTAGCGGAACAGCTCATGCTGACTAAACGGACATCTTGTGATTGGCTTAGAGCTTGTCACGTGACCACGTTTCTGTTCTGCGCTGGTTTATCGGTGAACGTATGAATCCACATGAAGGGAAGTTTTGGCACAGCTTTCATCACTTCTGTATGGCAATGTAATAACGCGACGCCCTGACTGACTGATTTAAGTCTGTAATTTTCGTATGTTAAATTTACCATGTTTTTTATATTTTATATTTATTTTATTTTTTGATGTAGGTATATATTGTGTATGTGTGTTTTATATAGCATATATAAAATATGTGTGTATATATGTAGCATATTTTGTGGTTATTGATTTATGGTGTACCAGATTCAAATATAATAACAAAAATGGTTAATTCAAATTTTAGATACTTCAACATTTTTTATATATTCCTTGAACTTCGAATTAGATAAGTTTTACTTATACTGTTCCAGAAACATATTGAGACAAAAAAAGCCATCTTTGTTCACCAGAGAGCACAACAACCCATTTCCCAGACCTCAATTTAACAATATATATTTGCCAATATCTAAGAAAATGTTTTATAAAAATATATTTCAAATAAATATTTTTTATTTTAAACAGTATTAAAACTTTACAATGATAATTTATTTAATATCTCAAAGAGCTTCCGAGATAATATTTCATGCTATGACCAAAATTGGAAATTTTACTCCTATGTAAAGTACCCTCAAAGTAATTTTCATGGACAAATGAGATGGGCTTCCCCACCCCCCTCTTTTTAATACTAAACAATACCCAGATAGTAAATGTAATCAAAATCGTTAGAGAAATTCTTTTTTTATACATTTATTTTCACCTTTAAGTTAAACGATCCTTAATTTTAGGGTTGGAGAGATAATTCCAAAAGTTCCTATGAGGAATATTATTAAAACTCTAGCTAACAAGTTTAGCTTAATCGGTAAAATAGTTTCGACTCTAGACCCAGTAACAGACAGAAAGTATTGCAAGAAACATCTTTTCGGGCTTAGTGTGTAGTGAAACTTCGACATCCATAAAAATCTCGAGCTCAATTTTTTTTTNTTTTTTTTTGACAATCATAATATAGGGTTATTCAAAAGTAAAGGTGTAAAAGTGAAAGCCTGTAGTGAAAGTGGTGTCAACGGTAAAGGATTTAAAAGAAGGAGAACAGTATCAAGTTCTTGCCTGGGAATGGTGCTAGTGGCACTTAGTTTACAAGATGGTGATTTCCAAGCAGGAGAAGGCATTATGCGTTATGGAATTTGCTCGAACAGCGGCTGTTGTTACAGTTAAGTGATATTTGCAGACGAAATCCAACAAGCTTGCACTGCATAGAAACTGCACTGCGCATTATGTGACGCAGTTCGAATCCACTGGTTGTTTAAGCGCCATAAAACGTACGGGTCACCCACGGATTTTGGACGAGACAGTGGATGGGACTCGAACCGTGTATGCAATTAGTCCAAGAAAATCGACAGCACGAGATAGCCTGGAACTGTAGGTACCCCAAGCTACGGTATGGCGTATCTTACGGAAGCGTCTGTCCTATAAGGGGTACAAACATCAGCTCGTGCATGGATTAAAACCAGAGGACAAACAGAAACGCTGTAATTTTTGCATTGAGATACAGGACCAGTTAGCAGAGGATGGGTTCACTGACAGCTTAGTGTCCAGCGACGAGGCCACCTTCTACATCAGTGGGAACGTCAATTGCCATAACATCAGGATCTGGGGCACAGAAAACTCACATGCCATTGAGAAGCATTCGAGAAATTCACCAAACGTGAACGTGTTTTGTGCAATGAGTAGACGCAATGTGTATGGTTCCTTCTTTTTAGCTGAGTCCACAGTTACTTTCCATATGTACCTGGATAAGATAACAGAATGACTTATGCCTCAGCTGGAGGAAGATCTTCCCGACGCAATCTTTCAACCGGATGGCAATCCTCCACATTTCCACCGGGATGTTCGCCGATACCCGAACACCACCCGATCGGCACGTTGGATCGGCCGTGATGGACAAGAGGATTTGCTAATGTTGCTCTAGCCTCTACGATTGCCAGCCTTATCAACCTGCGACTTATTTTTGTGGGGATACATCAAGGACACCGTGTACGTGCCCCCACTGCCATAGCAACTGAACGACCTTAAACAACGCATCACTGCTGCGGTGGAATTGATATCCGAGGATATGCTGAGACGCATTTGGGCCGAACTGGACTACCGTCTAGAATAATTCTGCCGTGTAACCAACAGCATCCAACATCTAACACCTTTAGTGTTTTTGAAACTTGGAGAGTTCTTCTGTCTTTTCATGTCATGATAGCTGTTGTATTTCAGTTCAATTAAGAATAAAACCATTTCAACTTTTGCACCATTACTTTTGAATAACCCTGTACTTTCTTTACCCGAGGTGTGCGTGTGTATTCAATGCACAATAAATACTGGTGAAGAGTTCTAGAAACCCAAACCTTTATTAACTTGGTCTTTTTTTAACAGTACCATAAAAAAAAGATTGACCCTTCTGTCTGCCTGGCCTAACTTGGGTCAAAGGCAAATACTTGGATCAAAATATACTGTGAGAGGAAGGCAAGCCCTAATAATTTGGATAAACTCACAGTAAATATATGTTATTTGTAAATCTTGGTCATCCTCTTAACTTTAAATATGTGTTTATTAGCGCAATTTTATGCCAGTAGCGCCATCATCAGTTGTAGTTATGCCTCTTGACGGGTCAAGTTATGAAACTCCTCCAAGTCTTTCGAACTGGGCCGGTCTCCTGGTGTTTTCGTATTGTCCTCCAACCTTGATTGAATCCAGCATCTGCTAAATTCTTCTTACTCTTCATCTCTTAACATTTATCCTTGCTTCAATTGCAGTCTTGAGCAGGCATTCCTTTCTCATCTAATGTCTTAGCCAATTAATTTTTCTTTCCTTGATTTTTAATATTATTTGTCTCTTTTCTACAAATCTTCTCAGCACTTCCTTGTTTCTAATTCTTTCCTTTCTGTTTACTCCTTTCATTCTCATACAAATCCACATTTCCAGTGCTTATATTCTTCTTTTAACATATTTCCTAAATGTCCATATCTCTGCACCAAAGAATATTAAACTCCAAACATAGCATTTTGTTAATCTTTAGCTCAAATCTTCATTCAGCGGCTTGCATATCAAGTTCCTTTTTTTTTTATGCCATTGCGGTGACTATAATTTGTACATATGGTAGGGAACCATAAAAAGAAGGGGAAAACTCCAATGCAGCCAGATTTGAAGTGCACTCTCCTGAGCAAAAGTCCGGCACATTAACTCGCAGCTAAATTTGTTTACACCTTCTAGTTTACATAGCCATCAGTAGCTAAAAATAAATCTCTCTCATAGGCTAACTAGCTTCTATATTTCTTTTTTTACTCTTACCATTTGCCAAAAGCATACAAAATTCCACCTACACATCTTATATTTGAATCTTTTTTTTATATATAAAATAGCAAATATAAAATAGAAGTGAGTTTAAAAAATATATTCTGAACAAAATTAGGATTTTTTGTTGTTGTTAAAACTCGCGTAGACTTGTATCATCTTGAAATTTCCAGCCTAAGCTCAGAAATAACGCCCTTTATATGTTTAATGTGATGTAGAACATGTTAATTAGAAAATAAAGAAATCAATCAAATTATTTAAATTAAATTAATTTTTTTTAGGAATGAATGTGTCGTTTTACCAAATTAACCTATTAAATTTTATTTTTAATTTATTTGAGGTATTTAACGTGAACCTTCTGAAAATATTGATTATACTAGCTAAAGACTTTTCGAATAACTTAAATCTAGAAGAGACACAACATTCATCCACCACCCGTTAATTCATCACTGTGAAAGGGGAAATACTAATTTCACCAATCTAGTCAATTAAAAAGTTGTATAGGTAAACCATTGTAACTATCTTGGTGAATTTTCCGATTATTTCTATCCCGTATAAGCAAATTCAAGATGTAAGTTTTATTTTAGGTTCTATAAATACCTTTTTAATGCAAGTTTAACTTGTTTAATTGAAATCGAAGTCCGGACATTCATTAGACTCAGAAGTGAAAACTCAAGTTTTTAGGCTTTCGATGGACGCTCAATTTTGTTTATTGATCTTCTTAGATGAACAAGCGTATGTGCTGAAAGCTTAACCTAATCCTCTTTAACTTCCGAGAAATAAAATTGTAAATATCAAAAAAACAATTCTCCCTCCTCTTCTATAGGTTAGCCTTACCCCTCGAGAGTGATTAAGATTTCTCAGATTGGGACTAGCCAAACACGAACGCGCCGTGCCGTCAATGTTTGTACAGCGAGGTTTGTGTTCCCACGAACCTCTAGGCCTATTAGTACCCCAACGAGGTGAATACTACCATGAAGCTAAACAACACGCCTTCAGTGCTAGCTCACACAAGATTGATGACTGCACGTGTTCAGCAAAACACAGGTTTCATGTTTTTGTTTTATTTTTATCCCCACGTCTTACCACCTGTTTATGTTGTACTTATATATGATAATGACTCTAATGGGATAGGGATGATAAAGGAAGCATTTTAGAAATAATATACCCGCATTTGCGTGGAAGTAACGCGGGAAATCGTTTAGAGAAATAACCCCCAGTAGATCCGAAAGGGACTCGAACCCCGATCTACCCGTCATCAACAGGCCAGTCCAACACAAGACTGACGCCTTAGACCATTTGGCCACTCAATCGGGTGGTTTCATGTTATCTTCATTTATATTTTATCTTGATCAATCGCTGATCAATTCATATTGATTAATCTATACTTTTTGCATTTTAGTTTTTTATCAGGGGGTCTTGTTTGTATTCGTTTACTGAACCTATTAATTTGCAAATATATATGTGTATGTATGCATGTATATATATGTGTATGAGTGTATGTATGTATGTATGTATGTATGTATGTATGTAAATATTTTTGATATTCGAAGCAGTTATATTTATTTGTGGTCGTATGCTAGTAGAAAAAAACCTTTTTATTTTAGCACCACGTTTTACTATCTGTTTAGGTTATTTATACGTATATGAACGTGGATGTACTATGTATTATGAATGAAGCGGCTTTAATTTAAAGGAAGTGTACCCACATTTTCTTATAGGAACAGTGGAAAGAAATTTAGAGAAAACCACCGTACATCCGACCGAGATTTGAACCCCAATATCCCTGTCAACGGCAGTATAAACTATTGCGAGAGTGATGCTTTATATTAGACCACGGGGTCACTGAAAAAAATACACATTCAAATGCTAAACTCTTGGTTTTTTTTGTGTTTTTTAAATGTATTATTTTACTCAGAGGCAATACCGATTCCGGACTAAACAAACACGTGAGCCCAATGTTTGAAGAGGAAGGACTGTGTTCTAAAAGAAGTGCGCGCCGGAACACAAAACAAACACGATATCGCGCGCACATACCCTCTGAAAGCCAACATCGACCTATTAGAATATATATATATATGATCTGTCTTTAATCTATTTGTTTGATGTCAGAGTTCGTAAAAGCGTATTTTGACACTGGTGGTCCAAATATCCCTTCAACCATACGACAACAGAAACACATAATACGTTTGAAGTCCTTGTTTAACTAGTGAAAAAGAATGTGAAACCCATCCTAGCTACGGTTTGAAAAAGTAATGTTGTAGTCCCACATAAAAAGAAACATATTTTTGTATTTGAAATACAAAGTAAGATATATAATCTACTAGTTGAAGTACCCGACGTCACCCGGGGGAATTTTTTTTTTATTTTAGTGATTTTTTTTTAGTTTAAGATGAAAGGTGGCTTTAAATTTTAAAATTCTGGCTTCTAGGCACACATGTTCTTTCACAGGAGCCCTCTGTATGCGGTAAATATCACGCTAAACTCGTGACAGAAAAAGTATCATTTTATTAATATAGATATATTTAAAACGTGATGCGATTCCTTTCGATACTGATTCCAATAATTCTAAAAACAACCAATTGTCATCTTTTAACTTTTTTTTGTGATGTTCCAATATTAAAATATGTGTCACAAACTTGAGTAATGAGAGAAAGGGATAAGAATAGGATACAGGCATGCGAGGTGAAATTATTTCTAAGGAGTAGGTTAGGAGTTACAAGGATGGACATGGTGAGGAATTAAAGGGTGAGAGAGAGAGTGAAGAAGGAACCCCCTTGAGGATAGGATAGAGAAGGTGATATTGGGGTGGTATGGACATGTAAATAGGATGGGAGAGGGCAGAATTCTAAGAAGGATGCTCAAATTGGAGGTAATGTGCAGGAGACCAAGAGGAAGACCCTGGGACAGGGGGATAAAGGGAGTGTGGAGGAGTGTAGAGAGTAAAGCAGTGGATTGGGCTGGTGTGGAGGAGGATAAGTGGTGGGAGGATGGTAGTAAATGGAGGTCTTATGTTCGAGAGAAATCCTGCAAGTTGGCAGAAAACTGTGTGTGTGATGAAGAATTGTTTATAATAATAAAAAAAAAGAGTATACGCAGAGGAAGAAGAACCAAAAGTGTCAAATTTCTAAAATATTTTCAAAGGAAAAATCGCAATTTAATAAAACGACAACTTCTTACGACAGAAATTTCTCGAGTTATAGTAAAATAATATTTGTTAAAAATAAAAACGCTAACTTCGAGGATTATCATATCAAAGTTTACAAATTTTCAAAAGCAAAGCCACGTTCAATATATAATTTACGTTAGTTGGTGAAGTTATGTATAATATTTATAAAGGGTTTACGATGTGATTAAAAAGTGATTGAGCTCTTTAAAAAAAAGGTCGTGCGCTGTAGATTTGTATTAAAAATTCAGAAAACTTCTGTTGAACTTCAGCTGGGCTTTATTACGAACCTTGTGACATAAACAAGCAAGAAAGTTGATTTAGGCAATTTTTCACTTGCGTACGACTCATATTTTAATTTAACCTCCAGACTACACTACTTTCAAAATTATGTAGATTACATCAAAGGTCTAAGCACTAGGTCAAGGAATGAGATCCAATTAAGGTGGGGATAAAGAGGATGCGGTAAAAGGCCAAGTGCTTTTTCAGTTTTTGTAGCAAAACTTTTTTAGACAGAATATATATTATAATATTTCTCCAGTAGAAATATTTAGGTTTATTCCATTCACATGGTGATATCAACAGTTGTTGAATACCTGCTATGAGCATAGCGGCATTATTCGAGAAATTTTTTAAATGAAGAGAAAAGTTGTCATTACATTTCAGAACACTCTTGGCAAATAAATATATATTTTTTAGCACCACGTCTTACTACCCTTTCGAGTTATGCGCTTATGTACTAATTTCGCTAATAGTTTAGGGATAATGAAGGTTGAATTTTTAGGAAATGCACCCGTGTTTGTGTGAATGGAGAGTGGAAAACTATTTAGGAAAAACTACCCTCAGTACACACGACCGGAATTATAGCCTCAATCTCCCCATCATCAGCAGTCTAGTCTACTTTGAGAGTGGCACCTTAAACCATACGGCCACCGAAGCGGGTGGTAGATATTAAAGAACTGATGATATCAACATGTGAAGAAAATTAAACTCTATGTTTATACTGGAGAATTATTTGATTCCTTTAAAAAAAAAGTTTTCTTAAAAAAACTGCAAAAACCCCGGCCTTTTCTCGCGTCCCCTACCACACTACCTTAAAAGATCAAATTTGCTTGGAGAAGTGAATGTATTACCTGTAAAGTGGTCATTGCTCACCAGTGGTAACTTACAGTGCAATTTTCATAGGAAGAATCCTATCTGAAAGCTAGAAAATTTACTAGACCTACTTTCATGCATTCATACGCCAAGTCATTTGATCTGGAGCTCTAATTGTTAATGGATATTAATTACATTATCACAACCTATAATAATATAGTAAATTGTTATCATTAATTAACACAAAAAATATATGTTTATATTCTCTAAACGTTTCTTCCTAACAAAATCCTACTCTTGCTCGACGTCTAAGGAAAAGATCCTATAATAAGGTCAAACTTTGTCTGGCGAGTTGAATGTCTTATATGTGGTGTAGTCGTCGCTCCGCTGTGATAATGCCACGAGGTCAAGGAGCACGAGGGAATGAATATACGTAATGAAATCTGGGGGAGGGGTTCTCATTAGTAATCTCTGGGCTACACACGTTCTACAGCTACAGGGGTGGAGGTAGGGGGCGTTAGAGAAGAACGTTGGGTGTCGTGAAGAAGGGTAAACTCCTCAACACCACTTCCCCGGAGGATCTTGTGAAGCAACTACAGAGCCGTGGGAAGATTTTCGCTTGCCATTACCACAGACGCCGGAAGAATATGGCATAAGAAAAAGAAGCAAAAATGTCGCAAAATAAATTGTATACAAAGTATTTTATCCTAAATATTCATTTTTCATTTTTTACATGTTCATTTATCAGGATTTTTATGGAGGTTCAGACTTCTAGCCAAGATATGAAAGACCAGGGTTCAATTCCAAACATATATTATAGATCTGTTTTTCCCCTCCTTACTAACGTCATTTTTTTATCTCTATCCATGTGCTTAATAGAGCATTTAAAAAAAGAGTTATCATCGTACTAACTAGAAAAAATTGATTATTTATAAAATCAGAATGTAAACGGTAAATCCTTAAATCTGCGTCACAGTTTAGATAAATGGTAACACTTTTTTTGTGGTCAGTATTGTTAACATTTAACAATATTATTAGTGTCATTTTATAGGTATTAATCACGTCTATCAAAAGTGACATCTCCAGATCACATGACTTGAGGTATGCACATATGAAAGTGGTTTTATTTAATCTCTTATAATTGTAAGATACTGTTCTACCTATCAAAATAACCATCCCCGTGGTGTAGTGGTCAGTGAACATCATACAAACACATTCCCGGAACTGGTTATTCAGAGATACCGCCATTTCACCAATCATTTGACGTCCTAACTAAATGTCGCGTCAAAGTGACCGCGCGACTTTATCGAGAGGGTGAGGTTAAATGAATGAGGGAGAAAGACGACATCCATAATTTCGTTCCTTCTCATTTATTATAAAAGGGGGAGGAAGGATGGCTTTGTTCTCGGCTCATCAAAGTGTGAGCTGTAAATAAAACATGTGATATCGACCCAAAATCCTCAACCTGGTACAACAAAGCTCAGCGTTACCATTCGAAAGTCAAGGACAGCACGAAACGCAGGAAGGAAAATGTTACTCAGGGCCGACATATTATTTAAACTGGAAAACAAGTTCCTCTTGTCTCATTTTTTAATTTCACTATTTTTAACAGGAATGTTTTAACGAGCTTTAACTAATTTTGACACATATATGTGAACAATAACCCGCTTATGTGGCCACATGGTTTAACGCACTTCTCTCCTAGTAGACTTGACTGCCGATGATGGGGAGATCGGGATTCGAATCTTGGTCGGGTTTACTGAGGTTGGCTTATCCTAAATGATTTTTTCACACTCTCCATCCAGGAAAATGTGGGTACAATTCCTATAAATATAACCTCCCTAATCCCTAAAACCATTAGCGTAATTAGTATAAAAGCGTATAACCCTAACGGGTAGTCAGACTGGGTGCTAAGTATTATTATATTAAGTATTAGATAGCCTGGACGGGTTTTAAATACGGCCCAAGCAAACAGCTGAGGTTCTGAGTGTAGTATTCTATATTTAAGTTAGTACAGTGGAGCGTCGTTAATCCGGATTGATCGGGACTGGGACCCATCCGGATTACTGAATTGTCCGGATTTTCAAATGTGCTTTCAATAACTGTATACATACGTATTGTATTGACTAGAGGATACATGACGCTCGGGAGTCTACTGTATTGCAAAATAGAGGCTGAAAGGTTCAAAAAATACACTACACAAAATATTTTAATAAAGTATATTGAATAAGAACATGTACATTATGTAATTTATATTATTAACTCTACAATACTTTTTAGAAAAAAAACACACAAGAATCTACAGTAATTAATGGAAACTTACTGGGTAAAAAAGCCCTTAATTGTTTTTTGTACAAGACTTGACCTGCTCTCACCGCCGATCCGGATTTGCGACGCTCCGGATTTTTGACGTCCGGATTTTCGACGCTCTACTGTATATTAGTAATGTAGTTATGTAATGATTTGATTAAAAAAAGAGAAGGTTAAACGCCCCTAGTAGGATAATTAACTTAAATAAAATATATTAGAACTTGAAGAGTCAAAATGATTGAAATAACATAGTAATACACAATAAGAGTGGACTATTTGTATACTCCACCTCCTTCCCTCCTCACCTCGTATTTTGTTAGCACTTTGTGTTACTACCCGATCAGGTTATACGCCTATGTGCGAACTACTCTATGTGTTAGGATATGAAAAGGTTGAATATAGAGGAGGTGTACCCGTATTAAGGAAAAACTACCATCAGTACACCCAACTGGGAATGAACTCTGATCTCCCCGTCATCAGCAGCCAGTCTATTGTGAGAGTGATGCCTTGGACCATACAACCACCTAAGCGGGTCACCACATAATTACTACCCATTCGGGCTATAGGGAAAGGCTGTATTAGAAATGAGCAAAATAGTTTATTTCAAGGTTGTAAATATTTGGGTTTTTTTAATTTTGTTTCCAGACGTTTAACGTAATTTGGATTCAAACCAAAGCATTTCAAAAAACTTAAGCTTAACACTTTGATGAAAGTGACTATATAAAAGGGCAAATTTAGTCATACATGCAAGCGTCAAATAATATGTCATTCCATGGTAAATGTCTTTATACCCCGCTGTTGTATCTAAATGTTTACTCTAATATGATCGGGTTATGTAAATGTACCCGCATTTTAGAAGGAAAGTGGTAAACTTTTTTTAAAAAACACCTCAGCCCACGCAGCCGGAATTCAAACCCCGACCTCCCTTCATCGGGAAACTATACAAAATGAGATTGAGGTATTTATACATATGCCCACTTATGCATTTGATAGAGAAAAATCACAAATATTATATTTACATTATATAAATATTTATTGAAATAAAATAAACTCTAATCCCACTTTCCTACCATGATTCTATTATAGCTTTAAAAAAAACCATGTGAATATATTTGACTCACTCAAATCCAACATTTATTTTATTTTACTATAAAGTGACCCTAAATAGACCCTATGCATGATTATCTTTTAAAAAGAACTAAACAAAGAGAAGAAGAGGCACTCAGCCTCTCACTTTCTTAAATTGACACAAACAACTTTTTTTTTGAAAACTAACCTTCCCCAATCTTGAAGGCGATACTAGTCGGCAGATTGCCAGGAACGTGGATTTTACTGTAAGCACAAATGGAATTGTACAAAAAGGAAAAAAGAGGAGAGAAATAATATGAATCGTACTCAGCCGAAAAGTCACCTAAGTCAATATTTTTTGTTTGTCTAAGGCATAAAAGTTTGAATTCCAAAAATACATATTAGCTTAAATTCATATTTTTTGTGTGAAAATCTACAGATCCAGAATTTTATTCTAGAGATATCAACCATATTTTTTTATGAAATCGGGAACCGTCATAAAAGCGTCCGTAAATTCACCAATTTACTTCAGTTATTTATATAATAATATTGCAGCCTCACTATTGAAAATTTGCAAAATTTGACTAGAAGTAAATGGTTTTATTAAAAAAAAAATTAAAATCAAATTATGTTTGGTAGAACTCAAGAAATTTCATTCGAGAAAAATTGTCGTTATATTATGTGGCTGCTTCCCATTTGAATATTTACTTAAATTTGGAATTTTTGGGAACATTCTTGGTGTTTTTCTTTTCCTTTTTTTTTTAATATGAAAGTTGGTTGGATATGACTCCGGTAAACACCGTCGAAAGTAAACGTTTAACGTTTTTAAAATATAGATGTTGGCATTGACATAAGAGAGTAGGCGGTTATGACACACGCGTTCTTTCCCGAAAGACAGAATGACGTCTCTCGACTTACGTGTGAAATAATATGTATTAGTGGCTGTTGCCTCACTTCACGATTGAGTGAGGGAAGGTTTGTGACGCTCTTTCCTTCGGGGTGTCGTTTCCTCTACTGTTGAGGTTTCAATAATCCACGCCATGCCACGGGCTTTTGCCTGAACTGTGTTTACTCTCTGAGTGTTTAGGTTTGTACTATATTTAGAAATGAATTAGTTGTATAAAACATGACTGACATCCACCATGATAGTAAATTATTTTTTAACCGAATTTATAAGTCCGGCACTATCGTAAGTGAATAGAAATTTAAAATAAATGGTACGGTTCACCGCAAAGACTTTCTCCCTCTTTTATCTTAAAATAGACATTTACTAAAAACTCGTAAGATTTGGGAAAATAAATATTAGGTCTCTACATTGTTGTAGGAACACTACACAAAAGATCATAAATTAAATAATATACACTGTTAACTAACTACTTTATGGCATAAGGAACTAGGAACACTGTTACAGAAAGAATGAGAAAATAGAAACATCTTTGTCCACCAAAGAGCATAAGAATCAAACTCATTTTCAAAGATCTGAATTAAAAAGTATATGTATTTTCTTATAGCTCAGAAACTATTGGTATTATAAAAATATATTTCAAATAAAAGATTTTTATCTTTAATAGTACTACAACTTTACAATGATAAGTTATTTCATATCTCAAATAGTTGCGAAGAAATTATTATAATTGGAAATTCCCCAACGTAAAGTACCCTCAAAGTCATTTTAATGAAAAAAATAAGAATTGCCATCTTATTAATAGTGATCAACAGTGTCCAGATTTAAAATTGAATCACAATCGTTTGAGCTAATTTTGAGAAAATCGATGTTTTCTCTTTTGCCCTTCAGTAAACTACCCTTAATTCTAGGTTTGGATATCGAATTCCAAATATCCCTCAGGGGACCTTATGGAAACCCAGGATACCAGGTTTTAGCCTAATCAGTAAAATAGTTTCAGCTCCAGCCCAAGGTATATACAGACAGATGACATTGCGAAAATAACTTTTTTTATTTTATGGGGTTATGAAACGTCGACATTTATCAAAATCTTGAGTTTGATTTTTTTTAAATCAGAATACTTTCTCTTCGAGGTGTCTGGAGAAAGTAAAAATGCTAAATATGATGCTCTGGTAAAATTTTACTGAAAGTGAACCCAAAATCCAATCGAAATTTTGTTAAAAAAAAGAGTATAGTCGATGAAAGGCTCTATCTGAAAAGAGATTAAAATAAATTTGACAAACACTAACAAAAAACACTACACAGTTTGACCACAAAATCCACGTTCTAAAATTATTCGTCAGTAAATTCATGTCTTTATATTTATTTGACATAGATTTTAGCGCAGGTGGGTCCATTAGCACCTAGAATCTCACCTGCAGTGAACTTCGAATATCTCATATTTTAATGGTCTGCTTTGATATTAGGCGGGGTCTAAATTTCAACGTAATTGAGGTTAGCAATAAAGTCACTTAAAGGTGGTTCATCAGTATTTTCATTTTATCGATCACGCCCAATCATCAATAGTATTGTTTGCACCGAACCTTATCACCCATCCGGGCTATCCAAACTTAATTACACCAGCCAGGTAGGAATGAGGAAGGTGGAATTCAGGGGAAATACAATTGTATTTAAGGGAGAGTGGAAAAAAATTTGAGGAAAAGGCATACTTAGTAAACCCGACCGGTATTTGAACCCAGACCTCCCCTTTACCAAAAACCAGATTAGACAAGCTTGATGTTTAGTCCATGAGCCCACCAACACAGGTGTTTTGTGTGTGTGTGTGCGTGTGCGTGTGTGTGCGTGTGTGTGTGGGTGTGTGTGTGTGCGTGTGTGCGTGTGTGTGTGTGTGGGTGTGTGTGTGCGAGCTACCAACCCGGCCTATCTGAATATTTACACTAATAGTCTAGGGATGAGGAAGGTAAATCCTAAATTAAATCAATTATTTAATTAATTAATTAAATTTTCTTGGAGGTGTGTAAGCATTTAGGAAAAAAAACTACCTCAGAACATCCAACCGGGGTTCAATCCCTAACCTCCCCCGTCACCAGAACTCCAGTCTAACGCGTGTGTAACGACTTAGACCATCCGAGCACCGATTCGGGTGTCAATAGTGACGTATGTCAGGTCAAAGCAATTGAGAATGTCTCATACCTCTGTAAAAGGTGCGTCCGAGTAAGACGCTCTAACTAAAAGGTAATGATGTAGACAAAGGTGGCCGGAAGGGGTGGGGGGAGTGTCGAGGCAACAAATGATCCTGTCTCGTTAGGACGTGACGTGGCTTTCAGTTTCTTCTTCTTCTTCTTCTTCTTCTAACGCACCCACCACCTGTTCCCTCTCGCCTTCCGTTGATTGATGGCACCACCGTTGGCGCGAGTAGATCCTGCCCTCTAGTCCGGTTGTGCAGGCCCATCGATCGTAGGCGCAACACGTAACTTATCTCATGGCCCCATCATGGGGGATAGCGGCCGCGACGTGCTCGCTTTTTAAATTGGCCCAGCCGGTTAAAAATAAACATACAATTTAAACAAAAACTCTTGTAGCCCACCGTGAACTTACAATAATTGGGTAGGTATGATCAGTGTCGAATGTTAGAGAACGTGCACCCACATTTGATTATATGGAGAGGTGTAAACCATTTAAAAAACACCTCCATCACCTGCAACAGGATATATGACGATTTAAAGATTATACAAAACATATAAGTGCGAAGATCTGTTTCATCAAACTTGAGCGGTGATGTTCCAGGTGTAACCAAATTACATACAATTGCTTACAAGATGTATACTTTCACTCGCGAGCCCTTTTCGCCCGAATTTTTTTTACGCGAGCCCGGGTACATAGGTTATATAAAATAGGTACATAAATTAAACATTTACTGATAATAAATCATAAAAAATGTATTTTGAAACAATCCTTTGGAATACATATTATTTCACCATTTATTAAAGACGAAAGCAAAGTTGCATACTAATGAGATGGATGTGTTTGTTTGTTTTTACATAAATAGTCCTAATTATAACTTGCTGAATATTTGATAATGCAGGACAGAGAGCATCTTCAACGTTGTTCAGGGTTGATCGATATTTTTATTTTATAATCGTCAATGCTGAAAACGTCGCTTCGCATAAATACATAGCACAAAATGGCAGAAGTGTGTTTAGGGCCATTTCAGAAATGTTTGGAAATTCTTTACTAATCCCAAGCCAAAATTCATTTAATGAATTTTTAGGAAACTCAAGTTTTAAGCATATGTCCCTTGATAACTCGGCTAATTCTTCTTGAACTTATAATGGCAGATGAATGATGTTTTTTATTTCATTTGAGTATGGTTTATGAACCCAACTTAATTTCTTAGAAACAAAATTGGAAGGGAAGTATTTCTGAAATTGTGTCTCCATGCACTTCAGATGATCAATTGTTGATCTTACAATTAAATATTTGGGGAGGTTATTTTCAACTATAAAATTATGTGTAGCTGTAAACATATTTTCTAAAGAAACATTTTCCACCCTATTATTCCTTCCATATGTTAACTAGTAGTTAAGTAGTAAAACATTCAATTTTATCTTTTAACATAAATATGTTACGATTTGTTGTGTGTTCAGAGCCAAGACTGCAGTGAAGTCGCGTAATGTAACACGGGTGAGTGCTGTCAGAAACACCTCAAATTCATTAAGTGTTTGATTTTGAATTATTTTTTTTTGGTCGTAGCGTGTTCAGAAACCTTTCCTTGTTACCAAATTTTCGCAACCCCACATTCAGTTACGTGACCCCGTTTATGGTCGTGACCCACAGTTTAAGTAGGCCTGGACTAGATAGACTCACATGCGGGAAAAATAGACGTGTATGGCATGCGAACATTGAGCTGTGAAACTAATACAAGTGTGTGCAAAATCCTTTTGGTCTGTGCCGACCTACTTATTCTGGAAGGTTTTGCCGGTAAAATATTATTTTCACAATCATAAATAATTGGGTGACCATATGGAAATCCTCGCCAATCTGAAATAAATAGTATCATGCCTTATTTGCGTATTTAGGAATCTTATAGAGAGTATAAAATATATCAAACATCAACCAGGCTTACTTAAAATACGCATAACTTATAGATCTCAAAAATTAAAGCACCTGACGAATACGAGAGCTTCAAAACACATACCATGTCATATATATATATATATATATATATATACATATAAAAACAAATATGTCAAGTAGGCCTACCAATATGGACTGTCATAAATACTCTTTTTTTTAGCACCACGTCTTACTATTCGTTGAGGCTATACGCTTATGTACTAAAAACGTTAATGGATTTAGGGATTAGGGAGGTTATATTTATATGAAGTGTACCCGCATTTGTGTGGAAAACCATTGCGTGGAAAACCAGTATTGTGGGCTATACATTATTGAGTGTAGACTTTTGTTTGGATTTTTTAGTGACCAATGGAAAGCCAGGATATATTAAATTATAAAAAAAATATAATTTATCTAACAACTCTCCATGGTGTGAGTCCACAATCGAGCTATACCGACCGAGCGGCCACCTCCTGTTAGCGAAGATGGCGCCAACATCCGTAGATAGAGGGTGTCATGTGGTCAGCCCAATTAGCCCTCCGGCCGTTTTATCTAACAAGGGAATGAAAATAATACAAAGTACCATAGCATCAGTAAAATATGTAATATTGCGCTTGGTGTTATTTCTTCCAAATTTTCATTCGTGATATCTTGTATAGTGTAATCCTAATCACGAAACTCATGCGTCTGCTCTTTTGTTTATAATCATTTCCACAACTCCTAAAAGTTAAAATGGATTATGTTTCCAAATACCAAAATCAGTCCCCTCCGCCCCCCCTTAAATGAATGAACAAAACAATAATGCATACAATTGGAAGTTTTGTGAACGTAATTTATTTGTATTAGTATGTTCTAGGATCAGTAAACTTAATACACCAAAATGCTCTTAAAACGACAATAATAGTTGTCTTAGTGTTCAGCACTCCTAGCTTTGACCCCATCTTGATTCCAAATAAATGATTCGTGGGTGGTTATTTCAAAAGGTGGTCCTCCATTCACCTGTATTAAAATGTATCCTCTTATTACTGTTTGCATAAGGTACATAGTTTTTCTCTCTTTACTGACACACATTAAGACAAAATATGTTTTTTTCATAGTTAAAAGCTTTTTTTTCCACACAGCAATCTTTTGTATAGAAGTTTATACATTTTTTCGCTTAAAAATACTATGTAATAAACATGTTAGTAGATACCTGAACATAGTTATTTTTATAAACAATGTGTACTAAGGGTGACCTGGTGGTCTAGGGGTAAGGTGTCTGACTTCTGTGCTGAAGATCCGGGGTTCAATCCTCAGTCCCGGCACAGATTTATCTGATTGCCAAACCCTTCCTTCACCTCTGACAAGATGTGTAGTAATCACAACTTGTGAATGTGAGGAATGCCAGGCCTCCACCGTGGTTCGGATCCCACGTTAAACTGTAGGTCCTCCATTTCATCTCACAATCACCCTACCATTGCACATTAGCGTAAGTGCGTATAACCCGAACGGGTAGTAAGACGCGGTGCTAATAATAATAATAATAATAATAATGTGTACTAAGGTGGATGTGAAGTTGATGCAGGAACGAGTTCAGTAAACCCAACCTCGCGAATCGGTGCCAAAGTAGACCTTGGATAGACATGGATCGAGGCTAATGTGATTAAAACCAGGAGCCAGTTGGAATAAATAAAATACCAGCGTTAGACACCTCTAGAGGGTTATTCTGTTAATATAATTACTGAATATTAGATAGGTTTTTCTTAGCCGTCTCCCCGTGATTAAAGACGATAAATATTATGAAAATGTTCGGAGATCTTTTAAGGATAGAATGAGACACAAAGTTAAGTTTAAAGTGCTATATGTAGCATTGAATTACGTTAACGATACTGCCTGCGAAGCGGGTTGCATCTTTACTCAACACACTTAAGCACTATAAACATTATAACACTTAGACGCCAATTATTGAAATAGAAAAAAAGATACGAAATGAGCGGTTCATTCTGTGAGGCCTTTTGTTTATCTTCTGATAAACACTCTCTCTACTATTTCACCTGTACATAATTGATTTGCATTTTAAAACAGTACTAGTGTTGTTTCCTATTCTAAATAGAAATATACTTTCACAGAATTTTTTAATCTACATCCTGGCAGGAACAATCGTAATTATTATTTTTGTAAATAAACAAAATTGATTAATTAAAAAAAAGACATTTTTACAAAAACAAAAAACCTAATTTAAGATATACAAAAATAAAGTTGTGAGAATGTAAGAATATTTTAATAATCATCTAAGAAATTATGTTTTTTTTTTGTTTCAATGTTATATCTTTTAAAATAATCGATTCAAATCTAAATATAGGCCTACTAGTAGTTGTGTGAACAGTATACCTCAATCACTTCTTCTTTTTTTAAATGCTATGAACATTTTATTAAGAATCACATCATGTTATCGTTTCTATAGTATCAAAATTTCTAATGTCTTCGATTTAATAAGCAAAATATTAGAAAATAAATGGTACACTGAACCGCACAGACTTTCTCTCTATTTAATATTAAACTCTTAAGATTTATGAAATGAAATAATATACATTGTTGAAGAAGCACTCCAATAACAAAGAAACATTCAGAAAAGAAGATTGAATATCTGTCCACCAAAGAACATACCAACACATTTCATATTTCAAAGTATTCCATAAAAAATGATTGCTCATAGCTCAGAAACTATTTGTTTTATAAAAATATATTTCAAACAAAGGAGCTTTAGCCTATAATTAATAGTACTACATCTTTACAATGATAATATATTTTGTGTCTCAAATATTTGCGGAGATATGGTTAAAATTGGTCATTTATGTCCGTGTTTAATACCCTCAAATTCACTTTCATGGAAAAATGAAAATTGTCATTTATTTGTATTACTAAACAGTGTCTAGATATGAAATTTAATCAAAATCTTTAGAGCGAATTTTGAGAAAAAATATTTTTCTCGTCCGTAAATTACCCTTCATTTTGAGGTTGTATATTTAATTCAAAAAGCTCCTCGGGGAAACCTTATGAAAACACTAGATACCCAGTTTTAGCCCGATCCGTAAAAATGTTTCGGATATAGGTCGAAATTCAGACAGATGGCATCGAAAACCTACTTTTTCTGTTTCAGGGGTCCATGAAACGTCGACATTTATTAAAATCACGAATTCAATTTTTTATGACAGACACAATATTTCTCTCTTAGAGGATTCGAGAGAAAGTAAAAATATTGGTTTTATTTTTTCAGTGCTAGTCTATTATATTAAAATCAAATTAATGGAATAATAATTAAAATAAAACTACCATTTTGTTTTTAAAAAAGTGGAATAATTTTAATTTAATTTTACTGTTGTTTTTGTGTATTTCAATGTCGCACTAGCTTAATTAAGAAAGAAAATGTAAGTCAGTCTCTAAACAAATTACAAGAATACATTTCATAAGATCATTTTTTACTTAAAAATTAATGTAGAGATGGCTTGATACCTCAACTCGGTGAGTAGCATTTCCAGAAATGTACTTTCATAGCACTTAACCAAGTTGTTCAAACAATCGCATTTGTTATTCAATCTTGAATTGGTTTATTTAATTTTAATTTATTTGAGGTATTTAAAATGTTCTTTCCGAACCGACTGATTATATCAGCACAAGACTTATAAACAAACTTAAATCTAAAACAGACACAACATCCAGCCTCCGACCGTTAATTCCTCAATTCCACATTCCACCAATGATAAATTTTTCAGCCATGCTAAGACTAGAACCCGGGACTCTTAACTCAGTAGACAGACAAACTACAGTCTGAGCTAAGATATCGGACAAATTAGTGTATTAAAGTAGATAAATTGCACATTTTAAATTAAAATATAATTAGATGGAATGGTTCCCAAAATAATTCAATATTGTGACAGCTTATTATAGAGAATATAAAAAAAAACACCATAAAATCAAATATAAAACTGTTTTAAAATGTGTTCAAACTTAGAATAAAGATGACTTGAGTGTAATGAAGGGAAAAAATTAACAATTAACACAAACGTAGTTAGGTATTTATATTCGATAAAATGAAAGTTAAAGTTAGGAGAGGAACTTACGGTTGCTTAAGACAACCTCACGGAGATTCTTTTAAAAGAGCCTTAAATATTCAACTATTGTTTTAAAATTAATACCTTCGTTTAACACCAAGGTAATTAAAATTTGGAGGGAGTGGCTCTACATGGAGATAGTATGAGTAAGCCATATGTGAGAAAAAAAAACTTCTCGTACACTCAACCTAAATTGAAAACTTAACATTTCTATATAAAATTATGTCGATGAAGATAAAGAAGGTTATCAAGACGCGATGCTAAAAAAAGAGATAGCTAATATTGGAGTAGGTTTCGTATTGAAGGGTTACATACCTTGTACTCATCACCAGACATTGTTAAGATGGTAAAATGTCGCAGATTATAATTGGCAGGTCATGCAGCGTGTATTAAAAAAACCTAGAACGTGTTTAAGGTATTTACTGACAAACCCAGTGGGAAGACCTGGAAGCAGGTGGGAGGATAACATTAAAATGGACCTGAAAGAGATATGGTGTAATGAGGTGGACTGGATAGAGTTAGCTCAAGAGTGATAGGTGGCGAACTTTTGTAAGTGGGACAAAGGAATTTTGAATGAATAATGTCATAATATAAGGTCGGAAACTTATTTCATTTTGAGTATGAGATAAAATAATTTTAAAGTTAGCTTAAAACAACTCATTGAACTCATAATAATTTACAAATCAACATCTAAAAACAAAAATATATCCTTGATCTAAAAAAACATTAAATCTCTACAAACTTTCCATTAAAGTTTCTTTATCGATGGTAATCATTTTTCAAACCCCAGTTCCCCATTTTTTTAATAAAACTATTTTTTAGTAATTTCTAATTAAGAAAATAATCATCATACTAAAAGCTTGTGTTTCGTACACATTTATCAGCGTTTTATTTCATTTGATAAGAACAAATGAATCGTAACTAACTATTCACTAGACAAAAAATTATCCCATGGTCAATTTATTTGTATAATAAAGTAGGAATGTAAAAAAACTTAATTGGAACTTTTGTATTGAAAGCTCTTGCTCCTTTACAGCGAGTTTCCATTATTTACTTTTAGTTTGTTTGCGGTGTTCCTTTGATGTCAAAAAGGCTCTACAGGTGCTGTATGAAGGTGTTCTCAGCGTAGATTGAATACATCAGTTTCAAAAGTCGTTTGAAAACACTAATTTTGAAAGTTTCGAATTTTAAAATAAAATTCTCTGCTCTGCGTTAATTAGTTGCGATAGTAACCAAAATTAGTTCATGAATAAAAAATATAAAGTAAAACTAGTTGAATACATTGGCCTTATTTATGCCGGCACTAAAATCAACTTAACGTTCACTCGATGTTCACGTAGTTTTAATGTTCTCGTGTTCTAAACGGAAGCCATCACGATGTAGCATTTTCCAGGGGAGAGCTTTCACGTTTTGGTGATTGGCTCTTTTAATTTGGCGTGGAAATGCAGAGCTGTGGGAACAAACGGTTAGCTTCAAGAATAGAAGCATGTTCATTAAGTTATACTTTTTAAATACACACCTCTATAATTTTAACAGTGATCAAATATCAATAGTTTTGACATTTTTCAACAGCAAACTGCTTGCTGCATAGCAAAAGAGAAAAAGAAAATGTAACCCCTAATAAAATATATGAATACATTATCTTGGAAGAGATGTTGAAAATATTACTGTAAAAATTTCATTCATTCCCGAGAAAACTGATATTTCCAAACGTACGATTTTTCCGCAAGACCTGTCCGGTGGCTAGCGCCAACTACGGTTTCCGTGATCCATCTGTTCTTGTTGGCGTGGTAGGATACTTTGGTCAGTTGTAAAGCCACGTCACGCCTTTCACCCTCCAAACCCACCATCCCACAAAATATATTTTAGACTTGCACCCGACTGGGCCAAGGGCCTTAAGTGAAGGGACCACGTGTTCTAGTCAGTCAATCATATTGCGAGTCACGTTAACAGGGCTATTTATTACTTCATTTGTTTTTTTATGGAATGCGGATGACTTCTTCGGTATAGTTTGCCCGTGTCTCACTAACCCTACGTCATAGTTTCTTGTTACACTTTATTTTGTAGCTCCACTTAATTTTTGTAGCTCCGGCAAGCTTCTATTGCAAGTATTTGAAGCCTATTCAGTCCTAACTGATCGGGCTTAATTTTAGTGAACAATTTTTTCTCAAACAGTTCATTTACATCGTCTGTGTTTTGGTTGAGTTGTTATGTTAAGTTGCATGAATCCTGATCCCACATTAGTTTCCCTACATTAAGTGAAAGTTAAGTGAACTTTACGTTACGTGAACGTTAAGTTAAAGTAAGTCAAAAAGACAGAACCGTTTTGATTGAAAGTTTACTTTATTTATAACTAATGAGTTATTGTGTTGTATATTTCCATCTTTGTTTTCAAACAAGCTAACTTAACATAAACCAAAAGAGTGTTTGCAAAGATTTTAAATATTACTAAACTACGTATTTGTTATGTGTTGTCAAATTACGTAAAAATTAATGCGGGATGGAAGAGACCGCAAGCCAAGGTGAGAAGTTTTGAAGTTTTTATAGCTAAGGGCCAGTCTTATGACTATCGGATAAATATTGATATCGGGAGGTTAAAGTCAGAGACCAGATAAAGGTTATCAGCCACTTTAATATTTCCCACATATTATGAACTAAATTTATCTGCCGTATAGCTCTCTGTAGGATAAATATAGTTTTATTCAGAAAACGCAAGGTTGGTACAGTTTTTACTGGTGCGCGCATGCGTATAAGACCTGCTGTTACCGCTACAACATGGCTAGTGGATACAACGCTCAACATTTGTTAAATAATGGTGGCTAAACGAGTGCGAGGAAACTGATGGCGTCACGTGGGCACAGAAGGTAAGTTGTTTGGCAAGTATTAATTTCGGTGTCTGCCAAAATGTGATTAATAGTTTGGTACAACATTTACAAAATTTCATTTATTGTACTCACATTTAAATAATGTGTTCTTATACAACTATAACTCTACAAATAGCTTGTCAGTTTTTATAAAAGTGTGAATTAAATGTTCTAACTTTATATAAAGTTATAGACTGGGCATGTGCCTTCTAGACACGTGAGCCAAGATTTTAACCTAAAAACAGATTCTGATAGGCGAAACCTCATGAAAAACAACGCGTCACTTTGGTAACGACTATTTTAACTTTCAGATAAAAGTTATCAGATAATTAAGACCCTCGATAAAAATGTGATGGATAAATACATTTTATCCATCCCATAAATTATATCTTGCAGTCGTAAGACGCAGTTTTAACTTATCGACCAGATAAAAATATTTATCGGCCAGATTAATATTTGTTCAGGATATATTTTGGGTCAAAATAAATAAAATATTGCTCCAGTAGATACATTTAATTAATGAGACAAGAAATGATATTAAATGGGTATAAATATTTTGGGACCACTTCTGTGGTCTAGTGGTCAGAGCTCCTGGCTATAGATATAGAGGTCCCGGGTCCGATCCCCGATATGCATAGTAGATTATAATAAATGCATCTACCGGAGAAATATTGTTTTTACTTTGAGCAAAAAAAGTTATTTTGTCATAAAAACGACACAAACACTGACCCCCCAACCACTTCCATTCCTCCTTAAAAGGTCAGGTCCACACCGTTTATCTCAACATCTTCTCCCATATTTGATAGTGGATGTTAGATCGGGTAGGCCTCCATAGACATATGTCACATATTACAAAGATAGGTCTAGTCTAAATTTTCTTTGAGGGGAAGGCGTTAGACTCGAGAAAGATTGTAGTGAAGGTGGGTTTATTTTCACAGTATGTTTAAATCATCCTATTCCCCGGCGAATGCTGGCGAATTTTTTAAAGCTTCATCCTGTTCTATTAGGATAACTAAAATAATATTGCGCGTCTAGGCTACATAATTCGTAGCCCAGCAGTGGAAAGATTAGCCAGTACTAATGTACCGTGTCCCAGAGGACGCCAAAATGTACTAATCGTACATCCTTTCCATGGAGGTTCTGTCCATGTCCCGATGAGATGAGGTGATGGTGATAGTGAGTATGAGGGTGTGGAACCAGTGGAAACACTTACAATCTAACTTAAGCCTGATCAATCAAACCCTGGTGACCGTTGGTGTGATACACCTTTCGGGAAAAATATTCAAGGTATCAGTCGGGAATCGAAACCGGGACCCCTAAGCTGGTAGCCGGGTGCATTGACCACTGCACCACAGGGCCGGTTATTAAGATAGCTAAATAAAGTCGTTATAGAGCGTACAAGAAAGAATGCACTTTAAGTCCGCTAGTAATAATAATAATAATAATAATAATAATAATAATAATAATAATAATAATAATAATAATAATAATAATAATAATAATAATAATTATATTCTGAAAATTGAAAAATGACACCTGGACACGGGAATCGAACCCGGGACCTCTGGCTTAGTACGGGTTCGATTCCCGTGTCCAGGTGTCATTTTTCAATTTTCAGAATATGATATCTAGTGGAGTAATTCCCTACTATTAAGCATAAATAATAGCTCTGGCTATTAATTCTTAATAATAATAATAATAATAATACTCTCACCAGCTTCGATGGCGGCGTGGTCTAACGCGATACTCTCGTGTTGGACTAGATTGTCAAAAACGGGGAGATCGGGGTTCATTCCCGATCGGTTACACTGATATTTTTTTTCTAAATAATTTCCCACGCAAATGCAGGTGCACTTCCTTTAAAATGAACTATCCTAATCCTTAACCCATTGGTGTTATTAGTACTTAGGCGTATAATCCGAACGTGTAGTAAGACGTGGTGATAAAAAAAAAAACTCGCACCAGTGAGAACATTGGGGTTCGAAACCTATTCGTTTGTACACGAAAATGCAGGTACATTTATGCTTCATCAATATCCTATAAGTATTATATATGCGTTTAGGGTCAGATGGTGAGACGTAGTTCACGAAAAATTATTAATGAATTGTAAAGCGGTATTTTTCAAGTAAAATCGATTACTCTGAATTTAGTTTATTAACTCTAGGGACTACCATACAAGTGATACGTCTATATATAAGTAGATATTTTTAGGGTCACGTCTTATTACCGACTCGGGCTGTACGCATATTTACTAATTAAGTTAATGGATAAGGGACGATAAAGGTTGAATTTAGATTAAGTGTACCAGCATTTGAGCAGAGGAAGAATGTAAAACAATTTAGTAAAAACCACCATCTATACACACTACCAGGATTCGAACCCCGATCTACTCGTTATTGGCAGTCCTGTCTATTGCAAGAGTGACACTTAAGCCCAGCAATTTTCAACCTTTTTCAACTGACGGCACACTGAACAAGGCGCTAAAATTGTCAAGGCACACCATCATTTTTCTAAGAAGAGATTTCATTAAAATAATGAGACTTAAGATTAAATTTAGAATTCCAATAGCCCAAGTTCAGATAATTGTGTTATTTTTTTTAAATAATGTCGATTATGGATTTAAAAAGATTTGTTTTACACCTCGAAGTTTTTTTTCTCGCTTCTTTTTTTTATCTTTCCCCAAATTCCAGTGGCACACCTGCTGATGTATTGTGACATACTGGTTTAAAACTGCTTCATTACACCGTGCGGCTTCAAAAGCAGGTCTTTGAGTTGTTATTATAATGCATAATCTAAAAAGAAAGGGCAATAATTTCAACCAAACTTCAAAACGTATTTCAAGAAATTACTGTCGTGTTGGATTTTCGTCAAAAGGTTTTTGGTGTGGCACACACGTGCCATTTCAAGAACCAGTAAAAATATTTTACATACGATATATATGAGCCCCTGAGAATACAAGTGGTGTAAGTCACTTTTTTTCATATTTGAGTTAACAATGTAAGCATGTGAAGAATTATTCATTCTGTCAACTGGTAAAGTGGTGTAGGTCATACTTTATATGTTTGCCACTAGATTACACTAAATATTTGAGCTTGTTAACACACCGACGCGTTTGTTGACAGAACAAGTGGTGTAAGTCGTGATGTGCTTTGGAATTTAGATGTTCTGGTTCAAATTTCTAAGTTATAATGACCACACTTAGTGATTCTACGATCAAAAATGAATTAATCAATTCATCATCTGGCTCTGAGTATGATCCATAAAGTGAAACAACCTCCAATGAAGGTAAGATAATACAACCATGACTTCTTCAATAATCTTTGTATTGATGCAGCTGTCAAAGACTTGGGGACGCTTAGTGATGATGAAGATGGGGGGACTCAATATCTTAATGAACACATCGTTTTTAAAATGAAACACGTTTTGAACACATTAGATATTTACTTTATGTCATTAGTTATTTTCAACATCTTGTTTAGCGCTAGTGATAATAAGTCTCTATTGAAGTTACAGTGCTACTATAAAAAATAACTTTGTTTAGTCTTTCAAAGTGATGGGAGTGACGATGGCCATGTAATGCGTGTCAAGTTAGGGAGATTTAAATTTAACATAAATAGGGTTAAATTTAAAATAAATAAGTTTTTTGATCTGCAATTAACAATTAAAAAACTACCTAACATACAAAAACAGCTTTTGAATTATTTAATTGCCTAATTCTAAAAATTGTTCACAGCACAAATGGTCTAAGTCATCAAATAATACAAATAATTGTAAAAATAAATTCTTAACTAGATAAGTTTTTTATATTTTCTAATTTTGATTAATGCATAAGTTAAGTTGAACCTTTATGTATGCACCTAATTAATTTGAAAAAATCAGAAAAATTTGTGAGTTTTCTATATGTATCTAACTTTACCTCCAATTATCTCAAAATGAGAAAAAATGACTTATACCACTTGTATTCTTAGGGGCTCATATATTTAAACGTCCAACTCTTACCACGCCAGAATTGTATCAACGAAGGAACATATTAAATTGAAGGTATTTTTTTTACCGAAAAGTAATTTCACTTTAATTTGATTCTTCTTTTTTTTTTTCCAGTACATGTATGCCGTATGGTGGTCACTCCCTAAAGCGAGGCTAAAGAAAACTGAGAAGTTGGTTCGCCTATCTCTTATTCTATTTTCCAACCCATCTCATCTCATCTCGTAAAACCCTTTGTTCGTAGCCCAAGAGGGAACTATGTTCCCAGAAGAAGGCAAACCTGCAAAGAAACAGTATGAATGCTCACCCAGACTTACGAAAGAGCCGGTGTTGGCATGAAACATTTATGGTGAAAGCTTTTATAATGCCATTAAGTTTAATTTTGCTGAATTCGTCAAAACATTTAGTTTTAATAGACACTTAATATGTTGGTCGTTCATGCGTGATGGTTTTGGCTATTAAAATAAATTTATTCAGAAACTGTATCTTACATATTTTTCCAGGGCAGAATACAAAACTGATAGTTTTTTTATTGTAGTTTTATTAACATTCATATTTAACTTTAGCGTTTTTGTATTTATTGTAGGACATGCATGTTGACACCATTCTGAGAAGTTGATCGACGCAGCTAATGCCCAATCACATCACTTAGCCACATTATAAAGAAAATGAAAACCATATGAACAATTCTATAAAAATGCAAAAGTTATATTTATTTCTACTGAATAAGTACATATTCGTACATTATTCTAAGGATATAGACAAAAAAAATTAATCATCATTTCCGTACATAAAACACATTAAAAGCATTTTAATTAAATATCATTTTCTTATTATTCTTTCAGTACCAAACTTACCGCTATCGATACTTTTATTTCGATACGAGTTCGGTGTCGATACTTTTGTTTCAGTACTTGAAATGAGTAAGTACGGTATCAAAACTTTTCTTTCGATACCACATCCCGAGCTGTAAACTGATTAACCGCGTCTGTGGTTACGTGAAATAAACGTCAAGCACATCTAGTTTAGTTTTCTTATTGGTGGGGATGTCAAGGTTATATAATACCTGCTATATTCTCTGAAGTTGAAGTTTACTAAATGGTATCCCACTATCATTCCATCCAAATACGGGTATAATTTCTTTCATTCCTACCCTCTTTCTATCTACCTTATTAACGTAATTAAAGGTGGATAGCCTAGACAGGTGCTAAAAAGGGGTGAAAAGTAAAATTAATGAACTAATTAAATCTTAGATAGCATATACCAACAACTCAAACCAACTATATTGAGATAATCCTGAATATTTGGAACGCTTCGTGATGTCATAAGTAAAATCAAAAATTATTAGTCTAGATCAGTTGTACAGTACCAACAATACCTTATTAATTGCATGTTTACACTCAATTTTTTGATCGCGCGATATGAATATGATATTAAAGACTAATTTACAGAAATATTATTAAATGAATAGATCAACTTTAAAATAAAAAAGATAAAAACTAGCAATTTGCTTAGGGCGAAAATTGTACTGTGCTATAAAAATATAGTCTTATCGCATTTTCAAGAAGTCTGCTCCAAAAATAATCCACCACCTCATTGTTTTAAGCTCAGAACGGTCCTTTTTAAAATTTAAAATGATTCAGTTTCATCCGATAAGTGTTGTGTCACAAAAAGGTATCTTGAAACTTATAACTTTAAAATATTGTACCATAGATGAATCATGTAGGCTAAATGGAAGGATTTACAGATGATAAATGTCACTTCCACAAATTTGAATGAAGAGAAAAATTATTAAGTAGATTTCATACATACTTCCAGACTTAATCTATTTATATATATATATATAAATATATATTATATTTAATAATAAATGTATAATATAATATATAATAATGAATGTATCATATGATATATAATAATAAATGTATAATATAATATATAATAATGAATGTATCATATGATATATAATAATAAATGTATAATATAATATATATTATATATATGTAATATGTATACTATAATAATATATATAATACATATATATGTATAATGTAATAATATATATTATATAATATATATAAAACATATATGTATAAGGTAATAATATATATAATATATTATATATATAATGTAATAATATATATTATATGATATATATAAAACATGTATGTATAAGGTAATAATATATATAACATATTATATATATATATATATAGAGAGAGAGAGAGAGAGAGAGAAAGAGAGAGAGTCCTTCCAACTAAACAGAATCAAAAGTAAAATTTTAAAAATTTCTTCGACATTTGTCTGAATTATATTTGTGAAAGCGGCAAAATGGAGGGAAAATAAAGGTAGATAGGAAGTCTAGCTATGCCCTGTTCCTCATAGGAAGGAACGTCTGAAAGTTCTTTATTTTCCTACCAAAACCCTACTATATAATATAATACTGACAGGAAAAAAGGTCTTTGCTATCATGAACAGGGCTTAGGCCAATGTCATCACTGTTACCATTATTAATAATATTTTATAGGTATTAACGTGCACTTTCTAAACATATAAATTATATAAGCACACAGCCTACAAACTTACTTAAGCTAGTGAAGTACTATTAATACATGTCCAGCCATAGCGCTAACAATTAAATAGCAGAACGAATGCGTATAAGTACGAGTATCGCGAATATTAATTTAAACTAGTTTTAAAATGACACCTGGCTACGGGAATATAACCCAGGATTTTCGGCTTAGAGTGTCAACACCCTACCATTGAGCCATTCAAGATTCATCACATGCTCAGGGTCATTCTTCACTCCCAGTTTAAGGCTGATTCTGTGATGGATGTGTGGAAATAGTCAGTTACATATGAGCGAATAAGAGTATCGCTAGTTATCAGATACCCCAGCCATATACGACTCTAAAAGGCTGTTATGCTGCTAAATATACAATACCGGGCCCGATTTACTTGTCCAAGTATCATTATTCAGTTAATATAAATTAATTTAAATATGATCTCTTCCATAAGGACAGTGGCATAATCACAACGATTTGCAACCTGTGTTTTTATATTCGTTATAGTGAATGTATTCGTCAGCATTGCCCGGATTTGAGCCAAGAGCCCATCACTCCAAGCCCTTAACCAAGGAATTTGTCTTAATAATATTTACTATATTTATTATTAGTTCAAGGGATCTTCTGGATATAAAAAATAAATGGGGTCAATCCTCAATCAACTGTTTTGGTATTTAACTGTTTTTCCCCCCGCGCCAGTAGGGATGCGGATTAAACACCGGTGTGCAGTGGATAGTTTTTCCTAAATATTTTTCACCCTCCCTGCACGCAAATGCGGGTCTGTTTTCTCTCAATTATGTCTTATTCATACCGTCCTCATTAGTGTAGTTAAATGTGCATAGTTAGGACGGGTAGCGAGACGTAGAGGAACAAAAAAAAAGTGTGTTCACTGCACCTTTATATACGTTTGAAGGATCCTCATATTTAAAAAACTGGATCAATGAAAGGAAGTCTATATTCATAGCAAATTTACCCATATTTTTGTGGAAGAATAGTATAAACATATAATTATCTAAGAAAAAATCTTCCTTAGTAAAATCTCCCCGTTGCCATGTAACCGGACTCGATAAGGATGACGTCTTAGCCCACGTTTCCACCGATGTGGTTAAGTAATTATTTTTAAAAAAATAAAAATGTTCTCAATGATTCTCGTACACTAAGCTACTGTTTTAAAAAAAAAAGGCAGTACAGCTAAACTGAGAACATTAAAGTCATTCATTCAACCATAAAAATTGTATTACATAATTTTAACAAGTGTATGATATTATAAGCTATACAGAGTGATTCAATGATTTCAAATCATTACAGTTCACTAGTTTTAAGGGGTCAAACTTACTATTTCATGCTTTTTGCGTACCTTTGTTAAACTAATGTTTGGGACTAAAATTTAGTATAACTAGATATTCATATGAAGTGTACAAAAGGAAATATTTGTAATATTAGTAATAATAATAATTATTTCTAATTCAATTTACTTTATTATAGTGCTGGGCAACAGTTGTGAGACCTATGACAGGCCAGCACTGAAAAGTACACAAGTACCGTACAAATATATATATAATTACATGCAGAAGCGGATTTACAATCTAGGCCCATTAGGCATGGGCCTAAGGGTGGCGGCCTTAGGAGGCGGCACATTTTGGATTACATTATTTCTATGTTTATCATAATATTTTGTTTTTAAAAATTATGTTTAAAATTGATGAACATTATCGAAATAGTTAAAGTCAAAACAAGAATATTTATTTTTAAATAACTAGGACGTTGCAATCGCTTTGTAACTGACGTCAGTCTCCCCCTCTTCATAATGTTAACTCAAGCTACTGTAGGGCATGTACTGTGCATGCCTGATTATCTTTTCTCGAATACTAACTTCCGGCCCCCCCTCCCCCAAACACCTCTTTCCTCCGAAACTTCCTAAAGCACTTAACAAAAAATTTTTGGGAAGGGGGCCATATTATAACTGTGCCTAGGGGCGCAACAATTCTAAATCCGCCACTGATTACATGAGAAAATAAGATAAATAATCAGCTAAATAATTATATATACTAATGAATAGTTATGAAAAAATAGAAATTAATATAGATAAGAATAAAAAATAATAATAAAAATCATTTAAGAGTAGTAAAGCATGAGTATTTAAAAACAATAATAATATAACTATTTCAATTAAATATTTATATTAAAATATAAATTAGTATACATTATTAATATGTATTTTATAATAATATTAATATTAAACTATTTGAATGAAATATTTGTATTATTAATATTATTACTATTAATGTTATTAATATTATATACATTTCATCGTGTACACCTCATATGAATGTCTAGTCATAACGTTCTAAATTTCAGCCCCATATATTAATTACTTTGGCTTAACAATGTTACAGAAAAAATATAAAATAACAATTTTGACCCCTTATAACTCGTGAAATGTAAAGACTTGAAATCAGTGAATCAGTATTTAAAGCTTATACACTTATTAATATTTTGCAATACAGTTTTGATGTTCGAATGACCTTAACAAGAGTCAGCAGACTCCCGTCTTACCAAGTCTGTATATGTCATGTGGAATCTGATAGCATTCTAACGCTCCGGTGCGCCCATTACTCATTGACGCCCACGCCCGCTTGGGCTTAACGACGGAGACACAAAAGAGAATTTCGAACGGCGCGACATTCAAAAGAACGAAGGGATGGAGTTCTAAAAATAGAAATACTAAACAGAAAATATCATTGCAAAACTAACAAATATGATAAAAGAGGACAACTTTTTTCTTTTTCTTTTTTTTGCGTAGAATTTTCCAAAGGCATGGCATTTTCCTCACTTCACTCGATTCGCTTCGAACGCTGACAGCCATTCAATATTATTTAAAACAGATCAAGAATAAAGATTGGGGTGCAGCGAGGCATATCATTGATAAATATAGATGGATGATTATTTTCCCCAGAATCATATTTCTCTTATCATTATTACTACTTTTATACCCCCCCCCTCCCCCCTTTTGAAGAAAATATGATTAACCAAGAAATGTTTAAAACATGACCTCTATTTTATTTATTTTTGCATCGCATCATACAAAATGTCTATGCTACCCGCATTTAATTACATTAGTGGAGTAGGAGTCATAAAGTTATAGTTTAAGGTAAATGCACCCAAATTCTCGTGGAAATTGAGTGAAACCCCATTTATAAAAAACAACTACCAGTACACTTTTCCGGGATTCATGCCCCAATCTCCCCATCACTGGGAAACCAAAATAGTCTAGATTAACAACTGATTAGTCTATAACATCAAATTTTATTTTATTTTCTCTATTGTTTTGTGTTTTTATTATCTTTATAATAATAGGGTATCGTTCTGTAATGTTCTTTTACCCGCTCTTCGCGCAATATTCACCTTTTGGAGGTTCTTTTATAAAATATACTAGCAGAAGTACCCGGCATTGCCTGCATTGCGTGATTACCTTGGGCAACGCTTTTCTTTGATCTAAACAGACAGAAAATAATCTCTTCATTTTATTTCTTCCAACCTAATTTTTAATACATATTTAAAAATCTTATAGAAAAATTAAAATTCCAGCTTCAAAGTGCAAATGTTTGTCCACTGGGGCTGCTATTCATAATTTTACTATTTAATAATGCTTCTAGTATTTGATTTTTACCTTCTAATTACCTTTCCTTTCCTCTAAAGTGATTATATACACCTCTACGCCCTGTCAATTCACACGTAACTATGGTGCTCTAGCTCTTTCCCGCGTTAATAATCATTCTAAGGTCGTGCATGAATTTAGAAAATATAGACGTTTGTATTATTTAGTGAGTCCGACACCTTAGTTCAGTCGGTAGTATATCTGTCTATTGAGATAAGGGCCCCAGGATCGATTCCCAGCATGGCCGAAAAATGTATCATTGGTGAAATATGGGTTTCCCCTTTCACAGTATTGTTCAAAATTGGTCAAAAGTTACATGATTAATATAACCTATGTTTATTTTTCTAAAATACATTAATGTAAGGTTAGTTAACTTAAAAAAATTATAGAAAATTTAAAAAAAATATGGCCTTGAAGATGAAGTTCAAAATGCGTTTCTGGGAATAGTTATTCATGATAAATAATAATGTGTTTTTATTTATAGAATTAAAAATAATTTTAGGGTGATTAACAAAAAAATTATTTTTGAGAATTTGAAATTTGTTTAAAATATTTAAACAATTACTTTAAAATTTAAATATAAATTGTGTTCATTATGACAAACAAAATTACGTGTTTGTTTTTATGAGGAAAGCCTACTAAAAACTGCAAAAAAAAAAACTGACCTCTTTTCAGGTTCCCTGTATTCCCACCTTAAACTGTTTCACTGTGTTTTAAAAAAGAATTATTTTAAAATTAAAATCTATTAAACCGATTCTAATTTCACGGTTGTCGAGTGAAGAAAACCACATTTAAATACGTTTTGTGGCTCGAGCGTAATCAAGTATCTAATTTCACGGTTAATGGGAAGTGAAATGGGCTTTTAACCGCTATATATTCAACCCTTCATGCTGTCCAGAGATCGGTCTGACTCTTCATATATTCCCCTGTACAACACGCAGACATTTGCAACAAAAAAAAAGAGGTAACTTTGGTTCTACAACCTTCCTTTCCCCTCCTCGCATAAATCGATTAGATTTATGACAAACAGCGATGACCTCAATACACTGCCCTGTGGTGTACCTGACGTGACCACGATCGTGCAAGGAAATGTATTGTACAAACAACCCTTTCCCTCCCCTCTCCTTTTTACTTTCTCTCTATCTTACAGGTAGAGAAAGTATGGTGATCGTCAAAAAAATCCAACTCGAGATTTTGATTAATTTTGACGTTTCATGACTTCCTGAATCCGAAAAAGTGGTTTTGGAATTTCCGCCTGTCTGTCTGTACCTCCAACTAGAGCCTAAACTATTTTACCGATTGAGCTGAAACTTGATATCTAGGGTTTTCATAGGGTTGCCCCGAGGTGTTTTTGGAATTGGATATCTACCCCTAAAATTAAGGGTAGTTTACTGAAGGGAAAAAAGAGAAAAAGTCGATTTTCTCAAAATCGGCTCTAACGATTTTGATTAAATTTCATTTATGAACATTAATAAATATTCCAAACAAAATGGCTACCCTCAATATTTCGGCAAAATCGCTTTAAGGGCTCCAGTCTGATGCGTAAATTAACATTTTTTATAATAGCTCCGAAACTATTTGAGATATGAAATTACTTAGCATTACAAATATGTATTATATTTATAATACAAATATTTTATTCGAAGCATATTTTTATAAAATCAATAACTTTCAATCTATACGTAATTATATATATATTTTTAACTTTTTTTAAACTCAATTCCCTTTTTAATCTCCCCCTATTAAACAGGGTCAGCATGTTTACGTGTTGAATTCGTAATTAATGTTTGCTATACGGTATAGTTTATCATAATTCAAACGTGTTTTGTGATTCAAATCAAAAACAAACTGGCCTCTATGGAAAAAAACTCACTTTATATACATTTTGGGTAAATTTTTAAAGAATTTTACCTTCCCACTGGAGGAAAGAAAATATTAAAATAGTAGCTTTCATTTCAACAAATATTAGAAAGGAGGTCTGAAGAATCTGTTTATTTGGTCTTTGCGGATTACCATAAGCTTTGATTGGGTTTTCTTTACTAATTTGTTAATTTGTTTCTCTTAGCAAAATATTGTAAGCTGGAGTTTAACTGTTAGTACTTAAATGCTGTCATTAGTAAAACTTATTTTAGATTTGCTTTAAATAAAATTCACAGTTGACTTACTGATTTTAGTGGAATACAATTCAAAACTACTAATTTTTATTTTACTAAATCACTTTTAAAATAGTGATTAATTCTTGAGACAATAACACGTCAATAAGTGAATCTTGCGCGTTGCCATCTTAACACCTACTTAAGCAGCAACTCATGTTTATATATTTACATCGGTATTTGAACTTTATTCTCAAATGAAAAAAGTGAGCGGTAGAATTAGTTCTAACACCGCAGACAGAAAACTATTACAAGCGGCTGCGTCAAAGACGATTAGGCTGGTAAAATATATTAACAATCCTACCGGACACGGGATTGGCTTAAGCAGACCCGCAGAGAAGTAATGCCAGAAGTATTGTCTATCTACACAGGGGATCCAATCGTGGCTGTAGCTTTTTATGGGAGAGTGTGTACAAAGTATGTATTATGCCCATCAACTGGTTCAAAATCGTTGTAGTTGTACAAACAAACATAAAAAAACACTACAAAATGGGTGAATAAATGTATTATTTTATCTAGTGGACATGATAAAGAGGGGATAGTTTCAGTTGTAGTTCCTGTATACCTTATTTTCCCAGTATTATTTTTACTTCAACAGTTATTAAAATTGTAGTATATTTAAAACTCTGACTCGAAGCTACTAAAAAACTGAGGACGTGTTTTTAAAATACTATAAATATAGAATAGCTTTAGACAAAGCTACACAGTAATATTCACTCAATATATGGTATCCTTGTGGCTATATGGTTAAATTAGTCGAACATAGTCTAGGGCAGTGTTTTTCAACCTGTGGGTCGCGACCCCCAGGGGGCCGCAAGGGCTTTATTGGGGGGTCGCTGTCTCAAGCCAGGTAAAATAAAAAGCAAGTGTAGGTCCTATACTACAATAAAAATATAACTATTTCAGAGAAAAGTTTATTTTTAAATATAAGTTCTACAATTTACACTACATTAAAGATACAACACTAGTTTCAGTGAGAAGGCTGTGCCTGTTTATTTTTTACTCTGACAACTGACAAACGACTGTTGACCTTCAACCAACCTGCGCGCGCACTCCCCCCTTCCCGCCTAACAACGCCAAATACGTCTTATTTGAAATCACTGACATAATTTTATTACGTCTAGGGGGCCGTCAGAATTTTTTTTTACTTGTAAAGGGGTCGCATATTCAAGAAGGTTGAAAAACACTGGTCTAGGGGATCCCAGGTCGATTCTAGGTGTTGCTGAACAGAATATTTATTATTCGTATAAGGTCTCGTCCTGCTGCACTATTAGTACATATTATATACGCTAGGACTGAGTGTGTAATATTCGTTAAGCTAGTTTGTAGATCTTATACTGATATAATATGTGATATAGAAAGTTCACATAAGCATTTTCTAAATGTTCAGATAAAAAAAAATGTAAACGAAACATGAGAATCCACTATCTATGAAAGCTATTTCATTTTGTAAATGTACAAACAATTCCAATGTTTTTTAATTGTGACCATTTCCAAACGTAGATAAAATCCTTAAAACTTTATCTTTTGTGCTTCTTTCTAGGCTAACAATGTGACCTAAACATTACTGTGAAACATTTATTTCTGTTTAATATTTTGTATTATTGAGTGCACAAAGAGTGTTTCGGATCAGGAAATGATATTAGTCCCCCCGGTGGAGTCTAAAAGCTTCTAATGTTAGCATTATCCACACTGATGGAGGTTCTGAGTAATGGGAGATTTCATGTGGTTGCTTGGAGGGGGGAGATAGAGAAGGGAGGTCACGTGTTTCAAGTCATTGAGCGAGTGCGCGTTATGTAGGGCAGAACCCCCATGGGGCTAGACCCAGGCATTTATCCAATGAAACCCTAGTAGTCTTGAATAGTAACGATATGATACCCTCATTTTATATAGGCCATATTTCACAACAATGCATCTGATATTGCCGCGCTTGATAACAGAAGGGGTGATTTTTTTTAACTACAGTATGTATTTTTTTAAACTTTAAGTCCAAGGGACATCTAAAAGAAATTCGAAATATCCTAAATTCGAACTAACCATTTTTATGAGTATCCAACCTGATGATAAACCAAAAACCTCAAAATATGCTACATATAAACACACACACATTTTATATATGCTATATAAAATACACATATATAATATAGGCCTATACGTACAGAAAAACCAAGAGAAATTTAAACAATAGATATAAAATTTAAATATATATGTATATATATTTATAAATATTATATAGATATAATATTTTGTATATAGATATAATATTATATAGATATAAATTTTAAATATTTATATAAGTATATATATATTTATATATATATATATATATTTAAATTTTATATTTATATAATATTATTTAAATATAATATATATATTATTATATTATATATATATAATATAATAATATAATATATATTATATTTTATAATTAAACAATAGATATAACATTTAAATATATATATATTTAAATTTTATATCTATTGTTTAAGTATATATATATATATATAAAATTGCAGACTTAAATCATTGAAAACGCGCAACATGAAATTTTACTTCTTCCATGCTGGGCCACACGTGATAACGTTGTCACACAGAAGCGATGAAGTCCAAGTCAACATATTCCTATTCTAGGAAACTATGTTTTGCATTCTTAGCATATGGGGGATTTAATAAAGATCGTTAAGTTAGGTTTGAAATGAGTACTAACTCGAAAATTAACAATGCATAGGCTTCAAATTAGCCAGATATTTCCTTCTAAAATTCGAATTAAAAGTTATTTTTTTGCCATTGATTTAAAAAGAATTTCATAGGGAATCATGGTGAGTTCAAATTATCCAATTTTTTCAAATTATCTTATATCAAATTAGTCAGATCCTACTGTATTTCGTTTAGCAGTAATGTTTTCAATATTTTAATATATGGGATGGTGATGGTACACCCGGCGGGAAGAGGGATGGGAAAATCATAGTGAAAATTACCCCCAGCACTCTCAGCCCAAATTCGCACCTCATCTTCCACATCACTGAAATTCTAGAATGCTACAATACTGAAGCCTAAGATCATATTAACATACGAGTAGGTGCAAGTAACTGTGAGAAGCAGCTTTCATCGGTGTACACGGTTATAATCCATATTATTTTATTTTTCTGAGTGATAAATTGACGATATTTAGTCTGCATGTTGTGTTTATCCTAAAACAAATCAGTTACAGTAAACATATTGACAGTGAAGAGTAACACAACAAAGAATGTTCGGATTATTACGAAGAAGAAAGCGTACCAATTTTAATACAATGACATATTCGGATCTTATCAAAATTTTAAGTTTTTAATGTGAGATATTTTACACTCTTCAAAACAAAGGTTACTAACAACTTAATCTCAGAAGTTAATATGAGAAGCGTATTTTTAATATAAAATGTACCAGCACAAGCGTGTAGAAAGGATGAGTTAAATTAATTGGTGAAAAACCACCGGCAGTTAACACAGCTGGTAATTGAACTCCAGCCCACTTCAGTGGCCGAATGATATAATAAGAGATTATCAAAGTGGGGTCCGCGGAACCTCAGGGTCCCCGAGGATCATCCAGGGGGTCCACGAGATCGTCCACGGAAGAAACACAAGCAGTTCCATTCCTTACATAATTTATCAGTGATTATAAATGTACAAATATAATATATATTATATTTTAATTTGTATTGTAATTCTTTTTAGATTTATTTAAAACAAAGTCTAAAAATGTACAAATATAATACCTACAGTGATTTTATTTTTATTTATACTGTAATTATATTTATATTAAAAATATATTATGACTAATTTATCCCTATAATATGCTGTAAATTTATGATTTACATTTTTTTAATCATTTATCCTACATCAAGGGGTCCGTGAATCAGTTGTTCTCTGGTCCACGTGACTAAGAAGTTAGAACCATTGATCTAAGTCGTCACTCTCGTGTTAGAGTGGCTTGCTTATGACGGGGAGATTGGGGTTTGAATCTTGGTTGAGCCACTAAGGGTGGTTTTCCTTAATGGTTTTCCACTATCCTCCTACGTAAATTCGGTTAGATTACCTCTAAAATGCTACCTTTCTCATTCCTACCCCATTAGAGTCTTTATAATATATATATATATATATATAACCTGAACAGATAGTAATATGCGGTGATAAAAAAACTTGAACTCTGACCTTCTCGTCAGCGGCGGTCAAGTGTAACGTCTGACGTCTTAAACCCCCTGGTTCACCACTGGTAGTCTCAGTTGATTTATGTCACTAGATTGTGCCAAGCTAGAAACACGCGAACCATTATTTTGTCATTCTTTTCATTACAGAACAATATGAGTGCATTTGTCTACTCAAATAGTTTCATAAAAATATTATTGAAAAGAAAATGGTTCGTATTTTAATGCATTTACTATTGTTTTTAGTTTTTTGCTAAAATATTTATTTACTACCCGGTTAATACTAACCTTCTGAAGATTAGAAACCTTTAAAAGGCTTTGATGAAAATTCTAGTAGGATCCAAATGTAATCTTCACGTGTTGCTAAAACTAATGAGATACAGGTAATTAGGAGTTCCCCAAATTTTTGTCTCAGACGCTGATACCCCCACTTGTTACGACGATGGATAAAAGCATCTGATTCTAAGAGACTTAGGGGAGGGGAAATAAATATGACAAGTGCATTATATAAATAGCAAGTAATTTTCCTTAAGAGGGCCGCCTCGACAGGCGAGAAATTCTAGCGCAGACGCTCTAACGCAATATTTTAAATTCTACGATGTGTTAATACGAAATATGGCTACCATCAATATAAAGTCTAAAGATTACTATAGAGCTCTTTTGCCATGACAAACCTATAGTGTAAGCTATTAACAGGAAAAAAATGTGTGAAAATGTAACTCATTTTCAAAGACATTTTAAGCTTGTTCGTGGAGTTATGAGACTAGGCTTAATGAAAAAGGAACTAGATTTAGCCTTCCTCTAATTAACACAGTAATCTTTTATAGGCTCTTTACAGAGAATCTTAAGATATTTGAGAAATAGCAAAAATCTTTCATCTTTACCTTGAGATAAGAAGTTTCGTAGTTTTATCTCCCCTTTTTCTTATTGACATGACAAAAGGTGGTTGTAGGTGAACGGCAGGAAGTATAAGCTTAGCCAGAATAGAAAATTAGTTCCAGAAAACGACACAGACCATTGTATTTAAAGCCGCGTGGCTTCCTCGCTAACCTAAGTCCAAATTCCAAATTCGAAGTATTTATAAATTAAAACCTTTAATAATGAAGCTTATTTGATAGCATTTAATTCAAATTAGCTTTATAATATTAAAACAATTATATACGAAAACAAAACAGTAATTTAAATACATGTTGTTTACGGTCCGTGTAAAATGTTTTATTGGAGAGAGCACGGATAAAATTCCATATAAAAAAAGAGATCGATATTTTTTAATTTATTTTAAAAGGACGTGGGTTTCTGTCCGTGAAATTTCAAAGTGGCTTGGGTCTTAATATAAATATTAGCTGCATTTAAATTATTATAATCAATTATTTACGAAAGTAAAGTAAACATTTGAAGTAAGCCTAGTAAGGAAATAAAAAGGTGATTACATTTCCTTTATTTTTTTTATTTACGCTCGTTATGATTAGTTTTAAGGTCGTTTGGTTTAAAAGCTTCAAATTTATTGTAATGTTATATTTCGCTAATCACCGCTTGTGTGTCGAGGCAACTTTTACACAGTAATCATAAACACACATATATATAAACAAATTTTGCTAAACGTATTTCTAGCGATCATATTACGAATCAAACAGGTACATTAGTCGGTGTAGTATCCGCAAATGTATCTAAAGCTTTGGATCTTAACTGCTAGCGAAGGCCGTGTAAACGAAGCTTCGAAGTTTATAGTTATTGAAGTGTGGCTTCCTGTTTCCCTTACAGAGCTAAACTCAGTCTACAAAGTTCACAAGTTCAGATAGGCACTGTGCAACACTGTTCGGAAGATATTTAAAACCATTTTCGAGTTACTAAACTGTTTATCAACTCCTGTTTGTGGGGAAGTCCTTGTGACGGTTAGTTGTTTCAAGCTCAACTTCAAAAACTAATACCTGACGAAACCATAGACAAATTAACAACGAAACGTGCTTTGAAACTACAGAACCAAAATATTCACGTGAATGCGTACGAGATCCCACCCTTTCTTGAGCTTGTGAGCACATCCACGATTACAAGATTAACACTATTTTATATCAGGGAAATATGTGCCGATCTATTAATTATTGATTAGTCTTTTGCGTATTTAATATAGTTATATTAAATGCTTAATTTGGGTTGTGCGTAAAGCCCGAATGGTAAGTTACGGTGCTAAATAAATGGACTGGATACATTCTCTTGAATGGGTTTTGAAATTGACATTATCTCCAGAATTATATCCGTGCATTGCAAGTGTCTTCTTATAACAATAATACAGCCTGACACCTCATGTCTAAAAGTCAAGCTCTTTTTATCTAATTTATCGGTAATGTGGTGGACGAGGTTTAAATCCCAGTCGGGTGTAGCAAGCATGGTTTTTTACTGAATTATTTTTTATCCTCCCTCCACGCAAATGTGGGTAAATTCACGTGGTCTAAATGTCAAGATCCTTTATATGATTCGTTAGTGATGATAACGGTGGTCTGGGTTCGAATTCCAGTCTGTTACACTGAGGGTAATTTTTTCTTCTAAATGGTTTCCTACTTTAACCCCATACAAATTAGTATATATTTCAATTTATTCTTTTTTTCCTCATACTTACCTCATTAGCAGTTAATATACAGATACATGCATATTACCCTATAGGGTACTAAGAATGTGCGAATAAATAATAATACGCAATTTGCAGTGCTTGCTTGGTTGCATAAATATTATGTTTGTTTTCTCAAATCGTGAAATATTTATGAAATATTTTGGAGGAGCCTAGGACACATGGCTACATTAATTTTGTATTATGTACCATTTGTGGTTTATGATTGAGTTAGACTCCGTAAATTCACGGTAAAAATCGATATAGGCCATAACAAGCTTGATTCAATATCTTTATGTTGCCATTGATGAATTATCAGTAATCAATCAACCCCTTTACTGAATTAAACAGTATTTTACCAAGCTCATTTTCCTAAAATAGTGTTTTAATAAATGGATTGTTCCAAATACATAGTGAGGCCTAAATATTTAGATCATTAGCAACTTGAAAAGTAACACTTCAATTGAAAATTAAATATTCACTGGTTAAATAAAAGGAAACTATATATAACACTTTTTTAATTTTCAAAGATAATGTCACTGACCTGTTCTCCACCGGACGTCAGCCAAACCTCAACACTTTGTACATCCCTTTCTTCAGCATAGATAATCTAATTATTTCCGTCCCACCCTGTATAGTACTCAGTTCTTAAGTAAATTATATTTCCATTGGCAACGGTAAATATTATCATAGTGACTCAGAAAAGAGCCGTCGGGGGAATACCGCAAGTCTTCCCAACAGCCACTACGCTACTCCGTGACACCTTCTAGACATATTTACTGCATAGGCAAGTTTGTATGTTAGATGAAGTACGGGAACAGGCGCACGTGTGTAAAGTAATCTAGCGAGAATACTTGTGCAGGATCCAGTATCAAAGCCCTTTGTTTTACCTCCGAGTATATTTGAACTAATATCAGCTGGTATGCACAGAACGCTGTCTCAATTTCCGGGGAAGAAATCCGTCTGTTCAAGAGGTAAGACGCTTGCAACAAAATGAGCCAAAACACAAGTTATCCTCGGATATTCTCTGCGTGCCAACCTTCTCTTTTATTAAATTCCATAGGTTTTACCACCCGCTTCGGTGGTCGAATGACCTAAGGCATCACTCTTGCAATAGACTATTATTATTACGGGGAGAATGGAGTTCAGATCCCATCCAGGTTTAATGATGGTATTTTCCCCTAAATGGTTTTTCCCTCTCCATCCTCGCTAATATGGTTACATTTTTTCTAAATTCAGCCTTCCAAATCCTTAACATATAAGCGTAATTAGTCAATATACGTGTAAGCCGAACGGGTAGTGAGACGTAATAATAACACGGGTAATGATTAGGAAGGCAATTTATAGGAAGTGCGCCCACATTAGTATAGAGGTGGCATGGAAAAGCACAGTATTGAATCACATTTATAAAACCAAGCTTAGTGCAGCCAGCGGGGAGTCAAACCTTGACCTCACGCTCCCCATCAATCTAGTAGCCTAATTTACGACCCTGACGCCTTAAACTGGGCAACTAAGGGTGATGGTCTAGTCACGATAACATCAGTCAAATAAAATCAGAGGTTGTGAAAAGTATTAATTTAAATATTTTAGTGTGTATATATTTATGTTTAGGTCAATATACTTCCTAAATGTAGTGATTATTTTAAATATTAGATTGATTCATCTAAAAATAAGCGCATACAAATTATTTATTCAGTTCACAAAATAGATTTGGTGACGTTATTATCGCACTAAATAATTAGATAAGATAGTTCAACGTTTATAAAAGTATATCCATTTATTTTAAATCGACAAGCTTAGGAAAAGCCAAGTACATTTTGTTTTCTCGATGCTGGTTTATTTTATTTTATTTGTTAACATCAAACAAATATATCTAAAGAATCTGCATGATTATAAATATATTAATAGATGGTAAAATATAACTTTTTGTTTTGTTTCAGGAGTAAAACTCCAGGTCCAGATGCCACGGATACCCTCAGTTCACAGAGGTGAGTATAGCACTCTTAAATCAAAATTGTAATTAAATAAGTGTTAGGTATGTTTCAGACAGGAGCAATTTCATTTATTGAGATAAATCTGTACCCTGTTGTTTATATATATTTGTATGATTTTCAAAACAGGAGGTAGCGTTAATTGTGTGCATTGCTTTGCCAGGTTATCAGTATTTATTAAAGATTCAGATTTTACTCATAAAGATGGCATACTCCACAGACCGAAACTATATTCATAACTCAAGCCACGTGATTGTGGTGTGCTTAATCCCCTATGAAGTCACCCCCTTAAAAAAAATTGTTTTAAGAATTTTGGGGGTAACTACAACATTCTTAAGTAACACTGGCCTACAAAAAAACACCTTTTTTTCTGTCCCAAGAACGAAAATAGGTGAATATAATAGCATTTTTTGTGCTGAATTCAAATATCTTGTTAGAATTTTTCTCTCACGTATGTTCATTTAAAATACATGAAAGAAAGCAACGCTACACAATTAAATATATATGAAAGGTGAAGCTTGTGGGATTAATTAATTATTATAGTTACAGATATCAGTGGAAGAGCATTAGTACGCTTAGCCAAAGGTTCCGAGTTCCATTCTGGTGTTTACGTGTCAATTTTCAATTTATTCAAATTCGTTCATAGCAGATACTATCTTACCTAAAAGGTAGAAGTGTAGGATTTTCTGCTGTATTTTGCCTCACGAACATCCCTATTACGGGTCCAGCGATATTCAGCAAGCATACTTGGACTCCACTTGCCCTGCTTTTCCATGCCAGAAATATATTGGTGGAATCGTTTACCATGACTGCTCCAAGATTTGCTAGGAAGAAATCCAGCTGTGAATCCAAGAAATGTGTTCTCAAAGACATGTTACATCCCAAGGTCTTGTAAGATTTTAAGGGATTATCCACTATTTCTTTGTAGTTTTCTACCTTATGTTTCCATAAAAAGTTCACGTAAATACCCTTGAAAGACTACCATGCAAAATTTTCAGCTTCATTCAACTGAACATCGAGGTTCTCACCTTTAATCAGTTCTCTTATTTTAGGTCATACAAAGATTCCCTCTTTGATCTTTGCATCACTGATCCTTGGGAATTTTTTCCTTAAGTATGTAAATTCAGGTCCACTTTTATCCATTGTCTTAACAAAGTTCTTTGTAAGACCAAGCTTCATATTTAGTGGAGATAGATAAACTTTTTCCGGACCAACAAGCGGTGTATTGACAACATTCTCATTTCCTGGTTTGACGTTCGCTTTGGCCATTGTTAATGGGTGTAATGATTTCTCCGATCCCTGCTATCCCACTCACAAAGAAAACAACAGTACTTTATGAAACCAAGTTGAAGTCCAAGTGATAGAGCTATGACTTTTAAATCATCACAGACATTTAATCTGTATTCTTCATACTTGAATTTTTCCCAGTAAGAATTTCATGCTCGCATAGGTTTCTTTCATATCGGAAGCATTAGCTAGTGACATTTGATGGGAACTGTGAAGAAGCACAGCTTTCAAGCTAACTTTAGAAGAATCTATAAATAAAAGCCACTCCTACATTTGGTACTAGTGACCAAGTGCTTCCATTAGAGAACAAACATAATTGCAAAAAACATGTCCTTCAAGGGAAAAGAAATCCTTAAAGTTACTATGTCTTTCTCTACAAACACATACTTTTGTTTCTCTGTAGAGGAGATTCTAGCCTTTCAACCTGGACACTAACCATTCGGCTTGACTTTTAGATAGGTTCAAATCTCGGACAAGATCATTGAAATCACCATGGAGCGAGTAAATGTGGTTCAGAAGATAAACAGGAAGCTTCAAAAGTTGGATCATCATCACTATGCTCTAAAGGCTCTTCCTCTTGTCCATCACCACCTAGTGTGGAATTTTCTGGAGGCTTTGGCACAGGCAATGGTTCACTATGAGGTACAGGCCTCATGGAAGATGGTAAATTAGGGTATGCCACAGAACCCTTTGACCAACCTGTAAGGTGTCTGATGCAAGTGACATAACAAAAAATTGATCAACAATTTTGCATCCAAAGTAAACTTATAGCACTTCTTAATTAGTGGAGTTAAACCATGTTTTGCAATTTTTAAATGTTACCGCACCACAAATGTAGCAAAAAGAGTCCGGATGATTGACACAATTTCTGAGCATTGTGCCACTTGGTATTATAAATACTATAAAATGTATACCGAGCTAAACAAACACCATAAAATGTACAGTGAGCTAAATATATAACAGTTTATGATAAAGAAACACACAGCATTAGATCTTTACAGAACAAACTCTGATCACCAACTTCCCAGGAGTGCTGAGCTGACGTAGACAATAAGCAAGCAAAAATCTGACTCATCAAGTCCAAAGTAGGTCAATTACATGGCCTTGAAAGGCTTGGAGTTGTAAAGAGAGGTTTGAAAATTTTGACATGTCTCAACTACGATTGCTAGCCATTCCGGTTGGGAAAGAGTTTCCTTATGCACTGAATAATATTAAAATGGGAATAGGAAAATTCTGAGACAGGTTTTGGAATCTACATTTCGATCACCCTTTATTTGCTATGGGACACAACCTTTTTTGACCAATGATCAGTATGTGTAGGCTCAGCTTCGTAGCTTATTGAGGAATTTGAGGAAATCTCTGGAATGACAAACATGCACCATTTGGGTATTTACTTTTTCTCAGCACCTCGAAGAGGGAAGTATTGTGATCGTGAAAAAAATTGAACTCGATATTTTGATAAAATGTCGACGTTTCGTGAACCTCTGAAACTGAAAAGGTGTGTTTTACGATGCCGTCTGTCTGTACCTCGGACTATGGCCGAAGCTATTTTATCGATAGGACTATTGGAATCTAGTATTTTCAAAAGGTCCCCCCAAGGAGTTTTTGGATTTAGATATTTAATCCCAAAATTAAGGGTAGTTTGCTGAAGAGCAAAAATAGAAAATAAAATTGATTTTAATAAAACCGGCTCTAACAATTTTGATTAAATTTTGCTATACATAAACGATTTAACATTAAAAACACAAGGGCAAATTTTATTTTTACGTGAAAATGACTTTGAAGGTCTTATACATAAGTAGAAATTTCCCATTTTGACCTTATCTCCGCAACTATTTCAAATACGAACTAGCTTATAATTGTAAAGTTGTAATACTGTTAAAATTAAAAATATTTTAATCTGGACTATATTTTTATAAAAACAATCGTTTCTAAGCTATAAGCAACTATAATTATATTTATTTTTTTATGGAGTACTTAGAAGTATGAAATTTATTGTTATGATCTTTTGTGGACAGAGCTGCTCCTTTTTTCACAATATTTTTGTAACAGTGTATACTATTACATGTATGCCATTTGTTTGGGTGTTTGGGTGTAACAGTGTATATTATTTAGTTTCACAAATTTTACTATTTAAAAAAAATTAAATGTCTCAATTTAAAGCTTGAAGAGCGAGAAGATCTGTGTGGAGCACCGTACCATTTATTTACTATATAGACTGATTTTGGTAGGAAAATAATAATAATAATAATAATACTAACCGTTCGGGCTATATGCTTAAGTACTAATTTTGCTAATGGGTTAGGGCTTGGGAAGGTTGAATTTAGAGGAAGTGATCCCACATTTGTGTGGAGGAGAGTGGTAAACCATTTAGGAAAAACCACTCCCCAGTTCACCCGACCGAGATTCGAACGTCGGATCACCCCGTCCTCGGCAGTCTAGTTCAAAATGAAACTAGCGCGTTTGCTAACTACGCCACCTAGGCGGGTAAATAACACTAATAATATAGTAAAATGCTATCATTGTTGGCCGCAAAGAGATTGATTTGAATTTTATAAACTGTTCTTCGAACCAAAATCAGGCTAGGCCAATGGATAGTCTTTATTATTTATTCATCATTCGTGAGATCTACCACAATTGCTATTTAATGGTATAATATAGAAGGTAAGTATTGGTAGGTAGTTCAGAGAAGGTGGGCCCACATTAGTGTAGAGAGAGAATGGGAAAACCATGGTGATAAATTAACCGAACTTGGCCGATATTCGAACCTAACATCGTGATCACGATCAACTTAACGTTCACGTAACGTAAATATAGTTTGTGTGATCATAATTCACGTAACGTGACGTAATGAATCATTAAATTAAAAGTGAATGAGTTTGGAGTGTTTGGAAACAAATTATTCACTAAAATGCAACTTGAGAAGTTAATGCCGAAGAGGTTTCAAATACTTTCGATTTAAGCTAAATGGAGATATAAAACCAAGTACAAGTAATGGCCACCACATTTTGATGTTCAGGAAATGCAGACAAGCTATGTCGAAAAACTCATATGCATAGTTACCATAAACAAATAAATGAAGTATTAAATAGTTGTGTTTACATTGCTCTAAACGTGATTGGCTTACAGGAACAAATAGCACACGTCATGTTATGTAACTTAGCCTAACGTTATGAGAAAGTTCTACCACGGGCAACTCTCACGTTAAGAAAACGTTACGTCATCGTTAAGTAAAGTGCATCGTACTCGCTTCGATGGCCCCGGGGTCTAAAGCGCTACTCTTTCAAGTAGACTAAACTGTCGATGGCGGGGAGATCAAGGTTCAAATCTTGGACGGGTGTACTGAAGGTGGTTTTTCCAAAATGGTTTTCCCCTCTTGCCCCACGCAAATGAGCGTACACGTCATATAAATATAACCTTCCTCATCTCTGAAACCATAAACGTAATTAGTACAAAGGCGTATAGCCCTGATGGGTAGTAATACGCTGTGGTAAAAAAAAAGGTGCATCATGATATCTTCTACTTTTTAAATCATGATGACGAACATTTCGTTGTGTTTATGTTACGTGAACGTTAAGTTTATCGTGAGCCCAGCATCAATGACTCCTACGACACTAGCAATCCAATATATTGCGAGTCTTATACCTTATACCACGAAACCATTTGCGTGGAATTTTACTTTTATTTGTGATCATTCTCACACAAGCACTACGGAGTCCTTGGAAAATAACCTCAAGAAAACATAAAATGGTGTTCCACTGTTGTTGTTTTTTTAAACACGTAACAACCATGCACACACTTGAGGTTATCACTCCCACACCTTTTAGTAGGATCAGCCATTGACTCCGCAACCTCTTCCATGAAACGGAGAGAAAATATAACTACCAACTGTCAATGAAACTTTTTTAATAAACCAGACTAAAACAATTTTTTTTAAAAGATAAGTATGGTTATAAACTTAAATACTTTTTAATATGAGAATGAAGTCAACGCGAGTCGAGATCTTCGTTATGTGGGTGGATATTTTTTTTTTAAAGTTGAAAATAATGCCGCAAACGGCAGTGGGAAGACCTTGACCAGGCGTGAAAAATTAAAAAAGATTTTTTTTAAATTGTTTATGATTGAACATTATTATATAACAGGCCTTTCAAAATAAATATTTAACGTGTAGCGAACTCTTTACTTATTTACTCACTCTACGGTACTAAGAGCTCGAAAGCTTATTGCCACACTTATAAAAGTACGCCAGTTTGAGCTAGTTCTATCCAGTCCACCTCACTACAACCTATTTCGTTCAAGTCCATTCGAACGTTATTCTTCCATTTCCGTCTAAGTCTTCCCAATGGTCTCTTCCCATTGAATTTGCCAGTCAGTATTCTGAACAAGGTTCTAGATTCTTCCATTCGCGCTACATGTCCTGCTCACCGTAATCTGTGAGACTTGAATATCCTAACAGTGTCTTATGATGAGTATAGACTATGCAACACTTCATTATGTAACCTCCTCCACTCCCCAGTATCATCATCCCTTTTTGAGCCTCGTTCTCCAACAACCTGATGTGGAATGTCGACTTGTCACTGAAAATTATACTCTCATTAAAACTGCACGAACGAGTGACAGCTTCATTTGAGAACAGAATGGAGCATTGGTACTGGTAAGTTAGAAATTACCTCGATGAAAATCATCCGAAGCACTGGATTGGTCGCGCGACGGGCGACAACAACATGTCACTCACATGTTAGCCACCAAGTAGTTCCGACTTTTTTTAATGGAAATATGTCACTGGCAAGGTCTTCATCCTTCCCCTTCCCGTTTATTTAGCTGGTATGAAAACATGTATCACAACAGCTTTTTCTGGAGTTGATGAAGATATGTTAACGCAAGAATTTCCTTACAAAACAGTGCATCGTGAGTGTCAATATCTTAAATAGTTTTGGTTTTATAAAATGTTGGAACTGTTTATTTAGATTTTATTAACTCTGTATTATTTTTATACCTTACATCATTGTGTATACAGATTAAACGTCCAGTATATCTACTTTGGTATAATGAGCGTGATTTTTACTACATGGTTTTCCACTCTTCCTCCACGCAAATGTGGGTACATTTATTCTAAGCTCTACCTCCATATTAATTATATCATGAAATAATATAACATACGTATAGGTCGGTATTGCTCACTAGAGGGCTGACGTCATGGAGGTTTTTTTTTATAAAAGCCGGATGGATAATAAGGTGCGGCGGAAAAAGCAGAAAAAAGATTTTATGATCTAAAGGAAAGGATTAAAAATGGGTGAATTAAAGGAACTGACCCAGTATGATTCTGTAGGGCAATGTTAGTAAATTATAATAAAAAATGACACCTAATTCATCCCATAAAAGATCAAATTCCGTGCTCCTGAAACAAAGTTAAACACGCGACTCCCACCAAACCACGCCAGCGACGGCCCTTGTTGGGAGTAGAACATGTCTGCGTCCTCACGGGCTAAATTATGAAGTAGGTTTTCCTTTGAGAAGTGGATGCTTCAGTGTTTATCACAATGTGGAGTCCACCTGATTTAAACAAGCAAAGGTCTTCCATTAGCCCTGATGACGAGTGTTGACACAATAGAAACGTCACCGGTTCCTCATTCCATTCTAGTCTATGTGAACCAGAAAGCTATTAGAAGCAGAGGTTGGTAGTATGTGCGTGCGTTTACGTGTCCGAGTGGACAAAGAGAGAGCAAATTAGGGGCCCATCCACGTGAGAGACTGGATTGGCGAGTTTGACACGTGAACCGAACTCTGACATATTTCACCACACACGTTTTCCCACAGGCGCGCGCGGACTTCCAGCTTTGCTCAAACATATCAATATCTGCAATGAGTTTGTCGAAGCGAGTTTCAGCAGCAGTGATCATTTTAGACGAATGTGGCATGTTCGCAAGAACAAAAAAAATAATTTTTTTTCCCCCAAACGAACTCCAAGTCACCATTAGTGAATTTTTCCCGCATGAAATACAAGAGTGAGTCCACAGGCTTCATCCCACTTTCCCTTATTAGAATAATCTGTGCTGCGAACCTTCCACAGAGCCGGCAATTGACTATACCCCTCTCAAAACTCGGGGCTCATGAACGATTTAAATAGGGAAGCCGGCGTAGTTCCTCTGACTGACAAAATCAAACGGTCTGAAGTGTTGATACAACAATCTGGCACATACCCCCAACTCAATTAGGAGGCGATAGCGAGCCAATAATGAGCTAGCGGCGAGACGAGCCCCACCGACTGCCCAGGCGAGCCAAACCGGGCTCAGCTCGTCTGACGCCAAACCCAACTCGTGACACCCCATTCACGTATGAGTTGGGGTAGTTGGAGACTGAGCGAAGCTGGACTCGCGAGCCAGACTCGTTAGTGGATGAACCACCGCTACGCTTTAAAAGAGGTAGAGAGGAAGTTTTCAGATCTAAGAGAGGAAACTTTCAAATCTATTAAAGGAAAATTTCAAATCTAATAGAGGAAACTTTTAAATCTATGAGAGGAAGCTTTCATATCTAAGATTGGAAGCTTTCATATCTAAAGTGGAAGCTTGCATATCTAAGAGATGAAGCTTGCAAATCTAAGAAAGTAAGCTTTCAAATCTATAAGAGGAAGCTTTTATATCTAAGAGTGGAAGCTTTCAGATCTAAGAGTGGAAGCTTTCAGATCTAAGAGTGGAAGCTTTCGGATCAAAGAATGGAAGCTTTCATATCTAAGAGAGAAACCTTTCATATCTAAGCAAGGAAGCTTTCATATCTAAGAGTGGAAGATTTCATATCTAAAACGGAAGCTTTCATATCTAAGAGTGGAAGATTTAATATATAAAGTGGAAACTTTCATTTCTAGGAGTGAAAGCCTTCAGATCTAAGGGAGGAAACTTACAGGTATAGAAGACAAAGCCTTCAAATCTAAGAAAGGAAGCTCTCGGATCTAAGATAGGACGCTCCATATGGAAACATTATTTACGCTAATCGAGAAGGGATGAGTAAGGTATAGAAAATAAATATACATTTGCGTGGAAAAAAATGGTAATCCATTTAGGAAAAACCAGTGCTTAGTAAATCCAACCAAGATTCGAACTCCGATATACCCGTCATCTGCGACTCAGAAACATAAGGGCCACCTTAAAAATTTAAAATACGGAGGTAGCTGTATTTGAAAATGTAAAATTTTCATCATCTTAAATAAACAAAATAGTTAAAATCCTAATTACTATCAAATTTTAAAAAATTTGTGAAATTTTAAGGGCTACTCTCTATTTTTAGTGAGAAGTACGAAACCTTTTATTTACAGCATGAGTGTGAGCATTACTGTTGATTCACACTTTGCCGAAAAACTAGCGCAGAACAGAAACGTGGTCACGTGACGCGCTCTAAGCCAATCACAATATTCCCGCTTAATCGGCACGAGCTGTTCTGCTGAAGTTCAACTATTCTCTACTTTGTCCGCTCTGCTCGAGACGTTAGGCACAGGAAAACCAATCATATCTCAGATCCAACCATCTCAAATTAGTGCGCATGCGCATTTGTCAACGCGTGCCCTCTATAGTCAGAAGCTAGCAGACAGCTTCATTGGCCGTTGTGAGGAGATCTGAAATAACTCGTTAATGTATAAAGTGGATTTCGATGTATTGGATTGTGCCACGACACAGCGTTATAATTTGAAAACATCCACCTGGAGAATGATCTAAAATATATGTCTATCTACTATAAAATAAAATATGTTGATAATCAGCTGTTTTAAAGCGTTGCAGTGTACCACGGGTCAACTTAAATTATGTTAATTACTGTGCTGATTCTTCTTTCTATTTTTCTTCGAACGTGTGAATCAAACTTTAAGCTTAAACCTTGTGTTGAGGTCACTTTCGTAATTAACTAATTCCTGTCCATAATTTATACTGTCTAGGGTGTTTGTTCTTTTTCATATGAGAATACAACGTTCACACACTTGTATGCTGCCAAACATTGCATATGTTCAGTGTGTAACATCAACAACTTTTAGAAATTGAGGTCTGTGAGTGTAGAACCTGCGTTATGCCATGTGTTCACTGGTATGGGATTATTTATGTAGCCAAGTTCTGGGGGAGAGAGGAATTACAACTAAACGCGCTACAAAAGGCAAAAATAAGAAACGTAATAGTTGCAGTATTCATTAAAGTAGTTTCATTAGTAAGTCTGTAACTACCTCGGCGTGTTGAACTGGTCCAAAGCCCCAAGTCTTAAGTCGTCGTTAACCATATTTGTTACTAAAGCTTGCCAAGGGAAAATATTATATTGCTAGGAGTATAGTTACGAAATTAAATTCGTCTGGCAAAAATGAGTAAAAACACCGTTTAAAAAAAGGGAAAAAAGTATGAAAATGAAAAGAAAAACAAATGTTTAGAGATGTTAAACGTGAGATACTTATGTTTAAAGGATGCTATTTATTTTTATTTTGTTTGTGAAAACTCGATATGTATTAAGATATAAATACTAAAACTTAAGTACAAACTAATTAGATAAAAATATATTTGCAATCGTTGTAGCTCAAAAAGCCTAAGGTCTTAGTAAAAAATTAATTAAATTGAAACAATTGTTTTAATTAATTTTGCCTATTTAAATATAAATGCTTTTATAAGGTGTATGTCAACCTTAATTTAGATGCAATTTACTGTGGAGCAATTAATATATATTGAAAAAATTAATGTGTTGATTAAATTGCAATAAACAAGTTATGAGTTACAGGGCTATTGTCAAAACACCAATTCTCCAAGAAATAATATCATTAAAAAAAACATTCTAACATTCTACCACGCAGACATGACAGAAGCAGATAAAATTGTTTTATGAGGTACTGTCCCGAATGTGTCCTTTTTTAAAAGGGCAAACCTACATACACAAGATAATAACGCATCAAAATCTCATTTTAAAAGCATGTTAAGAGCGATGTAGCATGGAACTTCCAATGATAATCTTTGGCTCTAGAAATGAAATGCGTTTGTTATAAGTTTGTATGATACTCCCTGTGAGGTTTTTTCCTATCATAAAATATTTTTAATGCTTCAGTAAAGAATTTTATTTTAGAGGATATGTTTATGACCTGTACTTTTTATACCCATAAAGCCTTCACTAATTGATACTTTTAAAATAGGGTAAGAAAACGTATTTTGTGATTTGGTATATCAAAAGTAATAAAAATGCACTCAACAGAACTTGATCTGTTAGACCATGGGATCAAATTTGTAAATAGCTCTGTATCGCACCACGTAAGGTCTAAATTTAAACCCCAAAGACTTTAAAAGGAGGTCTGAAGCACAATTTCAAGACGATCTTGACCACAGCCGATGAACTCGGGGCTATTGTTGGTTTTAATTAAGTATGGAGGGATAAGGCAAATAATTAGATGTGGCTGTACAAGCAATCTCCTTGTGGGAGGATTGGAAACTGCCTTGCAAAAAAATAAAGTGTTATTGTGGCCGGTCAAAAAAGGAACTCTCCTTAAATATTAGAGTCAGTAACACTGTCCCCAATCAGTCTCCAAAATTAAAACTCTTTTAACATACTATGATTTTATTTGTAAAGAAATTTAAAAAAATATATGACTAAAGCCGAATTCAAACTACGCTGATGTGTTATGATGGTTCACTGAAAAAAACATTCCAATAAATTATATTGAAGTGCTCACACTGCCGTGATATGTTATTTTGTGACATGTTATGTGTCATCTGACGCCAGAATGCGTGTGTTAAACAGCCATGACAAGCATCTGCCCAAGATTTGGACGTTTAGATTTTCGTCAGACGTGTTAAAGCATCAAAACGTGACACTTGAAATTATTTTCTGTGTGAAATATATTGAAGGGTAGAAGACTCCTTTATTGACGTCCTAGTGAACATTTTGAAACGCTCTTCATTGTTCAGAAGTTTAGGCCATACAGTATTAAATTCACCAAATTCATCCCTCCCGGCATTTATGGGATATATCCACTTCATGTAGTCTTTCATCCATTTTAGTAATGTCCACTTGAAAATTTGACTAAACGAATTGTACACAAAATGTTGAGCTCTGATCAGAATCAAGAAGTCAACTAACAGCAATTCATATTCAAACGACCAAGGATGCGGAGAAATGGGGATGCGGGGGGCTCAGACCCTTTGGGATTAACTTAACCCCATGGAATTTGTTGGACGCCCACTTAAAGGGGGATCCACAAATATATGTAAAAACCTAATGTTTTAAGTTTTTTACTTTCAATACAGATTTAATTGTATATGCTATCAACCAAATATTAGTTAGTGAATATTTTAATATTCACCTTCAAGATACACCTTGTAAAACTTCCGAATGTAAAATTAGCTCTGTCAACATTTCAAATAATGTACTTCTTTTCTCATACATTCATACGGTATTAAAAAACAAAGGACGTTTCTTGTAATGAGCCGAGTAAGTGGGGTCTGAGAAAATGAGGCAAACATTTTCGCTATCACCTGTAAGATCCTACTTGAGGAATCACCCTAAGTAAAGAGTAGCTTAAATAAGAGAACAATTGTCAGAAGTGAAGTTTGTAGCTTATGTAGGTAGGTTTACTATAATTCCCCCACCCGTTATCTCAACATACCTACCAACGGAAAACATTATTTGCTAACTATGAAAAGTTTTAAAAAAAGGGCAGGTTTGGGTCGGGAGATTTTAGGGGTCAGGAATCCCCTAGAATTTATTAGTGGACCCCTTAGAAAAATGATCTTTCAAAGCCCTTGCATATGACACACTGCACCAGATACATCAGAATAGTGTAATCATTTGAAGCCGATATGCTGTGTTGTGATATGTTGGCACGCGTTTACACGAAACGTCAGCGTAGTCTGTATTCGGATTAAGAGTTACATATTTGTTTTTATTGGTGTACTTACAATAGCGTGCACTTTGTAAACACACAGATGAAATAGGTAATATACTTTAAGACTAACCGGACTGAGGATAGTTTACATATCTACTTGGAGTTAAACCAAGAGTTCTCTAGATTACAGTTCAACCACTCAACCATTTATCCACGCAATTGAAATGGGTAAACGTTCAGAGTGAAAATGTAAGAAACAATAGAAATATATGTATAAAGTGAAATCTATTGATTTCGCTTGATATTCCATTCCACGTAGTTACTCAGAAATAAACTATTTAAACTTCAAAGGGTAGGTGATTTGACTTTAATCATATATAATTATACATCTTAGTTTGAGGAAAGTATCATGGAAGTGTGTACTTCAGAAAATTTAAGTTTAATTGAAAAAAAAATCATAAACATAAATAACATACAAATGCCATTTTAATTTACTTTAAAAGGCTCTTCCTATGGCGATCCGAAAATATATCATATCTAATTTTATATTTTCGCATACAATGCCACTTGTATCTAATTTAATACAACCCAAACAAGTAGACACTTGGACAAAGACGCCAGTCTAATCTTGTCTGGATTTCCGGTGACGAGGGAGGTCGTGATGATTAAAATTCCGGCTGAGTGTTCAGAGGTTGTTGTTTTTTCTAATTTGTTCACCGTACTCTATAAGAGAAAATTCGAGTACACTTCCTCTCAATTTTACCCTACTTATACAATTCGATTAGTCTAATATGCAGATATTCCGGACGAATAATAAAACCAGGTACACGTAAAATAATATTAATATACGCATCATCATCATCGTCATCATCATGAACAGCTTCCAGCCACTGGCTGGGTCTGTTTGGAACACAAGCCTCTCCACTGCCTCCTTTCCTCCCACCACCTCTCTCCTTCCATCTTGGCCCAGTACTCTCCTCTTTCCTCCACACTCCTTCTTACGCATACGCTAGCCAATATAAATTTTGATAGTTGATGTCAATACGGTAGCTACAGACAATGAACGCGTTGCAGCCCAGAGTCAATGAATAATAATAATAACATGTAGCTCGCTGGTGTTAAGTTGTGGTTCCTCGGAGCGTTTGAACATGTTCTGGTCCGAGGGATATTTCCCAGGGGATGCTGAGGAAGGAGCCTCCATGATAAATACTTCCCAGGCGGAGGTGGAGGAGATATACAGCTAAGTGTTTGCTACATTACGGAATAAAACAAGGGGCTTTTTTTTCTCACTTAGAGAGTCACAACATGCGCTTTCTATGAGGAACACCTTAAGGTGTGAATGTTGGGAAAACAATAAAAGGACAGTTTTTTTTTCAGTTTTTTTTATAGTAAAACACTTTTATGGCCCAAATAGAATAAAATGTTTCTCCGGTAGAAACAAAAAGATTAATTTTCTTCCCAAGGTTACATCAACAGTTCTTAAATATCTGACAAGAGTGTCCTGGATTAATGACATATTTTCACTTCATTTAAAAAATGTTCATCAAATGCTTATATGCTCAGGACAGATATTCAATAACCGTTGATATAACCATATGAAGAAAATTAAGCTTTTTGTTTCTACTGGAGAGTTATTTAAATTATGTTGGCAAACAAAAAAGTTTTGCTATAAAAACTGCAAACACACCACCCTTAACTCGCGTATCCTACACTCTCAATTAAAATAACAGTACAAGGATGCTTGGTTGGGGTTGTTTCATCACAAGCCGGCAATTTACAATAATTATTGGAAACTGTTTGTTATTTAAAATAAAATACAGAAAATTGATTAAACACCAGTGATTTTAATAATTAAGTGAAAATCTATAAAATAAAAAAGTTTCAATCCAAAGAAGACTAGAAGAATCGAGTTTTCTAAGAAAAGGTTTAGTACATTTATTTAAATACTAGTTTGATATTTTTCAAAATAATGAGATAAATGGTATAAAAATAATAATAACATTAATAATAATTTCCATTTACAGTTTTTAAAATCAATATAAAATAACTTTATAAGCATTATTATTATTAATATTAATATTATTATTTAGCACTGCGTCTTACTACCCGTTCGGGCTATACGCTTAAGTACTAATTTCACTAATGGGATCTAAATTGGGAAGGTTGAATATAGAGGAAGTGAGCCCGAATTTGCGTGGATGGAGGGTGGAAAACTATTTAGAAAAAACCACCCGAGTGAGATTCGAACCTCGATCTCCCCATCCTCGGTAGTCTAGCTCAATACGAAACTAGCACGTTAGCTAACTACGCCACCGAGGCGAGTAAATAAGCAATTAAATATGGAAATTAAATGTGTTTTTATCCCACGTTCAACTAATCTCTCGAGATATCCACATTTAATTGCGCTATTGGGGTAGGGATGTGTAAATTATAATTTAGAGGAAATATACCAGCACTTTTGTGGATCAATATTGGGAGATTATTTAGGAAAAACACCCTCAACTATACCGATTTGGATTCCAACCCCAACCTCCCCGTCACCAGCAAACCATACTAGACGAGCTTGCCGTTAGTCCACGTTCTCGCCGATGCTGGTTAAAATAGGGATGAATTGCTGAATCGCGCCATTGTGAACGTTATCTACTAGAACCTTTTGGCTATATCCTTCTGAAATACAGTTTTACTGTGTGTACGTGGAGATTATAAAATGTAGCAACGATGTAAGTTAAGGTCATAACTATTAACAGTTACTTTGTGAAACCCAAAAATCACATGGCGAGGAGAAACACACGTTTAGATTATTCAGATATAAATAACCGAGACACTGGATGTCTGAATTTATTATTCAAACAATCCGGATTTTAGATACCCATATATATATATATATATAGTTAAGATTGCCTGTTTTAATCCACGACATTAAGGATGTAAACTGCCTCTGCAGGAGTTCCAGCACGGCACATTATTACCAACCACGCCGAGCAAAACAGACCATTATTCTTTCTTGATTAAAAAACTCTCTTATTTTCGTTTTTCACATTAAAAGACGGCACTTATTAAATACGAATAATTTAAGATCAGATGATAAAAGATATAATAGCCAAGTGCTTAAGTGTCTTCAAATAATAGGATGTTCTTTAAAATCATAGAAATATTTTTTTTAGACAGCAACGTTATAAATTTTATTTGTAAATTTAATTAGATATTATACTTTTGTATGTATGTAAAAACAATCTATAGAGTGATGTTTCCCTCACGATTTCAATTATATTGTTTGTTTTCATCGGAACGACGGACGTTTAGGTAAATATCATGAGACAGCTCCATTTCAGTCTTGAATGTTAAGAGAAGATTTTTGGAAAATCTCGAAAGACAAATTTTTACTATTTACTTTATTTCTCCTTTACCAAGTTATACTTTGCCAAACAAGGTTTGATTTGCATGAACAAATTCAGCAAGACAAAAGTCAACAACCATGAGTGATTGGTTCATACCGTAATACTACTTCTGTGTACTTAAGAGAATTATGATCATTTCTGCCAAGCTCACATCATGATGTGCCTTCAACTAGAAATACTTTGGTCAAGTTATCTCAAATAAATATTGGCGAACTTTTTTTAGTTTTTTATTTAAAAGAAAGTATTGTTATCGTGAACCATTCGCACTCTTGGGATGATGATAGTTCTGACGTTTTATGTTCACCTGAAATCCAAAAATTGTTATTACAATCATGTCTGTTCGTATGTTTGTCCCTTTTTAAGTAACTAGAGCTACAGTAGAAACGGTTTAATGGATTTAATCAAACTTGAGATTAATATGATATCCGATCATTCTCATAATTCATAGCTCAAGACTAAATAGTGATTTCAATTATATCTATAAAATTAAGGGTAGTTTACTGATGATTAATTTATTAAATCCAAGAGCTTTAGAAAAAGCCTTTGACTATTTTGTTCAAATTAGATATCTTGGGAGTGCTTCACATTAAATTAAAGCATTGTATACTTAATTTTACTAGGAAAAATGATCTTTTGGTAATTTAATAATTAGTGATTTTCTAACATTTTAAATAAATAAATATATATATATATATATATATATATATATATATATTTATTTTTTACATATGCTGAAATAGCATATACTAGTTTTGTACTTTTTACTTTCTCTCTATCTTACAGGTAGAGAAAGTATGGTGATCGTCAAAAAAATCGAACTTGAGATTTTGATGAATTTTGACGTTTCATGACTCCCTGAATCCGAAAAAGTGGTTTTTGAATTTCCGTCTGTCTGTCTGTCTGT
>CABFWB010000058.1:189626-222247 GCA_902151455.1 Timema bartmani
CTCTTAGGAGAAATGTTTGCATAGCAATGATCTATCTCCATTTTAGACTCAATAGTCAATATTTACATTTTTTATTGGTCAAAATGTATAAATGAATAATTAAATATCAATGCGATGACTTGAAGAACTGCAACACCTTATAAAATGTTAAAACTTTAACCAGAAATCAAAATTTTAATACGAAGTGTTGACCCTTGTGGAAGACATTAAACTGTTTGAAATGTTCTTAGGTGGACAAAGATGCGCCTCTTTTCTCATTGATTATATATCATTGTATATTATTTTATGCGTGTTCTTATGTGGAGTGGTGATGATACAATGTACATTATTCCGTTCAGAAATCTTACGAGTTTGTAGAAAGAGAGAGAAAGTCTGTGCGGTGCGCCGTACCATTTATTTTAATTCCGCATAAAGAAGAATCAAAATTCCTTAAATTCAAAGTGTCGTAGAAAGATTAGCAAGCATAAATCTTCTGTTAATGTATTTTCATAACTTTTTTTTAGCATCGAGTCTTACTACCCGTTCGGTGTACTAGTTACGCTAATGGTTCGTAAAGGATAACTTTTAAGGGTAGTACGTCATAAAAATCTATTACTTTGTTCGAATGCTTACAGGGGACAGCTACACGTCTAAGAAACCTTATTTCGACCCAGCTGACGTATGGTATACAATAATGTTATATACTAGTACATGAATGTAATGAGTACTTCATAATACCCGACGTGCTGGGTATTCAAAATGTGACCCGTTGTGAGCCTAGCAATGATGAAGCCAACCTAGTCACTGATTTTCGGGGTATCTAATCTAAGGCCATACAATGAGGAGGGTATATTTTAAGGAAATTCTCCAGCGTACGTCTGGAGAGAGATATTAGGAGACCAACCAATGGAATAAAGCATCACCGTTGCTCATCGGAATGTGCTGTGGCCTTCCCGGTCAAAGTTAGAAGTGTTATACAATACACAAACTAACCTTGTAAACCAGTGTTACAAGATTATTATTACTATTATTATTAATATTATTATTATTATTATTATTATTATTATTATTATTAGCACCGCGTCTTACTACCCGTTAGGGTTATACGCACTTACGCTAATGTGCAATGGTAGGGTGATTGTTAAATGAAATGGAGGACCTACAGTTTAACGTGGAATCCGAACCACGGTGGAGGCCTGGCATTCCTCACATTCACAAGTTGTGATTAATACACCTCTTGTCAGAGGGTGAAGGAAGGGTTCGGCAATCAGATAAATCCATGCCGGGACTGAGGTTTGAACCCGGGACCCTCAGCACAGAAGTCTTGACACCTTACCCCTAGACCACCAGGTCATCCTCCAGTGTTACAAGAGCCACGCTTGAAAGCGCTCATATTTGAAAGCCAATTATTTAAAACACCCACAAAGTTGTGTTCGTTGCCAGAAACTATATCTGTCAACTTGTGGTTGGGGTGACTATATTGTTGCCAAGTTGAAACATATTGATTGCTTGAAGTTCTAGTCAATAGCGTGCATCTTTAATCTAATTATTATTGACTTTATAAAATATAACTCACATCGGTGGTCACACGGTCTAACGCATCACTCTCGTGTTATACTGGATTGCAAGTGATTGAGACATCGGGGCTCAAATCACAGCATGTTGTCCTTAAGGTAGTTTCCCTAAATATGTTTCCACCATCCCTCCAGGAAAATGATGGTGCATTTCTTTTAAAATGCTGTATTTATCCTCTGTATTCCATTGGCGTTTATTAATGTATACGTATAGCCCAATTGGGCAGGTCATTTATTATTCATTCCAATAAAAGCCTTGATAAATTAATTATCTTGTGAGATTTCTTAAAACGGTTTGCGTTAATTAATAACATAGCTCGAGATATTTTTTGTTTTAATCAAGAATCCTACCACAGTGCAGTCAATACTCCATTAAACCAGATATACATCCCAAAATAAAGAATTTATTAAGTCATATTATGGGGTAAATAATGTATATACATCCTGTAGTTCATATATGAAGAATCAATCAAAGTATTCTTTGCTTCCCTGGGAGATGGAAGCACATTAGTCAAGTTGCGTTTATCGTCCCCATGACAATGTATGACGTCACCTTCTTGTTGGATAAGTTATACTACTATAGTAATTATCCTATTAGTAGACCACTGAACGTATCATTAGCGTTATTGTAGTTTCAAATTTGTACGGGTGGTATTATAACCTGGAAAATATATAATTTCCTCAAAGCTAACTTTATCATTACTTGTGTATCATAGCTCATGTGAATAACACAAACTAATTCGCGATAGCTAACTTGTGTTAAACTGGTTCTAATTCATCAAAACGTAAATACATTATGGATTCGTCATTTCATTTTTACAGGTAATGTGTGGGGTTTTTTTGCACTCTGTCTTACTACCCGTTTGGTTTGTACGCTTATGTACTAATTACGCTAATGGTTTAAGGGATTAAGGAGGTTATATTCAAAGGAAGTGTACCCGGATTTGCATGGAGGGAAAGTGGAAAACCCATTTATGAAAAACCACCCTCAGTACGCCCCACCGAGATTCGAACCTCGATCACCCCGTCATCGGCAGTCTAGTCTACTGCGAGAGTAGCGCGTTAGACCACGCGGCCACAGAAGCGGGTAATGTGTGTTGTTCTTTATATGGCTTGGTTGGCAGGCTAGCTAAATAACTCGAATACGTGAGTTTTGATCGATAAAACAGGCTGGCCTCATGGTCTAGTGGTTAGAATTTCTGGCAATTAATCAAGAGGTCCCGGGTTAGATTACCGGCCGTAAAATAGGTATTTTTTCCGCAGGGAAATTGTTCCTGTTGTCGCCATGGTTTGTTTAAAGGCTTAAGTTAGTTTTAAGACTTTCACTGTCATCATATCAGCATCATAATCATCACATCATCTCACTGGGACGAAGTAAGCGCCCCTACATGGTGGCCCAACCTCAGTACATCAGCCACTGACAGAAGAAGACCAGGAATGGATAGCCGACAAACCCTGGAGGCATACGCTAGTAAAAAAATCGATAAAACCTTTTAATCCCGCTGTTCCCCGAGCATGGGGGTTAGAGGGGTCAAACACAAGTCTAAAGTATTGTTTCCCTATTTTTTTCTCCGGCAACGCATCACTTTACGGGCCTTACCCCAACCCATGCACCCCTTCCATGGTCATTCCAAATTTTATCAAAAGTTTAGTGTCAAGTTAAATAGAGACGTGACAGAGCAAAAGGAAAAAAAAAAGTCAACCCAAATTCGAGTTATACCGACCGAGTGACTGCCGTTTGTTGGTAAAGATAATTCTAGTTTTCATGGATAGAGAGTGGACAGCTCAACGAATCTTCTGGCCATTAATATCGATTTTCTAAATAGGAGCCGCTACTTTTTTTTTTTATTCAAGTAGATCCCCATTTGTCCTCACAAGGCTCAGTTGCCTCATTTCAGACCCATTGCTTCACAGTTGTAATCTGGTAGCGGTGTTATTCGAAACCAGAACCTCTAGATAAGTAGCCAGGAACTCTGACCTCTGGAGCACAGGGGTGGTCATACCATATACCATGCATAGTGAAACTATTGTGACACTGAAATATATATTTATAGATTTTAACATAAATTTATTATGTACCAACTTTTCTTTTGATCATCTCTTAGAATACGTTTTCTATCCCTTTTTTGCCTTTTAAAAACATAGTTAGCGTTAGGCTGGTGTTCTGATCTTAAATCAAATGGATAATTAAAGCTGGTGTTCGAGGCTCACACCAAACGGATAGTTGAATCTGGCGCTTGTCGGGAAATGTGTGACCAAGCTTAGTGTAATCGTGGTAACATGAAAGGATTCGACTATAAAACTATTAACACATTTTTACAGCTACCATCGACAACATTTAGCTATTTCATTATTATATCGATATTATTTAGGAGTGTGCGAAGCTTCGAAAAATTTGTAGCCGAATAAAATCTTGGTGTACTTTGTATTCGATTCGAATCCATGTTTGGCTTCGGCAACTATTTGAAGCTTCATCTGCTATTCGAAGTCTAGTGATTATATTGCACTTATATTTTATATCAAATAAAAGTGAACTGAAATTACCTCAAGAAATAAAATATATTTTTATCGTTTTGAGTTTTAGAACAAGATTGCTTTATTTTCTTGGTGGAACTGGGAAAATGTCCTTAACTCTTTGAATTTCAAGACTGCCACAACATTAAACCTCTAACCGCTTTGATCACAAACATTGATTGGTACCAACTGAAGATGAATTTATTCCTCTTGGAAGTTAAATAATTATAATAGTTATAATAAAAGTTTTTTTTTAAATTTTAACTGTGTTCAATTTAAACTTATGAAGTATTTCTTGAATATTGAAAATATTTTTTTAATGTTTTAAAATTCACACACGTAGCCAGTTCAGTTGTTTACTACATGGATCAGTATGTTCAATACAAATTCCTGTTAATGCGTAGGCTAGCGGCAGACTTGAAAGATAGTTGAGCGCATGTGCAAGGAACATGTCATTCCTTAAATTATTATTTTTTAAAGTACGCCAATAGTGAGACTTATAAAAGAAAATTGCAGTTAATTTAAATAAAAACTTAGCTATTTTGCCAAACATAAAATAAAATCTACAATTAATTGGTTATTTTATACATATTACATGAAGAATTAATTTAGGAGTGAAATTATTTTCATCAAGGTTGTATTAGTTACAAGATTTGTTATAGGCGCATGCACTTTCAAAGTCAGAACCCTATTTTTTTTAAGTAATTCACATGGCAAGATTTAAATGGATTTATAAAATCAAAAGTTTCCTTGTTGATTTGTAAAATAGAAAAACTAAAATTTGGTAACAATGGACTTCTCAAACCTATAAACGAACCCGCCAAATTAACCTAAACTCGTATTTTTTCCATAACGTTGTTCTCTTTCTTGAACGTTCGTTAATTCTTGTTTTTAGTTAATTATATCGTGTGTGAAAGGTTAGTGAAACACCATGCAGGGCAAATCCAATGATATTAAGCAAAGGCATTTTTTTTACTACTCAGGCTGTACGCATAAAAAAGTGATTTTGAACACAACGGTAAAATGAATATAACACTTATATTTTGGCAAAAAGTTATAAATATTAGTGTTAAGAAAAAATAAATGTAATATTTAGTTTGATGTTAGATAATTAATACACTCGATGTCAACATAATATGTTTACTCAAAATTAAATAGAAAAATATTCGAACTTTGATTCTGCTTCGAGAATATTTCCCATATTCGACTCGAATTCACTTCGAACCAAAAAAGTGGACTTCGCACACTCCTAATATTATTCAATCGAATTCGATGTAAATCGTGACTGCTAAAGAACATCTAATTTGAAGATTGAATATATTAACTATCAAATAGCCGCTTAGGTGGTCGAATGGCCTAAACTAAGACGTCACTCTCACCATAGACTGGACGGGAAGATCAAAGTTCAAATCTCAGTTGGGTGTACTGAGAGTGTTTTACCATAAATGGGTAGGTCCAGAGGGACAGCCACCAGCAGGAAGAGAGTCCGGCCAAGCCTTTGTTATAATACATCAGGTACGTCAAATTAAGACATTACATCAATAGCATTTACATTTTTTTGAAGAGTTGTGAGGGGGTGACATGGCGGTCTAGGGGTAAGGTATCGGAATTCTGAGCTGGGGGGCCGGGGTTCAATCCTCGGTCCCGGCACAGATTTATCTGATTGCCAAACCCTTCCTTCACCTCTGACAAGACGTGTATTAATCAAAACTTATGAATGTGTGGAATGCCAGGCCTCCACCGTGGTTCGGATCCCACGCTAAACTGTAGGTTCTCAATTTCATCTCACAATCACCCTAACATTACACATTAGTGTAAGTGCGTATAACCCGAACGGGTAGTAAGACGCGGTGCTAATAATGATGATGATAATAATAATAATAATAATAATAATAATAATAATAATAATAGTAGGGGTGAGAGTTCTTGCATCTGGATGCATAGTCCGCAAGATTTAATTCTGAGGTGACCCAGAAGCAGTCAAGCTGTACGAACGCAAGACGTTCATTGCCCATAGGTGGAGTCACGCGAGGCTGGTGTTGCTGAAGACCAGCAGCCCCTTTCCGATGATCAAGCTGTGTAGCACTGTCGTGTTGTTGACCACAACACTGATGGCTTCGGGTCCCCTGTCATTTCTGCCATATTGATCTCTTTGGATGGTACGCAAACGCAGGCACACTTTAAATTCAACCGTACTCATCCCTAACACCTTAGCATAATTATTACATAAGTGCACAATTCGAACACGTAGTGAGACGCAGTGACAACAAATAACTGTCAGATATCCGCGATATTGTGATGGCGAGGCTATATGATAGTTATATAATACCATTCCCGACAACGTACCAATGATAGTTTTGTTGAAAAACGCACTTATTGACGATCGCGTGTTAGCTTGTAAGAAAACAAATCTTCTTTTCTGTATTCTACAATGCCTGGTCCATAAGAGGGTATCATGTAAACGCTTACTTTTCAGATTAGAAAGAAAAACGAAAGAAAATTGTGGGTGCACCTTATAATTAGTTCATTTTTGAAGAGTGAATATTTTTCACGCTGTCGAGCCAAAGTATATTTTTAAATTACTTGACTTTTCCAGGTTTTCCAAAGCCAACTTTTCAACTTTTCCGGTCACTATTTATTCAAACCTTATTTTATTATGATCTTAGTAATATTTTTAGACTCAAACTCACTCTGAAATTATGTTATTGTATGCAGATGTTAAAAGATAGCAGCCTAAAGCGGTGGGCTGCTGGATAATACGATCTATGTTAGATTTCAGTGAGATAATATGGAGATATTAAAAGATCGTCTTACACCAGTACCGCTTAAAATTGTTGGAGATACATTCTTTTGTTAGTTTCTTCTTCATATAACGTAATCAATTATCGCGTATGCGCATAACCATTCCCGAACTTTGGCTAAAGACACGTGATAGAGGGGTGTAAAGACAACCTGAATATCTCACGTTGACTTTGAGGATTGAGATTAGCATACTCAACTGGGACAGCTGTGTTAAAACAGATTCGAGGAGTGTAATAACTGGAAGATATATGTTATTTTTATTACTGTAAATAAATAAAAAAAATTGTGTGATTATGTAAAAATTCCCTGACTTTTCCATGGATTTTTCCTGAATGAGCAAATTCGCTGACTTTTCACTGTTTTCCAGGTTTTTCAGGTTTTTACAAACAGTTTTCAAAAGACGATGTAAAGTTGTTTTAAACTATTCCAGTATAGTATTTAAATTAGATGTTTGGTTTGCTTCAAATGATACATTAGCATGAGATTTAATTTCAACTTTATCTATTTGATTGCTAAAGTTGTTGCTTGTATTTCACGATGCTGACCGTAGTTGAATCTCTCCGATAATGTTCAGCATCGAAGACTACCACGTTTTTCTCCATCAGGTACAACTTGAGGCACAGCTATTTCCGTACTGAGCATCAACGTACGTGCGCTCGTTTGAAAGAGGCCAACATAGTACTCGAAATATATACCGAAACATGTGCGTCTTATTGAACTAATTCGTCAGCAATTAATAGGAGTTCATTGAAGAAAAAAAAAAAGATCCAACAGAGTTAAGAGTGTCTCTTGGATTTTATGGTTTTATTTTTTTTATTTCAGCAACGAGAAAAAAAATTGTCAACTGTTAAAAAAAGATCTTCATTTTACCAGAGAAATATGTAGATGATTTTTGATAAACTTTGATAAACTTTTTTTTTCTGCATTAATGGAGAAATAAAAGAAAGGAGGAAAAAACAGGGGTTCAAAGATCGGACATTTTTAAGAATTACATACCCATATGGAGGTAAATGTACATGTGTCTATGTACCAAAAAAAAATCACTAATTATGCTACCTCTACAATTAAATTTTTTTTTTAACTGAACACAATATAGTAAGATTTAGGAGGGAATATGTAGGAAGAAACTTTTAGAAAATACAAACAAAATTGTTTTCTGTCAAAACTAATAGCATTTTACTACATCATTAGTGTTATTGGTATTGATATTTTTAAAATCAAAAGCGACAGCTGCAGATTATATAATTAGACAAATGAATACATGAAAGTAGATCTAGTAACTTTTCTAGCTGTCAGATGAGGCTCCTCCTATAAAAATTGAACTGAATCTTCTTGATTTCTAAGTCACATGTTGGAAATAATCTTCTATTCAAAATTTAACATCGAGTCCTTGAATTAGTAATAATATTCCGATAAAAATTTCACGAGGTGAAGTCTTTTCATCTGATGAACAATTTTATAACTCAAGTGGCAGCGCCAATAACACTCGACCCCCTTTGCTAGTATAGTCTATAAGCTCTCGCCATACCGTGGCTTGGGGGCTATAAAGGAGTAGTAGTTCCCGACACCAATGAAAGTGTAATGTCTTCGATCGATCGATCTCTGAGGACGTCATCTCACAACCATAGAAATTCGCATCACGTTCATGTCTTATAGGTGACCCAAACCCACAATCGGGGGGAGGGGGGTGTAGATGATTCTACAACCTTATAAAACTTACAACACCACAATGGAGGAAGAGGAGGGGTATATAATTATACAATCTGATAAAACTTACAACACCACAGTGGGGAAAAAGGAGGGGTAGATAATTCTACAACCTTATAAAACTTACAACACTTCTAAGCGATGCAGACTAAGGTGGTGGTATCGTCTAATGTAGTTTGCCAATGATGGGGGTGATATGATACGTTTTATTGTTAGTAGTTTCCCACTCTACCTCCACAAAAATGAGGATGCATTTCCTCTATATTCTACCATCCTCATCTCAAAACTTTTAGTGAAATATTCGGATAGGCTAAATGGATAGTAAGACGCGTTACACAAACAAAAATACTTTTCCAAAGTGTGAGGATTTTAATAGGAACGTAGATAAAATGCGCCCGTATTAACATGGAGAGGGGTTATAAAAGCCCAGTAATAAATCGTATACTAAAAAACTACAAGTGAAACCAGCCCAGATTTGAACCTTGACCTCCCATCACCAGCAATCCAATGCATTGCGAGAACGATACCTTAGACCATATTACCACCAATGCAGGTACTATCAATTAAGGAATTCCAGGAAATTTCATATTTAAAAATTCATCATCCACATCGTGTTTCTTGAGATTAGATGGTTTAATGCGATGATGACCAGTTTTCATACTGAAAATACATTCTTGACTCGTTTATCTTTTACTCTCTTCTTCTTTATTTGCTAGGATATTGCTAACAAGGCTTGAAATGACTCTCCTAGCAAGAAACCTCTCTTTTATGCATCGGTAATATAATTTTACTTCATTTTCTGTGTTTAGCGACCTCTTGATTACATCTCTCTGGGTAAAAATAATGCGTTAAAAAAAGATTAGCTCAAAGAGAATATAAAAATATAGCCTCGGTATATCTGGCTGTAGGATGCTTGGTACATCCCCTCCCCACTCCCCCCCCGAAAAGCGACCCGTTTGGAACAATCTATACAGAACGTTTGGAGCAGTATTAGTCAATGTTCGGGAGATATTTTGGACCAACCGAGATAGGACGTATGGACTAAGGATAAACTATTCTTCCTTTCATTTAACCAGACCTAGCCTTACATTATATATTCCAAACTATCCATCACCATCCTTTCATTTTTGACGATATAACCTAACATAACATAGCCTAGCCTAGCCTTCAAGCGATTCCCTTTCAGTCTCTCAAACCTAATCTAACCTAATCCAACGTAGCTACCGGGTGATTGAGCAGACACTGGCTATAGAAACGTGAGTCAGAAGTAGATAAACACACAAGGTAGGATCAACGGGTGTTAACTGCGCCAAACGTCTCATGACTAAAGGTGTGAGACGGAAAATTTTCCATATATTTTTTCCAAAAATTTTCCAAAGCGGAAAGTTTTCATTTTTTTTTCTGTAAAGTAATTTCAAATGATTCAATAGAACTAGTGTAATCGACATATAGATATCCCAAATTTCAACGTTTATACCTAAGATTAATTTCTCCTAAGGGCGTTAACACTAGACACATCATAAAACAAGCTTCGGTGGCCACATGCTCTAACGCGCTACTCTCGCAATAGACTTGTCTGCTGATGACAGGGAGATCGGTGTTCTATTCCGGTTGGGTGGAATGAGAGAAGCTATTCCTAAATGGTTTACCACTCTCACTCAAGGCCAATGCAAGTGCAGTTCCTCTAAATTCAAACTTACTCATCCCTAGCACATTATCTTAATTAGTATGTAGGTGTATAACCCAAACAGGTAGTAAGAGGCAGTATTTTAAAAAATGTAGTGAACAAACAAAATTAATGCGAGCCTTTTTAGACCCGTTGGCTGCTATGTTCATAAATTAGGCTTCAATTTTTTAGCATCAATAAGTTAGTTAAAATAATTTTAAGGTTGAAGTGACATTTGTTTCCCCCTGATCCTCCTTGCTTCCTATCTACCCCTCCCCCCCTTCTTATAACCTACTCGTCTCTTAACACACTATACTTTGACGTATAATAGGCTCTAGGTGCTACCTCTACAATTTAGCCCCTCCATCGCAAACCACCATCGTAGAAAATCTTCCGATCCAAAATTTCCCAGAAAATGTTCATATCTACATATGACCAACCTGGCCCAAGTGACCAATTGTAACATTGGGTTACAATAGGACTCGTCCCCATTCAAACCTTCACACATAACTCGCCTCTTGATTCATACTACCCGCTCCAATTAATATTCTCGAAATAATCTAGTCCCTACAAAAGTACACTTCTCTATTGTAGTTCTCGTAAATTGATACAATGTAATAGACAATTCTAATCATTATCAACAAAATAGAATGGTAGAATACTCTGTTTCTGTACTCACCAAATCTTTCTTGTGGTTAGAGCAACCACCTAGACGAGCAACACCGGGTAGAAGCCGAGNCATGTGCTGTATCCCAGATGGGGTGGTCGGGTGACACTAGCCAACATAAAGGCTGAGTGCGTGCGCTGCTCCGGATGGATGGGAACCACATCAGAGCCAACATTCGGGTTCTATACTCACTATTATTATTATGTGTATAAATATAGTTAATTGTTTTAAGGACGCACGTAGTTCTATGAAACACCGATTAATTAAAAACAAGACTACTCCAGTCAATTCGGCTAAACCACCCCCTATGCATTGTTATTTCTATTTCTACTCCACGTCATACTACCCATCCGGACTATAAGCATTTAACAACGATAAACGAGTAGAGACTATTATAATATAGTTTCAGAGGAAATGTACCCACATTTGTGTGTAAAGATTGTAGGAAACCATCTAGAGCAGAACCGCCCCAAGCACGCTCAACCAGGATTCGAACACCAAACTGACCAGACTAGATGAGCTTGACATTTAACCCGCGTGCCCATATATGCGGCTACCGACTAAATATAAAAATTTAAAGTAAAATATGAAAAATATTAATAGTACAAGCCAATGATTAAACGTAACAGTTGTACGGAAATATGAGGGGCCAGTTATAAAAAAAAAATAAAAAAATAAAGTTTTCAGTGTAGCTTTGATTGACCGGAATTGTACAAGAGATGTATTATTATTATTATTATTATTATTATTATTATTATTATTATTATTATTATTATTATTATTATTATTTTCAGACACTAAAATTTCCCCGAGTAAACAGAGTCTGGTATTTAGAACTGATCTTAAGACTCGAGTCTTATATCCGCCTGTTAAGACAATGACAACAATGTATCCGTGCAGATCTTTGTATCCAACGAACTCTAGAACTGTGCTTGGTTCCTTCCGAACTACCGATGACTTTAAAAGATTGTCGATATTTTTTATTATTAATTTTAACACAGGTTTATTATTATTATTATTATTATTAGCACCGCGTCTTACTACCCGTTCGGGTTATACGCACTTACGCTAATATGTAATGGTAGGGTGATTGTGAGATGAAATGGAGGACCTACAGTTTAACGTGGAATCCGAACCACGGTGGAGGCCTGGCATTCCTCACATTCACAGGTTTATTAACTACTTACTAAAAGGGGTGTGGACTAAAGGAAATGAACCCGTATTAACGCAGAGAAGAATAAAAAAAACCTGTGATGAATTGCAAGTAGAAAACATCGCTAATCTACAGGATGTTTCATTCGCGTTCAGCCCCTGAGTGCTTCCTATACACCAATAATTGCGTCGATTAGTTTGAAAGTTATGAGGAAAACTCGGGGGCTGAGAGCGAGCGAAACATTCTGTAGTATATTATATTGCGAGCCGTGTGTCCAAACATTCTGGTGTCAGTGTTAGGTTTTAATACACTCTTGTAAATGTTCCTAGTATCATTAAAATGCAATTGAATGAAAAGTTTTAAACTAAAACTATTTAAAATATCTTTATGTGATTTAAATTAACACTACACACATACATACCTTTTCACTTTGATAATGCATATATTTGTTCGCATGTTTCCACAGTGTCGAGGAATACGTCAGGGTTTAAATCAATGTCAATTATGTTCCTCATTAATAACATGTCATCGCCAGTCCACGCTAAATTAAACCATTCAAACACCACCAACAAAATAATCACAGAAAACGTATAACAAAAACTTTAATTATGTTTTAGTACATTGAAATTAGTTCACAAATTCTAGTGATAGTAGACTATCTCTATTGCAATTAAAAAATTTAAATCCATTTAGATTTAGATTAGAAACAATTTGTAAATAAATTTATTGTGCTATGACAGACAGCTTGGAAATAGAGTTAAATCTATATTTCACTAATGTTAAATCTGAAACTAGTGTTTTTTTGTATCTGGGGCACAAGATCACTATTTATTATTTTAATGTTTTAGAAAAGTGTGGATATCAGCATATGATGACAATATTTATAAAAACCTCACGTGTAGGCGAGTTGTTGATGCAGTTAGGCTAATGTTAAAAGTAAAAATGGCTCTGTTCAAAAATTTTACCGGTCTTACGGTTGGGATTTTATTATTTCTGTTCTTGTTTTCAAATTTCACTTAATCACACGAATTATATTAATCTAAATCAAAAGGAAGTGTAAACGGGTAGTTTTCCAGAAAATGAGTTTTTAACATTCAATCTAATGCTACTACTTTAATTAATTTTATATCATAATGGACTTTTCTTATCTTTTGTATTATTGTATTGTACAACTTGTAAGACTTTGTAACCTAAATTTAAAGTTATATTCCATTAAAAATATATATACAGTATGTATTAAATAAATACAATTTGTTTTAGGAAAAAAGGGAGGATATTAATAAAAAGGGGGAATGTTAGAAAAGAGGCCTTTATCATCAATCACTAGTTTTATATATTGCCTTAAAAAAATACATTGAAATAATAATATTTCCTTAATAAAAACTAGTTTCCAAATATATAAAAACTAATGAAATCTAAAAAGAGTGATAAACAAAAAAAATCTAATAAGGAAACTTTTAAGTCATCCTTAATATTATCACCGTTTTCATATTTTTCTTCTTTATAAACTCCCCCGCTTCATGGCTTCTTGTATTTTAACCACATTTGCAATCTTTCTTCTTAGATTTTTCTCCTGGAGCCATCTTTGGAAGCTGAGAATAGAATGTTCTGGCTTCCTCCCCACAAAACTTCTTTGGTTGTTGAAGATATTTGAATTTTCGTACAGAATCGGCAGGGCATCTGTTAAAAGTGTGTTATTTATGGCTAATATGATTTTTTCTATAAATATTTTCTTTATGTTAGTTTAGGTTAGGTTATACTAAGTTAGGTTAGCTTAGTATGATTTATGTTAGGCTGGGACTTAATGGGGCAAGAAAAACTATCACAAGAAAAAATATTTCACTGTATTAATACCACATGTTTTATTAATCCAATGATAATATTACTCACCTTGGTATGCAACCTCAGGAAGGATAAATTCTCCTTGTCGTAGTTTAGGACCGTCTGATAGTGGAAGAGAACCTGGCTCGTTGATCACGTGACCATCACAGTGCCCATGGTATGTAGACCTGTATTGCAACATACGTGGATGTTTATTCAAAGCAATTAATTCTCTTACTGGCCTGGACTTAAATGGGTTTTTATTGAAGTAGCGTTGGTCAAGATATTTTGTCCATTTACGAACCAACTTTCTGTCAACCTCAATTACATGAAAAAGTGATGGCTTTGCTCAAGCCACCTCGAATTCTTCAATCCACTCTTTAGGCAATTCAACTCACTCGTTTTGGTTAGCACAAGCCCCATTCCTGTCACACTCTAGGTATGAGTGCCCTCGGATTGGAAAGTTCATTTTAACCTTTTCCAATCGTTTAGTGTGGTGAACAATGTAGTGAACAAGCCGGAAATGTGTCCAATTCTTGTTCTGCCCACCGCACGAGTCACAAAAAAAAGTCCAGTTCTTTCATTGCAGGGTCAAGCTGAACCATAACAAAATAAAAAAGAAAGGAAGGCACTTCCTCAGCTCCCTTGCGAGAAACAGTCTCATCGTGGGCATAAAAGAATGACTCACCTGTGGAGACTACATGGATGTTGAACATACACACTGTCAATTTACGTTTATAATACACGTCGTTTGTGGTGATATTAGGTACAGATAGATTCTTTTGGAAGTCCATTGTAATAGACTCGTGAAAAGGAGATTTTTGGCTATTCAACCGCGATAAACGCTTTCGAACGTAAAACATATTGGCTTTCATCAGGTGCAGTTTATTTTCTAAAGACTGCTTATGAAATTTTCTCTCAGCTTCTCGTTTCTTATTGTTATCATCAGGAGACTTTCTTAGTCCATGTTAAATTGCACGAACTTCGGCGGTATAAAGGTCGCATGAGCTACCGGTGTCCTGTCTTGGATAACAAAAACAACGGTTAACATTTTCGTTGAAAACTTTTCGGTATTTTTCATCAGAAACTTTATTTTTCGAGTACTTCTCTATGTTCAGATTATACATTTTCGTAATATTCCATTCCTGGGGCAAATAGGTCCTATTTATGTTTTTAAGACTGTAATGACTCATTTCACCTTTAAAGGATCCAATGTGGATGAAAATAGCATCAAAAGTCTCTTTAGACAATCGATTTTTCCTGTTTGTATGCTGGCCACGACCATCTTTGAGATAGCCACCTCTTTTAATGCAGCGTTGAATAATCTCAACTTTCTTTTTAGAAATTCCACGAAAAGAATAAAACGCTTTGTTGCACACTGGGACCTCCACAATACTTTCTTGTCTTTTCACACGCACATGGTATGAATATGAACATTCATGAAGTATTGCATTTTACTCAGCTTGCCTAGGCCTACGTTAGAAAATTGTATTCACTGTTATTAGATCATTTAAATAACTGTTCTGTTCATTTACAGTCATTTTATTGAAATTTACTATTATATACTTTCGGTCCCTTTCACCCATATTTTAAAAACATTTCAAGCGCACACATTTACAGTCAGGACCTGTTTGATGAGTTGATGCAAGGAGCTTCTTTTTAACATAAATCATTCTGCCAGCTATTTTACGTTTCTTTGTTGTTTTTTGTTTATTACTGTGCTGTTCACTGCTCACTATTGCCTCTTCCATTGTTTATTCACTTTATAAAGAAACCACTGAATATTCACAACCCGAACACAAAACATCACTAGCCAAATCAAAAGACAAAATGAAAAGTGAAAGCTAAACAAAGCGGTGTTGCGAAACTTACATTCCCCCTTATTTCGTTGTTCCACATTGACATTCCGCCTTTTTCCCGTATTGCCTGTATTTTAAAACCTTCATAAGACCTTGACCATACCCTTCATTTAAATGTACCCTAGCTTGCTAAAAAGAGCTTATTTAAAATAAAAGTATACGACAGTGTGCCAACCTCAAAAATTTAAATAATTAACGTACCCCCTTTTTTCCATGGGCCCTTAAAACATTAATGATGTTTTAATACATTGAAATTAGTTCACAAATTCTACTGATAGTAGAATTGTAATTAAAAATATTACAATGTAAATAGGTTTAAAAAAAAAGCTAAAATGATTTAAAATTGTAAATCTTTATATATTTAGATTGTAAACAAATTGTAAATACATTTATTTTGCTATAACAGCTTGGAAATAAAGCTAAATCTATATTTCACTAATGTTAAATCTGAAATTAGTATTTTTAGTATCTCGGGCACAAGACCATTATATTTTTTTAATGTTTTCGAAAAATGCGGATATCAGCATATGATGATAATATTTCTAAAAATCTTACATGTAGGCAAGTTTTTGATGCAGTTAGGCAAATGTTAAAAGTAAAAATGGCTCTGTTCCAAAATTTTACCGGTCTCACGGTTGGGATTTATTTATTTCGGTTCTTGGTTTCAAATTTCACTTAATCACACGAATTATATTAATCTAAAGCAAATTTGGTTTTTCTTCATAAATGAAAATGTGACAAAATGTATCATCACTAACAAATAACAAGTTAACCACCTATTTTTAAAGTGTAATTTAATAGCTTATAATTCAAAACTATATTCATAGTCATAGAAATATAAGAAACTCAACTCATTTCATTGTACTTATGTATTTACCAAGATTTTTATTTTTTCATATAGAGACAGTATTAAGGAACAGTTTTTGCCCTCTAAGCTACTGTGGATATTGACGTTTTATGTATACCCAGACTAAAATGGAGGGGGGTGTCTGCCTTCTGTCCACCCCATCTGGGGCTATAGCCAACAATGTTTGCTGGATTTCATGTAAACTTGAAAAGTATTTACTTTCTGGTCATAGGGGAAAGAGGGTTCGAGCTTTGCTTATTTTTGCTGACAAGGGGGGAGCGGAGTCTGAACAATGCTTATGTAAGACAGAGAAAGATGAGCAAAATTGTGGGAGGGTGCATCGCAAGCCGCTTGGACTTCAGGCAGCAATGAAGATGCTGAGTGGCTAAACGAGAAAGAAGTGGATAAGCCTATTGAAGTAAGCCAAAGCTTGAGTAACCTGACCCCCCATCGCCTCCCCTCCCCCAAATAGAAACATAATAAATGAAAGTGTTGAGACGTGGATTGAAGGGCCTTGGCCATCGGATTAAGAGGAATTTAGGCCTTAGGGTGTTTTTTATAAATATAATATGCATTTATTCACTAATAACATTTTTTAAATAACTTAGCGTATAACCCGAACGGGTAGTAAGACGCGGTGCTAAATAATAATAATAATTTAAATAACTTCAATCGAAAATAAATTAAAATTTTATACTTTTATAATGTTATAACTTGTTTTAATATAACCTGTTCAATAAATTTAAATTAATTGTATACCAGTGTTGATTGTCAATTATTTCGCAATATTAATTTACACCTTTATGTTAATAATTATCAGCAATTTATAATTTCAATGATTTTTTTATTTTTTTTACCATCGCGTCTTACTACCTGGTCGGTCTAGAAGCAAAATTGAATGATAAAAAGAATGGTTATTCCTTTGAACAAATGAAAAAGTCGACAAATCTCACATAAGCAAGCGAGGCGAGGGGGTCAGGCATTTGCTTATTTTTGCTTACAAGGTGGGTGAGGGGTTAAAAATGGCAAAAAGTGTGCTTACATAATGCTTGAACACCCCCATATTTCAAGGTCGAATCATAATTTTTACCCTCTCTCTAAAATTAAGGATAATTTACCAAGGATTGATTTTTGTAGGGAATAATGGTATTTGGAGGGTTTATAACTGTGGTTGTGAATACGATTGGAGAAGGTGAATTTGATGGACAGGGTTAGAAATGAGATGGTGTTGAGGAGGTTAGGAGAAGAGATGAGACTTAAAGGAAGAGAAAAAGGTATTGGTTGGTCCACACGCTATTTAAGGATTGTTTAATGAAGAGAATCATGGAGGGAAAGATAGAGGGAGAAAGAGGAAATACAAGGTTTAGAATACTAACAAATATCAAGAATAGAAGACGCTACCAAAGGATTAAAGAAGATGTTCAGGACCAAGGAAAATGGAAGAAGTCCAGTTAATACCTGCCTCAGGATAGATTCACAAGATAAGAAAAAGAAGACGAGACAGTCCTAGAGAAAAAAAAAATCCCACTATATTTTATTTTATTCTGGCATGTCTGAATTTATCTTCGCTTACGTTATAGGCTACCTTTTTTATATATATTAGGAAGATATTACGTGAACAATATGATACATTTTATTATATCGGGACATGATTTACAAACTATCTTAACTTAAGAAAGCACTTCATATACCACAACCCAACCCTTATCTGTAACCTTTGACTTAGTGGTAATAGTGATCGACCAGACTTTTTTTTTCTTGGAAGCCCCCGGATTCAAAGAAAAAAAAAGTCTGGTTGATCACTATTACCACTAAGTCAAAGGGACAGATTATTGTTATTTACAAACAAATATTTCAGAATAATGGTACTATATAATTCAATAATTTAATTCACTTATTTTAAAATGATTATTATTACAATTACTTATTTAAAAGTATCCGCCCACATCAGTGGGCCCATGTTCAAAATGTCGAGATTTTTTCGTTTGGTTTGACATTGGCGGAGAGGATGGGATTCGAATCCCAGTTGGGTGAACTAAGTGTCATTATTCCTGAAGAAATAAAATTCCTTTCTAATCTCTAACCCTATTTATGCAGATAGTTCAAGCGGGTAGTAAGCCACCACGCACCAAATAAAAATGGAGTGAGATTGATCAACATTAAATGAAACTACACTTCAGCGGTTTGTATCGAAACTTTACAGATTTTTTTTTAGCACCACGTCTTACTACCCGGTCGGATTGTACGCTTATTTATTAATTACGCTAATGGTTTTAGGCATTAGGAAGGCTAGATTTAGAGGAAGAGTACCCATATTTGCGTGTAAAACCATTTTGGAAAAAACAACCTTTAGTACACCCGACCGAGATTCGAACCTTGATCCCCCGTCATCGGCAGTATAATCTACTGTGAGTGTGACGCGTTAGACCATTCGGCCACCGAAGTGGGTTTCAAAGATATTGAGTTTACAACAAAGCAAGAAATTAGATTCACTGTAATTTGAGAGCAAACAGGTGTTTTAGTCTTAACAATGTAATATTAATAATATAATTTTCTCTCATCAATCATATTTAATTTGGTTTACGGCATCCACGTGATGTGTTTTAAAGTTGATGAGCCTCATTTTCACATTAATTTGAATAAAATTTAATTTGAGGGATACTTTAAAAATTTTAGATACACATAATTATAATATAGGCCTAATAATGATTATAAAATGAAGTTAAAATAAATCATACCAGTCTTTAAAAACTTTAAGATGGATGAACCAAACACTTTCTTAAAAACTCGATTATCTGTAAAAAAAAATTAATTAGATTTTTGTTTGCATTTTATAATTTTTTGACCATTTCTGTGGTCTAGTGTTTCCAGTTCCTGGATGTTGATTAATAGGTCCTGGATTCAATCCCCGGTGCTTACAGATTTTCTGTAAAGCAGTGAGTCTGGAACTGGGTCAACTCAGCTCCGTGAGAACAAATGAGGAACTAGGTACTGTAATGAATAAGTAGCATATCCGGTCTAGAAAACAGAGACTAACGGCTGGAGGGTAAGTTTTGCTGATAACATGACACCGTCTATCCGCAGGGGTTGGCACTATCTTTGCCAACAGACGGCGGCCACTCGGTCGGTATGGCTCTATTACGGGCTGAAGCCATGAAGTGTTTTTTTCTTTCTAGTTTTAACTTATAAAGTACACAGAACACTCATGTGTAGTCAATTTTACTTATTTTACTGTAAATTAGTAGCCAATAATTTTAAGAAACATTTCAAAAAGAGACCGTTATCACTGATAGGTCTATAAACCACGAGTCCAGTGTAATATGATTTCTCTTTTAAGTATTTTTAATATAATTATTAGATATAATTTTGTATTGTTATATAAAACTTAAATAAAGCCATATCAGTGACCGCATGGTTTGACGTGTCGCTCTTACCGGTAACCAGGATATTAGGATTTGAATCCCGGTTGGTTGTACTGCTGGCAGTTTTTCCTGAATGATTTCCCACTCAGCTTTCCCACAAATATAGTTATATTTAATCTAATTTGTACTGTTCTCATATTTATTCAATTAAATGAATTAACGTACCGTGTATCATCAGAACGAGTACTAAGACTCTGTGGAAAAACTTAGAGAATATTATATTTTTTAAAATTATTTTGCTTTTTATTCCAGTTAAAAAAACAGTCTAGTGACGTATTTTTGTAAAGATGAATCAAATTGAGGGCGTATAACCCGAATGGGTGGTAAGGCTTTGTGCTGGAAAAAAAATCAAATCAATGTACTGATTTGTTTTGTGAATGGAATAAAATATATGAGCGAGATGAATCTACAAATGTAAAATCACTTTAATTTGGGTGCCAACTCTACTGGGTAAAATGTTCCTTCCATGAAGGAGGGACAGTAATTAATTTGCTAAAAACAAAGCTCGGTTTATTTTAATTATTCGTTTAATTAGAAAGGAGGTTAATGCGTGGCCATTTTATAATATCCATTTGAAAACAGTCAAATATATTTATTTAGAATTATTTTGGCAGTGTGTGTGTGGGTGTGTGTATAAAAAACTAGTTTAATAAAAATTAATTGAAATTGTTTTAGGATTTAGAATAAAAAAATGTGTCTCACTGCTACCAACTTTTTCATAGCAAAATTGTGTGACTGTATAGTCTGTTTTCGATGGTAATAATCATTTAAAACAGCTAATACATAAAAATATTGTAGTTAACATTTGCAAAAAGTCCCCATATTTACCTTTTAGCTGTCAAAGTCAATACCAATCTAGGAAGTAACAGTTATACAGTAGCCTATTATTTGAATAATTCGACATTGGTTAGTTCGAAAATTTTGATAGTTCTAATCCACCATGATTCCCCATGAATTTTTTTTATCCAAATCAATAGTAAAAAATCACATTAAATTCGTATTTTAGATGGAAATATTTGTATAACTTGAAGCTTATACAATGTTTATTTTTTTATAGTTTGTGCTCATTTCAAACCTAACTTAACGATCTTTATTAAACCACCTCATATGCCGAGAGTGTCAAATTAAGTTGGAGTTAGCCTGTCATAGTAAATGAAAGCGGGGAGCTACGCACAAGCGGCCTAATATAGGGGATGTTTTCGCTCGGTTTTCATCAGTTCTGATTCTAGTCTGCAAATATTTTCGTGTGCTGAGTTTACCAAGTTTTTATATTTTGTTTTTGAATTTTTCTTGTTTTTAGGTATTCTTTACATATGTGTGCTTTATATAACATATATATAATGTGTTTGATTTTATTTAGCATATTTTGAGGTTATTGATTTATTGTGTATCAGCTGCCTACTCATTAAAATAGCTAATCCAAATTTTGGATGTTTAGATCTATTTTTAGTTATTCCTTGGACTTTGAATTAAAAAAGTACTACTGTACCTTGATTTTCTTATCAATCAGCATTAGGACCACCTTTTAGAAAGTACAATTTTTTTATGGTAAGCAATGATAACATTTTACTATTTTACTCTTGTTATTTTATAAGTATTTATAATATTAATCAAAGGTTACAAATGAAGATCAGATGACATGACGTGAACACGTTAAAGTAGATCTAGCAGCTTTTTATATCTGTCAAAATATGTCAATTCATAGGAAATGGGGTATACAGAACAAATGGCTTGTCTTATGGATACGTGACAGTAGATCTAATAACTTTAAGCAGTGAGATAAGAATTTTAATATGAAAATCTGTTTGTAGTTTACGGAATATTTGTAGACTTGTACCAGCATGTTTGACCATAACAAGGGATTCCCGGATTTGATCCCCGCTGATGTACTGGGGATTGTTTCTGCATGTGAGTTTAGTTATGTGTTTTTTCTATTATTTATAAACACCTATATAGATATCTTTCCTCTATGCTAATCGCCTATTCCCCGCCCTTTAGATTGATAGGTTGCTATACAATATATAAATAGCTTGAATAAGTATTCCTTTATATATATTTTTTGTTAGATGATATAATATTAAGGACGCTGGGAGTTGTTAGCCCCAGGAAGAGGCGAAAGGGCCCATTAGTTGGAGGAAGGACATCGTGACACGTCTTTGTAGTTAGAGGAATGTATTTTCAGGGGCCGCCCCGGTTAGAAAGAAATTTCCGTGCTCACGTTCAGCTCTAACGCAATATTTAGTTCTAAGATGCGTTATTTCAAAATATGGTTCACGTTAAAATAAAGTCAAAAGATTCCAACAGAGTTATTTTTCCTTAACAATACTATATTTTAAGTTTTATTAATAGAAAAAAAAGTGTGAAAACGTGAGATTAGCTCATTTTCAAAGATTTTTAAGCTCGTTTGCGGAGCTATAAGACTAGGTTTGATAAAAATTGATCTATATTATCCTTCCTCTAACAAATACAGTATTTTTTTATAGGCTCACAATGTAAAAATGTTAATATATTTGAGAATTAGCAGCGAACTTTCTTCTTTACCTTGAAATACGAATTTTCATTGTTTTCTTTCCCTTCTTTGTTATTGAAATGACAAAGGGTGATTGTAGGTGAAGGGAGAAAGGGAGTATAATGTTAGAAAGCATAAAGAAGTAGTTTCATAAAACGACACAGACCATTGTATTTAAAGCCTTGTGGCTTGACAGTGATTGATACTTTCTCCCTGGCCGAGACGGCCGCCTCAAGGAGGAAATAATAACCGGTGGTTTAGGTCCAGTAGCCATGTGTAAGCCCGGTGTTGGTGTATTGGTTAATATCGGCACTAAAATGGTAAAGCACCTCTTGAATCTAATGTGTGGCTTTTTTTTATTCCTCTCGACCCCTTGGAGAGAGAGGTAATGTGATTGAATATCAATTTAAAGTGATAAATGTCAAGGTTTAATGAACCCCGAAACAGAAAAAGACGTTTTCGCGATGACTGTTTGTATCTCGGCCTCGAGCCTAAACCATTTTACCAATCGGGATAAAACTAGATATTTCTGGTTTTTATAAGGTTCTCCAGAGGATTTTTGGGGAGTTGGATATCCAACCATAAACTAAGGGGAGTTTACTGAAGGACTAAAATATATAAAATCCATTTTCTAAAAATTCGTTTAAAGGAGTTTGATCAAATTTCGTATTTAGGCACTATTTAACATTACAAACAAAATGGCAGTCCTCATTTGATCATGAAGATGACTAAGGGTACTTTATTTAAGTGGACACTTTCAATTATGATCATATCCCCGCAAATAGTTGATAAAGGAAATAACTTATTATAAAGTGTAATAGGCCCTACTATTAAAAATAAAAATATGTTATTAAATACAGTTTTATAAAACCAATAGTTTCATAACTATAAGCAATTTTTTTTTAAATTTAGGTACGTTGAAATAAATTGTAAAATGATTGTTATGCTTTTTGGTGAACATAGATGATCCTCTTTTCTCAATTTTTCTGTAAAAGGCTATATTATTTCATTTATGCTCTTTGTTGGAGTGTGATGCTCTATTTTTCCATCATGTTTCAGTAACAATGTATATTATTTCTTTCCACAAAACTTATGAGTTTTAAGTAAAGGTCTCCATTTTTAGACTAAGGAGAGAAAAAGTATAATCGGTGCACCATACCATTTATTTTTCTTTATTACAATTGTAAGGTCCTCACACAGTCGATTAAGGGTGGCGTCTTGAAGCAGTCGGTCTCGTGTAGCAGCGTCGCAAGATTGCGAAGACGAATAGTCAGGAACAATAAATAACCACAATATTCAACCTCTTCTTACATTAAGAAGATATTAGTATTTACAAACTCCAATTATAAAATTTAGCATCAATAAAGAAGATAAATTAACCATTCATTCTGTTTTGATTAGTAACAATCAACGATCGTTATGTGCAAGCATATTTTAAAGATACTATGTACAGTCCAATTTTCGTAGCAAGAGCCTTTTGTGATAGCTGGAAAAGTTACTAGATCTACTTTCACATATTCACAAGTCAGTTTATGTTAACTTCACATGTTGATTTTGATGAATGTTATCACTTATCAATACCTATAAAATAAAACTAATGAAGTAAGAAAATGTTATCAATTTTATCCACAAAAAAAGTATTTCCTAAAAGAACATTTCCATTAAAATTGGACTAAATTGTTTGTTGGACGCAACAAGATTAAGTCATTTGATAACCTATAATTATGTTTAACGTATAACATATACAATGGGCAGGATATGCAGTGCGAATGAGAAAATCTAGAATCATATTCATGGTATTGACTGGTAAACCCAAAGGGGGACCTAGAAGGAGATGGGAGGATAACATTAGAATGGACTTGAGGTAAATGGGGTGTAATGAAGTGGACCGGATGGAACTAGCTCTATATAGAGATAGGGTGTAATGAGGTGGACAGGATATAACTAGCTAAATATAGGGAAAGGGTGTAATGAGGTGGACTGGATAGAACTAGCTCTAGATAGAGATAGTGTGTAATGAGGTGGACTGGATGGAGCTAGCTCTATATAGAGATAGGGTGTAATGAGGTGGACTGGATAGAACTAGCTCAAGATAGGGATAGGGTGTAATGAGGTGGACTGGATAGAACCGGCTCAAGATAGAGATAGGGTGTAATGAGGTGGACTGGATAGAACTAGCTCAAGAGAGGGATAGGTGGCGTACTTTTGTAAGTACGGCAATGAACGTTCGAGTTCCTAGTGCCATAAAGTAAGTAAGTAAGCCATACAAGTATATTAATTATACAATTAGGCATACATACGTAGCCTATTTGAAGAACATGAATTTCACTCCTAAACTAAACATCCCTGTGTGTTTTCCTGACAGTATTCAATGCTAATTTATCATTAATTACCCTAATTACTAGTATTGATCTCAGGGTTGTTTACCATCTGCTATGATTATAATTAGAAAATGTATGCACCTCTGAAGTGAGAAGGGTGAGACAACTTATTACAGTACAGTCAAGCTGAAAGAAAATGGCTACCTTACCAGGATACCAAACTTGTATTGACGTAGATGTTATAATAGCTGATGTGACTTTTAAAGTAATAAAATAAACAACGTAAACAGCTTAATCACAGTAAATATATATTTAATTATAGTATTAAACAATAACTTACTAGTTCAAACTTAAAAAAGGTTTTTTTTTGTTAGAAATCAAATTGGTAAAACTTACTAAACAATATACGTTAGAAATATTTCAGTCTATAAGTAAAATACAAAACAATCCCACGCAAGGCTTAATTTGAATATAAAACGGACAAAATATTTAATCTACATTTTATCTCATTGTTAAAAAAATTTTACTATATTTTTGTCATCGTCGTTTAATGAAAAATGAATTAATAAAAAAAAATTTATATGCTTTATTCTATTGTATAACCTAATTAAGTTTGAAAATTAATATCATATACAGCAACACATTCTTAACAAAATACCAACATATAATAGTTCAAATCTGATGTTTAGGGCCGTATGTATGAATAACTATATATATATATATTCTATATTCGGTCGCCGGCCACGCCAAATTCAACCTGAAGTGCTTGTTATTCGTGTATTGGAGATCGTAACTCAATTGAGACTAAACTATAACACCAATGTGTGAGTAAAGTGATGTATACTATACAAGCGCATGTATTAGCTTTGTTGTATTATAGACATATGTATCCATCGCTAACTTAAAAGCTTATATTCACACATTTATTCTGAGAATTTACTGATAGTGTATTCAACGATAGCCTTAAAAAGACGTCAACCACAGCCCACTTAAGAATATCCATATGGATAGCTACGTAAGCCACAGATCTTCCGACTAAGCCTATCCAGAGACCGATTAACCAGGATGTAAGTTGCACGACTACACTAAAATCAGAAATCGTATCGAAGTTCAGTTTTATCCATTCCTAACATGACAAGAAAAAAAAATTGAATCAGTGAAACGATGCTTCAATTTTAATTTAAGATGTTTTCAACTTTACTAGTTTTTAAAAAAATATGGTAAACATGGTAATATGGTATGGTAACAGTTTAACTGGTCTCAATTCTATCATCTTAGAATGAAACTATAGAAAACCATACTACGATGTGACTACTGATTCAATCTGTGTTACCTATACCTTGATTTTCGTTGATAGAACAGTTTAAAAAATTCAAACCTATTTCTTTGCACCCAACATTAATAACATTTTACTATATTATTTGTGTTATTTTTATAGGTATTGATAATATCTATCAAATTTTAGATATGTATATAACATGACTTGATGTATGAATATATTAAAATTGTTTTATTAACTACCAGATACTGTTCTTACTACGAAAATTAGGGTACATCTAAGCTACGCATTATGAGACTATGAGACGGAATCTTGGACTTTGTGAAGGTATTCTCCTAGCAGCCTAAAGAAGCTTATGACGCCTCCAAGATTAATGTGCCTTTGTCCAAACCCCGTCGGAGGTATCTGACCCAGAACTCACCAATTCCATTACCGACAGTTATGGGGATCGTACAGGATCCAGTCCACAATTCCGTTGCTGTATTCGCCAGGATTGACGGCGTTCAGTATTTACAGCACCTGTTGGCGACAGGTTTGAAATGCCCCATTATTAACTCTGGCTATTGAGCCACCCATACTCTATAAAGGCCCGAATGTAACTGCAATGAATGAGTGCAAAACACGTGTTTCCTTATGTTTAAGGGTGCTACAAGGTATACTGAGGACGTTTAGACGTTGTAGACGTTTAGAAATCCCGAATTATTTAATAAGTTTTTTTTTTAGTACCACGTCTTATTACCCATTCGGGTTATTAACTTATGTACTAGTTATTCTAATGGTTTTAGGGATGAGGAGGGATATATTTATAGAACATATATCAGCAGTTGCGTGGATGGAGTGTAAAGCCCCATTTTGAAAAAACCATCCTCAGTACACCAGCCAAGATTCGAACCGCAATCTCCCCGTTATCGGCAGTCTAGTATACTGCGAGAGTAGCGCGTTAGACCACGCAGCCACTGAAGCGGGTATCGTTTACAACAAAATTTGGTCGAAAATTTTATGGCCAGTTAAAAAGTTCAAATTTTAAGTTTAAACATAAAAAAAACTATGCTTTAAGCGAAAATTTATACTTCTGAGACTATATAAAAGGGTTTTAAAGCTATATCTAGTTTCCTCTATCAAATAAAACTCATTTTTTGTGATAGGGTCACAAAATAAAAGTTTAATATAATGTGGTACGGTTTTATAGTGTTTTATGTGAGCTATCGCACAGTAAAACATTCCTATCTTGAAATTTTAATGTTTTAACCGGTAAGAACTTTCGCCTACAATTTGTTGAAACTAATATTAAAAACTATAAAACCAATTCATAAATAATCTGGGATTCTTAAACGTCTGCAACACTTCTCATTTTTCTCCCATGTCCTTACAAAGATTAATGTGACACCCAAAATTATAATTCCTTGTTTATAATGTACAGTCACTGACGTAGCATAAAGTAAAGTTAAAATTATGTTGAACCCTAGTCAATCATAGTGGAACCTTTTTATCTTACAAAAATTACCCTTTTTTTTCCAGCAAATCTTATCCACTAGGGATATCTGCATTAATTTGCGCTGATGTTGCAAAGAGGAGGAAGGTAAAAATGAGATGAAATATACATACATTTGCGTAGAGGAAGAGGGCGAGAGGAGGAACCACTTAGTAAAAAAAAAAAATTCTCACCCCACCCAGCTGAGATTAGCCCTCGACCTCCCCGTCACTGGCAACCCAGACTAGACGAGCTTGACGTTTAGTCCGCGTGCCCACCGACGGGGGTAGAAACACAGCTAAAAATATATTTAAATATCTCTATAGACTAGTAAATTAGTACCCTAGGCTGGTAAGGCTGGGTTTATATTAATGTATAAGGCTATGTGTACACAGTCGACAAAAAATTGTCTAAACACTTTTTTTTCGTTACAATGTGTTCAATAAGTTTTAATGTAAGTGTGTACACGACAAAACTGTGTTTCAGCAGTTGAAAAGAGTTGTGGAGGGCCACAATATTGTGACGACTTCTTTCTCTTACGGCTAGTATGCGCCTAGTTCAAACAAATGTAGCCGTGTACACCGGCGACAATTCTGTCGTTGCTCACAAGATAAGTACTTAGACCAGCCCATGACTTCAGTCTAATTTTGGAACAAATACTGCGTACAATGCCTATATACCGTTCGAGCGTGCTACTTTTCCAATTGGTGTCCTGCCGAGAAATTGATTGTCCAACGAGAGCCAAAAGTTCATCAAAACTGGAAACATTCATTCTATAGTAGGAAAGAAACTTATCTGAATTATTCCTATAGTGCTCAAAACTTGTATAAAACTTTCCAAATTAAAGTATTTCACTGTAAATGGGGTGTGGCCAAAAATGACGTTCGCGTCGCCGTCGTTTTCTAATGAAGAGCTACAAGAGCAAAAATAGCACCTACTTCTATTATGTCCATGATGATACTGGGCGTAATATAAGTTTCTGGAACTTTTGTTTTTTCTGACAAATAATATGTGCCCTGTGAGCACACACACCAACGAACGCGACTGTTTCGTCGTTCATCTGTTGCTTTGCAGTTGCTAGCCAGAAAAGGTAACGGCAAAAAAGTGTTTGGGCAACACACATGTACACATGGCCTAACGCATAGGTTATAGTGAATAGTGTATAGCGAACAATGCACAATTCATAAGAAAAATGCGTCGGTTTGTAATGAAAAGTATTATGTAAAGTCTTAACTAAACCGAGTGTATTTTATTCATAGAAAATAACCTAACCTTTTTTCACTACTAGATAACGACACTAAAAATACTTTTAAAAAAAAGGTACATCCGAAAAACCACGTTGATTAAATTGTATCTTTTGAAACTCGAATTTAACCAACTTTAAGTTTTGTCTGTACCAATAAATTTAATTCTATATTTATTTGGTTACGATTTTATTATTGTAATGAATATTATAGTGGACCTACTACTTCTCAATACCGGAGTGAAAATTATAATATTTGTATTTTATTTTCAATCAGATATAAAATCATAGTGATTGACGCTAAAACAAAGAGAATTCGTGAATAAAAAACAAGTAATGGTTTAGAGATGGGTCGATACCAGATTTTTTCGATACTCGATACCGATACTAAAGTCGATACCAACCCATTAGATAGGATTAACCACACTGACATTAATTGTTTTTTAATAATGTCTAATTTATGCACTATGTTAAGATACATAATTACCATACCACAATCATTAGCACTACTAGATATTTGAATATACCATACCAATATCAGGCTATAACTATTAAATAATATTATTTTATACAAATAACACGTAAATAAAACCAAGACAAATTTCTGAAATACATATATAGTTGTCCTTAATGCTCAAAGTTTTTTTTAAACTAAACATTCTTTCCCAAATGCAAATTTTTGTTTAAGAAAACCAACATTTTAACTCTCTCAGGATCCAGCCTGTTTTTCTTTTGGTCACAGATCAAACCTGCTGTGCTGAACAGCCTCTCAGAGAAAACAGTTTCAGGGGGAACACAGAAATACTTTATTGCAAGCTGTCTGAGATTTGGGTAAATGATTCGATGTTTCCAGTAATTGAAAATATTAGCACTAGGTGGCAGCATGGATTCGGTTAAAAAAGTTGTAACCTCCTCTTCTGCATTTGTTGGGTCAGTTGATGAGGCGGTTTTCAGTAACCGAGTAGTAGTACTAAATCCGATTCTACACCACACCACCGCGGCCGCAGTTTTTGATGGATTAATGCAGAGCTTTTTTGTTTTTCATATTGTAGCAAACCAGTTAAGTGTGGTGACACCACAATCCCTATATTTTATTGAAGTGGGCTAGCAAACATATTTTTAGTCGATTTCATTGCGACTTCTATTTTTGCGAGGATTTTTCAAGATATTTCTATTTTTTCGATACTCGCTAATATTTTTAACCACCCACTCGATACTCGATACCCCCAAGTATCGATGGTATCGAGGTATCGCGAAAAGTATCGACCCATCCCTATGATGGTTACCAGAAGGTCTTTCAAACATAAAGCTGAAAACAGAAGCTATTTATTTTCGTCTGATTTTAATAGGCTATTTTATCTACTCCTCGCATTCATATTGGCTGATACATCTCAAGTTCAATGATTATCTAGACTTCACTCCATCCATAACGTATAAAAAGTTAAAGTTAAATCAATTTTATTAATTGTGCGCGGTTCACCATGTATTGATTATAAACGATATCATTGAAAAGAATGTGTTTCAACTATTTGCGCACTATGTGCTACACACTATTCGTTATTAGTTACGTTTTGCATGAATATAAACTCAGCCTAATCAAATAGTCTAAGGAGTCAGTTTTGTTATAGACTATATTATAAGGTCAGGGTTCAAATCCTGGCTGGGTGTGTAGTGAGGTGGGGTTTCCTAAATAGCTCCATAGTGTAAATACACGGATAAAGCGGACGGTTAATATGAAGTGAGGTAAAGAAAATGTTTAGTTTGCTTACACTTTCTAACAAATTAAAAATTGATTTGTATCTCGGGTGTGGTCGATAACTTTGAGGCATTGACCTTAAAACGATGACCAACCAACGATGAGAGACTGGTTAGAAATGTAGTATTCATGTTCAGGGCCGGATTTAGAGTTGTGCAGGGCCCAGGACCGTAAAAACATTGGAGGCCCCAACGTTAAACTTTTTTTTGCAACGTTTAGATATTGTCAATCTTTATTTACAAATTTAATTGTTAAAATCTATATGTTAAAGATATTATTTAAGTAAGAAAATATTATTCTTATATCAACAATCCGTTGGTTTGATATCATTTATATCCATCCACAGCTGGGCACGCACTCAGCCCTTCGGCTGGTTAGTGCTGTCTACACCATCTGGTAGAAATAACATGTACTAGGGGAATCCAGGAAGTGTGGTTGTACCCCTGTTACCTTCCACACTGAATTTCTATGAGCTAGTGCGAAAGAGCTTGCCGATATTTCCATAAAAGTGTTATTTTTTCCCACATACCTTCCAGGGTTCTATTACATGCCACTAACAACATGGGACTGACAGATTTACTTCCCCTCCGAAGGTAGCTGTGCTATGGATTTTTATCGCTCAATAAAAATACGTCAAACTCAGCTGGGTTTGAACCCACGAACATCGGATCCTGAGGCGAGAACTTTATCCCAAAACCCCCGAGGTACACAGAGAAATATTGCCATCATAATATAATAGAATTGCAATTCCATATGTAGTCACTAGACTCGCTGCGGTCGAGAGGTATTGTGTATGTTTCGAAAATCACAGTCTGAAATATTTATTGTTGTAATAGGTAAGTAATATTTTGTCAGAAATAAATCAATATTGGTATGGTAGACCTTTCATTTTTATTTCATACCGCAACCTATTGAGCCAAATTATATATATATTGTGGAGGCTCTTGAGCGTTAGCACCTGTCACTCTCTCTTAAATCCGGGCCTGCTCGCGTTATAATAAAAGCATGAGATTTAAGTTCCAAGTGATCCAGAGTGAACTCTAAATTAGATTTTAGATACGTCTGTAAAAACTAACTATAGAGTACGGCGTAGCACTCTGACTATTTCGGCCCTTTAATTAAAATGGATCCATTTGCTCACAACTAGGAAACTAGAGGTTACCTTCCATATACCCACATAGGAAACTAGAGGTTACCTTTCAAGAACCCATACAAAAAACTAGAGGTTACCTTTCAAGAACCCATATAGGAAACTAGGGGTTACCTTCCATGTACCCATATGTAAAAAGAATATATTTAATAAAAGATGAAAAAATAAAAGGAAAACCCCCAAAAATATGGCAATTATTAAATCAAAATAAATGATATATTTGAAACAAAAAATTCCAGTCCGCTTATATGGCAACAATGAGTGTACAAACATACCCAATCCATAGACAACACAATATCTATCTAAGATCAATCATAATATAGTTACATTTTTACAAAATCATAATGGGGAAAAAAAGAACTTTATGGTTTAACTAAGAGCACCACACCACACTATGTGATTAATCTTTTTTATTTTAGTTGTTCTGTTGCCACTCACTAAAATCTAGTTTTGCCTTCGATTTTTATCTCTGTAATATTTACAATATAATTCACCGCCTTTTCGATAGTCTTTGGTTTTCGTGTTCGTTCAGTTTTCATTTGTTTTTGTTTGTTTTTTTGTCTCCTATGTAAAATTACAGTTTTCTATCTCACCTAGAAGTAGTTTAAGAAATGTTAATCACAGTTTTTCTAATAAATTTCGAGAGACCAAAATACTTTTTTTTTTTTAGCTGGGGTGTATTAGTTCTTAAAATCTTTGAAATGTGGTGCTGGAGAAGACTTTAGAATCTAAGGTGGACAGACAAGGGAAATCCTAAGAAGGGTAGGTGGGAAGACAAACATTTTTGATGTAATTTCTCGATACAAAGCAAACTGGATAACACACATCCTTAGCAGGAACTGTCTTCTGCACGACGTCATAGAAGGAAAGGTTTAGGGAAA
>CABFWB010000058.1:222540-248775 GCA_902151455.1 Timema bartmani
TAATAATAATAATAATAATAATAATAATAATAATAATAATAATAATAATAATAATAATAAGTTATGTAAATTTTCAACTCCCTATTTCCTAAACCTTGATATTGAAAATATATTTGCCTCTGATTCGGAAACTTTTAATTTTATTTCTAAACTTTTTTTAGATAAAAGTATTTTACCATGAATGGTCCAATAACTTTGTAAAGATAAGATTTTTTCGTATCTCAAAGAGTTGCGGATGTATATATATATATGCGTAGTTCTTCTCAATATATATATATATACATATACAGTATATAAATATATCGAAATTGGAGATATCCTCTTATGTAGAGTACCTTCTAATTCATTTTGTAATCAACATTGATAACATTTAACCATATTATTAATGTTATATTATAGGTATTGATAATATATTTCAAAAGTAGTTTATAAAGATCACATGACTTGACGTATGAATGCTTGAAAGTAGATCTAATAAATTTTTCTAGCTGTCACTCGTAATAAAATTGAGATAAATAGCCACACACAGGATTTAAGACTCACCCCTTTTCTAAAAGTACTTGATAACTCTGATATGAGAGATTGAGGCCAATAAAGTTATTATTATAACTATTATTACTATTTGTATGTTTAGCACAAGTTTTTATTTACGTTTATTATACGACTTTATTCCAGAAGTAGGGAGGAAAGGTGTATCTCAGACGAAATGTGTGCGCATTATTATGGAGAGTTTAAAATAAGTTGACAATGAACATCGCACGTAGAAAATCATCTTCAGTGCATCCAAATGGAATTTGAACCAAAAACTCTTCGCCAACGACGACTAAGTGCTTTGTGAGACCACTTGATGCTTTAAAACCACTTGGCCAACGTTTGGAGCGTAAGATCAATATAAATTATTTTTAAATATAATACATTTATTGTTGATGAAATAGTTGATATATAAATACAATAACATATGTCTAGGATCAGTAAATATAACACGCCATTTGCATTATTGTGTAAAACGAACCAGAGACGAGACTTTAATAGAATACATTATTTAATATATTTTATCCTAAATAATAAATATAAATTAATTTAAACATGAGGAATTTAAATGAACTTGCGTCGGATAAAAGAATGTAATTACAAAGGCTCTCTATCCAAAACGCAATATAACTTAATGAAGATTTAAAAAAAGTATAATATGGTGACTACCAGAACCCGGATTTTTATAACATTTCATCTCTTTGTTATTACATAACAGACAATGTTCATGTGTGTATACATTCTGTTCATGGTTGTATAAACGTTCTTTTATGGGTCATTATTTGGTCAGTTCTTGTTATTTTGGATTTTTTTGTTAATATTTTTCTGGCTTTCGTCATTGTTGAGTCCCTTTTTATGAATTTTTGAGTCTTTTTAGGCATTTTTCAAGCATTCTTGGCATTTATTTTGCGTAAATATGATTTAAACACTATCGATATTTTATGAATGCACAAATTCTCAATTATATATATACATATTTTAAACAAACAGTTGTCGAAATGAGAAGATAATGTAGACAATGAAGTTTGTATTTCCTTTGCTTGTATATTTTAAAAATCAACAATCCTGGTGAGACTGCAATTAAGCTTGAAAGGGTTGTGTTGGAAGGTTGAAGCAAGTATTTATAAATACATATAACTTTCAACAGGATGCAATAGTTGAGTTGTCATGGGCTTTTCAATGCATGTCCTAGTTTACATTTGTAAAGTACGTGTTTTATTTAGTCATGCACAATGATTACTAGTTTTTGTTCAAATTTTTAGGTCACTTAATTTTTAGGTCATTTTATTAAGGTTTATTTTTTAAGTCTGCAGAGTCCCAGCCCAGCTGATGATGATCTTGTATCTTCGTAAATGTAAAGAAAACGACAGGAGTTACCTCACAAGCCAGCAAATAAACCATAGGATCAATGGAAAATAAGATATCACAAACAATGAATTTGCCGAACTTGTTTACAATATCAATCCTTAGATTGAACTGTTTATAAAGTTACGTTTAATATTCCATTGAAAGGACTGTTTGTACAAAGTGTTTAAAAAGTAACTTTATATATGCTTTTATATATCGGACTCAATTTATGAAAGCTGTGATTGTTGTATGTTGAAGGGTGTTCAAGAAATCAGCCCCCAATAACAAGTTGACCCTGTACCTGGCCAGCCGAGACCTGGTCATTTCCGAGAAGAAGATTGACAAGCTACAAGGTGTGCTTCTTGTTGATCCCGACTATCTACAAGATCGCAAGGTATTGTAAATACAGCTATGGGAAGAAATACTCTTATATTTTATTAAATAATTATCATAAGAAAAAACCCATCCCTTTGTTTACCCGGCCAGGATTCGAAACCAGAACTTTCCCCAACAACGGCGATAAGTGATTAATGAAAATAGCATCTTAAACTACTCTGTCATCGTAGCGATCCTCTAAAATGTTATTTATATGGCTGTATACTTTAAAGGTTTTTTTTAAATTCAGATAACGTGAGCAAGTCTTAGAACCTACGACGTCACGCACCCGTTTCAATGACGACCATTTAAGGGGTGGCTCCTAGGTTGTTGACAGGAATGTACTAGTGAAAATTATTACCTCCTACATTATTGTGTGTGTGGTTTGTCAAATGAATAATGAAAGGAATAATTTAATAGTACAATCCCATCAAGCAAAGCTAGTCCCAGTATCGACCCACGAGGTTCCTTAGACGAGTTTCATTATAAAAATGGCTTATAAGTAGTTTCTGATAACATCGAAAGCGCATAAGAGGGAGAAACCTCATATCAAAAGCGCACGAAGATATGGATCAAAATCTGGCCTATACCTTTGATTAAAAGCGCACAGGGACAAAACAACTGTATAACGTGGCAACATGGCAAACATGTATTTTAAGCAACCCTCTTACTCTTTACAATAATTGTCAATAAAATAAAACTACAGCGTTAAGTTAAGTTAGGTTAGGCTAGGTTAGGTTAGGTTGGATAGGATGCAGACCCAATACAACTCAAATTGAAATAAAGGTGTGTCGTTCGTGAACGAACCAACAAGCGGTGTTGACACATGGAACCCAGAGACTAGAGACTCCCCCTTTCCTGCCCTTGTGTGCTTCTGTTGAACTTCAAAGCAGGTAAACAAATGTGGTCCCGGTGCGCTTTCAGTACGTAGCCAAGTTGTTTACGTCAACCCACGAGACTCGGGAACTTTGGTAGATTCACGTGAAGCAAACAAACCTGGCTAGTCCGTGAGATGTTCTAATCTTTTCTCCAGTATAGTAATGTAGTCACACATAGGCCTATTATTATAAACCTCTTTAAGATATACATTCTTTTAATTAATTTGTGTCTACTAATCTCTTTTCTCCAGGTGTATTTCGCAAAAAGCTACAACCCATACTCTTAAGGAAGTGATTCCCAAACTGTTTTTTTAAGGAGCCCTTAAAATATTTGGTAAATACTTGGGGAATCCCTAAGTGACTGACATATATTAGGTTTAACAGGGGTAAATTACTAAATATATGCGTAAACCAATAGGGTTGTAAATAATAATTAACTCATACTTTTGAATAATAAAGTATTTCAAGAGTTTTTATTGCCTATTTCTTTTACTAACTACTGGCCTTCGATATTTGAACTTGGCTTGGACATATTCTTACTAACCTCACTTTTGTCACTATTACCGTCACTCTTCTCTTCATATTCTTCGAATAAACGAGTTCTCTTAACATATGTCCACATTGTCCAAAATTTATGGACAGATCGATAAAAAGCAAGCTTTTGTAAATTCTCGCGGAACCCTAACCTTGAACACGATCTTGCCGAACACCGGTGTTCCGTGGAACCCTGGCTGGGAATCATTGCTTTAAGGTGGGACTGTAGGGTACGTGAGTTAAGGGCAGTATTTTTTGTAGTTTTTATAGGAAAACATGTTTTTTTTTGTCAAAAGAAATCAAATATTTCTTCAATATCTGTCAAGGGTAACTTTTTATTTGAGTTTAAAAAGTTTCTCATCTAATGCCGTTATGCTTATAACAGATATTCAACAACTGGTGATATCATTATGTGAATAAAATTAAACTTTTAATTTCTACTGAAGCAATATTTTATTTATTCAGCCCACAGAAATGTTTTTGCTATAAAAACTGCGAAAACACCGTCCTTAAGATGGGTTCCCAGCACTCCCGCCATAAGATTCGGTTAAAATCGCAGTGTGCAACATTGTAACATAGTTGAATTTGTTCTCGTACTTCTCTTGTAGAGACATCAGAACATCTATCTATCTATCTATTTATCTCTTCCTTTATATAAAGCGCTTTACTGATGAGGAGCGTCATTTCACATGCGAGTGTCCCTGTAGTGTTGAATCAATACCAGTCGACTGTTTCGCAACTCTGATATGACAAGAACAGAACTTTCCCATTTAAAACATGTGGCAAGTACTCGATCTAGATTCTCCATGAGCTGGCGGGCAATATGATGACGAGAGATATCGGGGAAATTAACTTAAACTTGATCAGAAAACTTATTCACAGCATCTGTCTGCACTTGAAACAGTTATCTTTAAAATACGACATACTTGTCATATTTCTTTTGTAAATAAAATATTGAGAAAAAGAACTCTACTATTTAATCCAAATCTGTAATACACATAAAAATAAATAGTCACATAGTTTTAAAGATAGAAATTAACAGTGGAAAATATTCAACATACATGTGAAACTTTATTCACCGTAAAGTTTGACAAACATCAATTTTATTATAATTAACCACATAGGTGGGCGTGCGGGCTGGTTTTCAATGATGGGATGTTTGAGAAATGAATTATGGCGGGGTGTAATGAAGTAGATTTTCCTCATTAACTTATTAGTTTAATTAAATCTATGTATGTTGTATTGAGAGAAAAGTATCGATTGGAGTAGATATTGATATCAAAAAATTGGTGGGGAAATTGTATAAGATTATCATATTTTTAGTGTTTTTTACTTTTTTGATCAATAAAAAGTATTGTAATAATGAAAAAATCGATCTCTAGATTATGATGAGTATTTATATTATGTGAACACGAACCCAAAAAACTGGCTTTTTCAATTCTGTCTGTCAGTCTGGCTGTCTGTCTGTCTGTTAGTCTGTCCCTGGCCACGGATACAAAACAGTTTAATAGATTTTGTTCAAACTTGATATTTGGATTTTATAGGGCTTTCCTCAGGACTTTTACTCTATAATTTTAATTTCTCAAAAATGGCTCTAACGATTTTGTTTGAAATGCATATCTAGGATTTGATTGACATGAAAAATAGCACTGTATAATTGGTCTTTGGGCAAACATTTGTTGGAAGGTAGTTTACTGAGAGAAAATTTTTGAAAATTAGAAATATTTCGAAAATAGTTCGAACGATTTTGTTTAAAATGTCTATCTGGAGATTGTGTGGTATACCAAAAAACATTAATTGTTTTTCTATTGAAAACTCATTTATGGGTAATTTACTGGTGAGGGTGTTTTTTAATGTGAATATATTTTTAAAAATGAATTTAGCGATTTTGTTCAAAATGGGTATATGGTAAGATGTTTTCATTAGAAATAGTTGTGTGGATTTGTTTTTCTTAAAAAAATAATCATTTAATAGTAGTACACTAATGATCAATTTTGGAGAATTTTTTTTAAAATAGTTCTAATGATTTGGTTCAAAATTGGTATCGGGGAACTATTTTAGATTAATAGTAATATATTTTTATTTATCTAAAATAATTAATTTAAGGATATTTTACTTACGACAAATTATAGAAAATTTGAATTTTCTAAATTGACCTTGAAGATTGAATTCAAAATGGGAATTTGGGAATAGTTTTTTATGATAAATAAGATAAAAAAGTTTCAACTTACTAGTTTTTGGATGGTTAACAAATAAATTATTTTTGAAAATTTGAATTTTTTTAAATATATATGAACAATTTAGTTTAAAATTTATATATAAAGTGTGTTTATTGGGATTAACAAGATGATGCTTACTTAAGAGTAGTTTACTCAAAATATATTTTTGAAAATTATCTTCGAAGCTATAATACACTATATGAGAAAGTTTGTGCGATTGTGCCGTATAATTTTTTTATTTATCTACAGAAATATTGATTTTTTTTTCTCTATATCTTTATTATTGTTTACATTGTCTAACTATAAACAATAGATAAAAATTTTTAGTTAAAATATAATTGTTATCATAATTTATATTAATCACTAAAACTAGTAATAAAATAATCAAAATATTGTAAATTAAGGCAGAGGGTCAAGCTCATTTCTGAACGAAACAGTAGGAACTTTTTTAAATTATAAGAGTGTGGGTTTAAAAAGATTGCATTAAGGCATTATAACCAAATGATTGTGTTTATCAATACTGATTCACCCGCTTCAGTGGTCGAACCGTCTAAGGTGCCATTCTCATGTTAGACTGGCCCGCTGGCAACGGGGAGATCAGGGTTAGAATCCTTGTCTAGTCTACTGAGGATGATTTTTCCTAAATGGTTTCCCACTCTTCTTCCAGGCAGATGCGCGTAAATTACCTTTAAAATGTTTCCTTCCTCATCCCTACCCCATTAGAGTGAATTATAATGTATGCTTATAGCCCTAAAAAGGTAGTAAAAGGCGGTGATAAATGATACTGGTTCGATTCTTGGGTCTACGTACTCATTTGAGTAAAAATATCGAAACAAAAGTATTGAGTAGAAAAGTATTGGTACTGAAAGCAAAGTATCAATACTTTTTTACACATCTTTAATTAAATATAGATATCCTAGACAGGTGATAATATGTGGTGCAAATTATAAAATTGTATAACTAGAAAACCCCAACATCATTTGTTATTTACAAATTACATTCGTTTAAAATGTAATGCTATATTCCAAGCCAGCTCTGGGAAAATTGCGGTCCGTCAAGTATTTTTATGCGGGCAAGCTATAACTATCTTTATAAGAAAAATAAATTAGTGGTAGGAATACCAGAATTTAAAAAAATACGATTAAAGATGTATATAACATTTCTATTCAGCATACCATTTATAAGCAGTTTTAAGAATCTCAACTACTAAATTTACACCTGACTGAAAATAAATGATGAAAGATATGAAAAATTGGCATTCATCTCATCAAGTTATGTTTTATTAGAAAATCACTTTTATACATTGTCTTTATTTTTATATTGTCCATTTAATTTTCTTTAATGATCATAAATTTCGTTTACAAAAAAATAATATTTTATTTACTAGACCCTTCTTATATTTAAATGCTCAATGCAGCCGTTCAGCTAAATGATTTGGTTTGTCCCAGTTCCAAGCAACACTAAGGCCCCTTTCACACGGTCATAGTGTTCGCCCATCCGAGGTATTGTACGTCACCCGGAAAGATAGAAGTACACGAGAAGGCATGGATATTTTCACACCATCCGGACACGGACAAATATATCCGTCCGAGCGTAGAAAACTGTCGGATCTCCCTGCTACAAACCCCCGGGCCACAGAGTGTAATGAATGACTTCACATGATCCGAGAGCACTCGTGGTGTGCTGTTGAAGTTGGTTTGTTTGATTTTATCATTTTTTTTTTAACTTTAATTCAACGCAACACCCAACATTTCAACAGGTTGAACCATCGTTATCATCATCATGATCAACTGTTTCCAGGTTGTGGCCAGGTCGGTTTAATCAAATGCCTCCTTCATCCTCTATCCTTCCACCATTCTACTCCTCTCACTTGCACACTTGCTGTTATCTGCTCCTCCCATATCTTTCTTGGCCTGCCTTGCGGTCTTTTTCCTACATAATACTTCCTTTCCATAATTATTGTCTTCAGCATCCTCTCCTTCTCCATCCTCATTACATGACACCACCATCTCAGTTTTGCTTCCTCTAATATCTCATGTACTCCCGGATAACTTCATTCCTTATCCTGTTTCCCCTTGTGACAGCTAACATGCTCCTTACAAACTTCATTCCCATGGCCTCCACTTTCCTAGTCTCTCTTACATTCAGTCTCCATGTTTTTATTGCATATGTGACAATGGATACAAAGTATGCCCTGTACACCCCTTCCTTACACTTCAAGGGCACTTCTATTCTCCATAGCAGGTCTCTCACACAAACAAGTTGAATGAAATTCCTCGTATTTGTATTTTGTTTCGGTAGAAACTTCTGTACACGTTGCAGCAACTCATTGAAGGTCGGGAATAACATGCGGAAATAATTTTTTTAAACTTTTCTTTGTTTTCTCTTGATTCTTGAAACATCATAAAAGGTATCTTTTTTCTAATATAGGATGAACCCAAAACTGCCATTAACGTTTATTTTTCGGCAATGACTTAAAACAATCGAGCACAAATTTTTTTTTTTTTGCGTCCGCTATTTATTGCAACCCACAAAAAACTATCTCCCAATACAGAGAAAAAGGTCCCGGAACCGGGAGACACTCGGATACATATTGCTTATCGTGTGTGGAGAGAATCCGGGCGCTGTTCGTCCGGACCTTTTCCCGGATGGGCGAACACTCGGGCGGTGTGAAAGGGGACTAGGTAACTTAACTTAAGACCTTCAACTCGACTACCAATTGAGCCAAGAGTTTCTGTTTAAGTACAGGATATAAAGTTCCCCGGAGTTGTGTCGTCGTGAAGATTCAACAGACAGGGGCAACATTTTAGCATCATGCATCTGTTGAATGTTAATGAGACAGTAGACCTACAGCGTACAGCCAAACACACCAAAATGTGAGAGTTGGAAAGTTATTCCAATTTATTGTTTACTAGCTGGTGTAACCGTTCATCACACGGGGAATCTATGAAGTAGGTTTGTTATTTTTATAAGATAAAATAAAACACAGGGTATGGAAACAAAATATTAAATTATGTTTAAATATTAACCCTTTATTGGTTTGAATTGTGATACAAAACGCGAAAGAAGACTAACTAATACAAAATAGAAATATAATCTAAAAATATTTTAAAAGCTAAAATTTCTTTGAGGATCAAGATATAAATTCTTTATACACAATACTTTGAACTCTCGCTTGCTGGTGCTAGTATAAAAATGAAAGTAGAGTGTCACACCATAGATAATTAGTTGATAAATGGTTGTAATTAAATCCAACTAGAATTGTTTTGGCATTTTCTTGCCGCACACAAACCATTTACTTTTTCTAACCCATTCCTTCTTAAACATTTTACAAGTTTTGCTATATTTATACTTTTTTAATCTTTTAACCCTTTATCCTTTTTACCCCTTTTTACCGCCTTTTGCCCTCTTAATTCAATTTACTCTGTTTAGCCTTCCAACCATTTTTACCCTTTCCTACCCTTTTGGCCCTTTTGCCGCTTTTTAGTTGTTTACTTTTTTTACCTCTTTTAACTTTATATCCTTTATATTTTTATTATATTTGCTTATTAGCTTTTTCCATTTTTACCCTTTTTGAAATTTACAACCAATTTTGCTTTATTGTACGCTTTTTGACATTAAGGTCCTTTTTGAACATTTTTACAATTTATGTCCTTTTGGTCTTATTGTCCTTCTAGATTATACTTTAATTTGCCTTTTTACAATTTTTGGCATTTTTGTCTTTACTTTTTACACCTTTTTATATTAATTACCTGGCTAAGCCCCAAAAAAATGTAGGGTAAAAAGGTGCATAAAGAGCATAAAGAGTAAAGAGAGTAAAAAAGTAGAAATCTAAAAAAATTAAAAAGGGTAAAAGGGTTAAGTATAAAAGATAGAAGTTACATAATAGTAAAACGAGTAAAAAGGGTAGATATTATCAAAATTGCAAGGTTCCAGTTTCTAGGTGCAAATGTTCATGCCCAGAGAATACTAATTTTTCAATTTCAGACCTTTGGGTGAGGTACATACACACTCTTCATTTTATTAATATAGAGATAAGATTTAAAAAAAGCTGTTTTTTCCAGAGTCCCATTTTAAATTTTTAAATTATCACATTTTGTTGGTTATTTTGAAATAACCTTCCTACCAAGATTGCATTTTATTCCCCCCCCCTTTTAAGTTGTTTTTCCTGTTAGGTTTGAAAGTTTTGAGCCCACCTCATCATTTCACCAACCCAACCCCAACTTGGAAATCTTAAATTTTAATACCGGTTTGATTAATTATTTACCTTACTGCCAAATTGATCTACCTTCTCTAAAAGTTTTTTTAGATCCCCAATAAACTTAAATTCCCAAATAATATAATACCCTCCATCCCCTTTTTCCAGAGTCCCCTTTTGAAATATGAAATTATCAGGATCTTTATATTATTTGGAGTAGCCCCTTAACCTTCCTGCCAAGTTTAGATTTTGTAGCACCCTTCATGTTGTTTATTCTGTTAGTTTTGAAGGTTTTAACTCCCACATTCCATCCCACTTCCCCATTTCATCAACTCCAACTTTTAAACATAAAATTTTAGGATCTGTTTGACTATTTACCTCTAGACCAAATTTCAACTATCTACCATCCCTAGAAGATTTTTTCCATGTTTAGAACCCCCAATAGTTTAAATTTACAGTACCCCTTTTTGAAATTTCCCATTTTAAGATTTTTCTGGTTTTATGAGGTAGTCCCTCTACCAGCCTACCAAGTTTCCTGCCGAGTTAAAATTGTTTACTAACCTTTTAAGTTGTTTGTTCTATTAGTTTTGAAAGTTTCGAACTCTCCCCTCCTCCTTTTCCCATTTCACCTACTCCAACTTGAAAATCTTAAGTTTCAAGACCTGTTAGTTTATTTGGAGTGGAACCTCTACCGACCTGCCAAATTTCAATTATATACCCTTTTTTATAGCCCTTTTATATATTTAGAGTTTAGACTCCCAAATTATCGGTGCCCCATTTACAAATTTCACATTTTGAGAATTTTCTAATTATATTAGGCAATCCCTCTAACCCCCTACCAAGTTTCCTGTCGTGTTTAGGTTTTATACTACCATTGTAAGTTGTTCTTTTCTATTAGTTATTCCAATTTATTGTTTATAAATCTTTTTTTTCTCTCGTGAATAGAAAATATTGGCGCACAGTAATCGGTGCGTACACAAAATTAATTTTCTTTCTCACCCCGTTCCCCTTCTAAAACACCACCCCCCTACCCCCAAGCGTATCAAGTTTAATTTAATTAAACATTAAAGCTCAAACCAGGCGTTACCTTCTAGTGTAGTGGTTCTCAACGTGGGGTACACGTACCCCCAGGGGTACGTGCCAGGTTATTTGGATGTACGCGAAAATATTTGAATAGTATGTAAGTTAAAAGATGAGTCAAATTTATTAAATTAACTCAACGATATGGCGAGAGGCAGTGCGGGTTTTCTTCTATATTTTATCTTGAGAAAATAATTTCAATTTCAAATATAAAATAGTGTTTATAATTATTAATTAATTATTAAATAATGTAAATGCATTGGGCAAAATTCATGGAAATTGGCTGCCAAGAGGTACACAAGTAAAAAAAGGTTGGGAACCGCTGTTCTAGTGCATTAGTAGCCACGCGGATAAAGAAAGCGTCAGTACTGTCTTATCTTGTTTTCTTGTGGTGTAAAGGTTCGAGTTTGAATCCCATCCGGGTGTATTGAGGTGTTTCCTCCCCCTCTGCCACCATCCAAAAAAAAGTTTTTCCAACCCTTCCACTTTGTATGCGTACAGCCTGAAAAGTTAATAATACGCAGTGATATAAAAAACAATAGCATATATTTAACTTATTCCGATGTGGCCTTAGTCAAGTGAAGAAAGAATGCAGAAACCCGCACTTCAATATTACATCTCGTTGGAGCATATTCGGCCGTGAGATGGCTTAGTTTGTAATTATTGGTGGCGTTAATAGATATTTATATAGCTACACGTTCTGTCAATAAACGAGTCTATCACTTTTTTTAAGTGCGTCTAATTTATTTATTTTATTTGAGGTGTTTAGCGTGTACTTTATGAACCAAATGATTATATCAGCACATGAGAATCTATATAAGCGAGAGCAAAAGGGCCTACCAAAATTGCCGGGAAATATATTTTCCCATATCTTCCAGAGTTCTTTTATAGGCCATAATAGACATGAAGCCGATAGCTCCACTTCCCGTCCGAAGGAAATTGTGCTAAGGATTTTTATCGCTCAAGAAATATCCATCAACCTCAGCTAGGTTTGAACCTACGAGCCTCGGGTCCTGAGGCTAGCACTTAATCCCAAGACCACCGATGTCGACTGAGTCTTACTACCCGTCTGTAATGTCCGCATTTGCATGAAGTGAGAGTGTTAAGATATTTAGCGGGGGTTGGGGGACGTTGAATGGAATCGGCTGTGGTTTGAACCCCTACCTCCCCGTAATTGATAAATCATATAACACGTTAAACAAACCTTTATTTCCGTGCCCACCGATATGGGTTGAATTTAAATTGTGCGTTATTTTTAATTTAGGTAAAATAATTGTTTCACATCACATCACTTTACTTTAAATTATTTACCTAATTGGTTTTCCTTTCTCCTTTAGTGCAAATGGGGTAGCATTTATTTTAAAGTATACCTTTCCCGTCTGTATCCTACTAGCGTGATTAAAATACCTATAGCCCAAGATAGTAGTAATATGTGGCTACTACAAACACTTTAACTAACATTACCACGCTAATTCTTTCTATTCGTTTCTAGAATATTTCATATTGATATAAAAATTAAAATTTCGTTTATGAATGTTATGTTTCTATTATAAAACTTTAGCGGAGACTTTAGAGCAATAAGACTTTCCTTAAACATTTTCTAAAAAAAATAAAGATGTTTTGTTAACTTCCAATTAATAGTAAATTAATAACCTCCGGTTACGACACCTTCGGTTCATTATAAACGTTCGAACGTTCACGGTATTTGCTTGTCGACGACAAAGTATCATATTATGTTCGGGTGCGAGGTAGTTACGAATTCTACTGATAATATAACCTTTTAAGATTATACGCATAAGTACGAATTACGCTAATGTGTTAGAAATGAGGAAGGTTGAATTAAGAGGAAGCGTACCCGTATTTGCGTGGGGGGATAGAGGAGAACCATTTAGGGCAAACCACCCTCAGTAGGCCTACACATCACCGAGATTCGAACTCTAATTTCTCCATCTTCAGGAGTCTAGTCTATTGCGAGAGTGACGTCTTATAACATTTATCCACCCGAGTGGGTGGTATTTTACCCATCACTGTATAAATTATAAGGTAAACCATCTTATTAAAAGCGAAGTGCCTGTCGCACCTGTGTGTCTCATGACATAAAAATCCCAACTTGATTAATAGGTTTGTTTTATACAATTCCTCGACGCTCAGTTAGGAATAAACCAATCAAAGCTTAGCCCAGCATAGTTTATTTTCAAAGTTTTTTTAACTTTTCCAAGGCCATTTCCGTTTTACTCAGTTTTCCCTAAAAAGCAGCTCTCTCAATACACAGCAACACCTGGGAGAGATCTTCCAAAAATAGCTTGGACTTTTTAATAAAAATATAAAACAACTAAGGGTGTGCGAGTACTCGAAAATTCAAGTTCGAGTTGAATTTTAATAGCTGCTCGGACTCAACCATTTTTTAAAAAAACTCAAAAAATTTGAGTACGTCTACTAGAAATTTTCGATATTTTTCTCGAAAATTCCTATTTTAATTAATTTGATTCAGTTTGAAGATATAATTTCATACAAAATAGAGTCCCTCAATATTTCTTTTTGTCTAGTAAAAAATATTTACTATTTTAATAAATTGATTTGAAAATCCAAATTTGTGTAATTGTAAATTTTTTCATAAATAAAAATTTTAATATAAAAAACTATGTTGGTTCTTATTTATGCATAGATCTTTAACAGAAACACAGCTTGAAATATTGCTTGTAAAAACATTGCAATACACTACTCGAACTCAAAATAAAACTCATTTTTACTCAAACTCAACTCGAACTCATCTCGAAGTGAAAAATGCCTATTCACAGTCTTAAAAACGGCTATTGGCAAGTCTGATTTGAAAGCAAAGGATAGAAATAGTCTACATGATGGTCCAATTAAAGCGAATCATTTTTAAAATGAGATAGAAAACAACATCTTAAATGAAACAATTCAGAGGTTTCTTAAAACCTTTGGAAACAAAAGTTTCATGGCATGGAAATACTGCACAGGTTCTTACTAGGACGCATCATTTCCCAGTTCGGTGACGTTCCGTGGTCTCCGTGGTCACCGGATTTAACAGAACCTCGATTTATTATTTTAGGGGATTTCAGCAATGTATTACGAATAACGGTGCACATTGGGGAAGGTGGGAACGTAGGGGACGCCAGATAAATGGCAGGATTTTTGCAGTTTTTATATTAGCAGAACAATTTTGGTGACCAAAAAGAAATCAAATATTGCTACTACAAAAACATTAAGTTTAATTTTCTTCACAAGGTAATATCAACAGTTGTTGAATATTCATCATGAGTATAGCGGCATTAGATGAGAAACTTTTTTTAAACTAAGATAAAAAAAGTTTCATTAAATTCCAGGACACCCTTGAGGGATATTCAACAACTGTTGATATTACCACGTGAAGAAAATTAAATTAAATGTTTCTACTGAATCAATCTTTTATTTATTTTAGCCAAAAAAAGTTTTATTATAAAAACTGCAAAATCACTGGTCTTTCCTCGCATCCCCTTCAACCCTACCTTAATGGATGACATCGTTTTTAAACAACGTTTTATCTAATAACTTTTATTTACAAAGGTTTTAATATTTGGTCCATTGTATAGTTTTATATTTCATTTTAAAAATGGATCACCCTGTATGAGGAGGATATGATCCCTATGAATGTGAATGGGTTAAAAGTAGCTATAAAAGGTATTCGGAAACTCATAGTCCAAATTGCACATATAGTGTGTTTGAACCAAAAGTAATACAAAATCCCTATATACTTAAATCCGAAAAACTATGCTAACACCATTAAATTGTGTTCAAAGTTTCATCGTACAGTTCCAGGAGAGCAAATTTTTCAAGCATACGTGTACAACAGGTTGCATATGAGTTAGGCATGTGGCACTTCACACCTCGACATCTTAGAGTACGGCAGCATAACCTACCACAATTAATAGTAAACAAAACATCAGTCCATCTAGAAATGCGAATACGTTCTGAGGGTCATCATTAACGGTCCTACATCACAGAAAGTGCTTGCCATTATTACATGTGTAGTGCCGCGCGCCTAACTCCTATGCAATTTGTTGAACACACATGCTTGAACAGCTTTGTTCGGCTGTGTACGCCGAAACTTTGAACACAATTTTATGGTATTAGCATAGTTTTCAGGATGTAAGTGTATAGAGATTTTGTATTATTTTAAGTTCAAACAAACTATATGTGCAGTTTGGGCTATGAGTTTCCGAACAATCTGTGTATTATGTTTCACGGCATCTGGTTGCTGCTCTTTTCCTAGAACTGAGATGGGTTGCTAATAGCCGACAGTCCGGCACTACACAAACAAGCTCTGCTTGCCCTCCAAACACTCCGTGCCCCAATGTCGATTGCTAATAATGTCAAATCAATCTCTTTTCGCTTCCAGGTGTTCGGTCAGGTGACCTTGACGTTCCGTTACGGTCGAGAGGACGAGGAAGTGATGGGTCTCAAGTTCTGCAACGAGGCCGTCATGTGCCTGGCGCAACTGTATCCTTGTCACGAGCGCGCGGTGCCTGAGCCCAACACGCCGCTGCAGGTGAGCCAACAACTACAGGAGGGGGTGGGGAGGACCAAAGTTAAGGTCACTATCGTTACGGTTTTTTATAGTAAAAATATTGTCACTAGTTTTTCCCACATAAACCTTCAACTAAAATTCATTTTGAATTTGAAAACATGCATTACATTTAATAATTTTTAACTTATTTTATTTTGTTCCAAACATTCCGTTTCCAAGCAGATTTATTTGGTACTAGAAGTTGGGCCTGTCTACAACAGAAGCATTTTCGTATTTCACACAAAGTTTGTTCCATGTTGATTTTTTTTATCTACTTTCAGAGGTTTCAAAACAGAAAGTAGCGTGATTTGTCTGCATGACTCAACCAGGCTATCGGGATAAGTTGCGTCTGCCATATTGAATTTTACAATTTTCAGAATTTTTCTCATAAAGATAGGATGATCCAATACCATCTTGGAATTTTCTAAATTAAGGATTTTTATAATAAATATGGCATTCTCCATAGCATCTACAACAAGTTTTAGCTCTCTATATATCAATTTGTAAGTTGCGTCCGCCATTTTGGATTTTTCAAAATTCAGCTTTGCGGTGTCGGGAAGTGAAAGAAAAATATCTGGAATGACAGAAAGACACCGCATGGATTTTATTTGTATATTGTTACATGTTATAGAAAAAGGTGGACAACATATTTTTCAATGTAGCCACAGGTTAGGCAAATGAGAATTCGCCACATCCTGTAAGAAATGGAGACATTAGGTTGCTCAATCGAACGTTTAAAACAACACACACTGTTTGAACAAATGTATTCAAACCAATACGGTACACATTGACTACTCAGTTACAACTGTCTCCGTCACAAATAATGAACATTGATCGGATTTAAAATGTAGGACATTTTAATGAAAAATTCAAAAATCTTTTTGCTTCCAATGATATGCAGGAAATATCAAGTTACAACCAGCACACGCCATCAGGAAAAAGTTTATTTGTCTGTGAGAGTCGACAAACTAGAATTCACCACATGTTTATGGCAAATTCGCCACTTGTGGCTATTGGTGACAGGGCTGCTCACCCCAGTTCTAGAAGTTCGTGATCAAAATCCTGTCTCTAGAGCCCACTAATATTTATTATACATGTTACATTCGGGCGATTTCTCTCTATATATTTTTAACAGTTAGTTAACTAATCTAGACCAAAGTTTGTTCAGATCAAGGATTCCGTAGTGGCATATAAGATAACTTTTTTTTATTTAATTTTTTATTTTCACAATAATAAAAAAATTTGTTAAACTTTTTTTTCTATTGCAATGTGTATACAAATATTTATATTATAATATATTCTCTGTAGTGTTTTATTTAAAATGCACTATACTATGTCATTTAAAACTTATAATTCACATTAAAATATGTACTTTGTAGTACATAATGTGTGATTTGTTTGAGATAAAGGGGATGAAGGTTGTATAGAAGTAGTGTTAACTAGAATATACCGAGAGCTTATTTCAAAAATTATATGTAACCATTGATTACATAATTTACTTGAAATAGGAGATAGTAATTTAATACGCTATACAGTAAATATTTTGAAAAATACAAAATACAATTTAAAATCCTCCATCGCTTCCACAAACTGAACTAATCCTGTTATCTGAGCTCACGTCTTTGTTTAGGTACACATAATCCCCGGAATTTAGTAGAGAGTAAATCCATTTTTCTCTCCTCCAATATGGCGTGTGGTTTTTTTGTTGGGGTGGGGGGTGGAGGAAAGACCACTATTGTTTGTTTTGTTTGGGATTTTTTTTGTCAGCAAAATGGACTCGTATATAGACGGAAAGGGCAGTATATCATGGTATATCCTAGATGTGGTTGTAAACCACGGGGTAGATTATCGAAAGGGATGGAAACGTTATGCGACTCCAGGAGATGAACTGCCTCAAGACACAAATGAGTGTGGGTGGGTTTATAGGGACGAGGGGGGTAATACAGTATACTGGGATAAGAGATGGAGGATATAAGTAATGAAGTCTACATGTGAGATAGAAAGAGAATATACCGCTTGAAAAAACAAACTCTTCACTCGTTAGATACGCGACTTTTCTATCGCTCGGTCCACGATTTTGTGAGCAATCAATAATATTGTGCACATACCTTTCAACATCCAGGGACTGTTCCCAAGTTGTCATTATTTTAAGTTTATGTCCTGAAAAACTTTTTTTTATGTAACCACAAGTATCCTGTGCTAGAATGAAGCGTGAGATAAAATCAGTATTTTGTTAGTTTTTATAACAAAACACTTTTTTTTTGCTAAAATCAAATCAAATATAACTCCAGTAGATACATTAAATTAATTTTATACACATAATAATCTCAGCAGTTTTTGAATATTTGTCATGGATATCGCGGAATTCGATCTAAGCTTTTTATTTTTGTTAAAAATGTTTGTTATCATATGCCATTCTGCTCGTGACAGGTATTTAAGTACTGACGAGGCTTCTATTCATAGTAAAATAAACTAAATGTATCTTCTGGAGAAAGAAATATTTTATTTATTTAGGGCAAAAATGTGTTTTATTATAAAAACTGCAAAAAAAGACTTGCCTTGCTCGCGTTCCCTTCCATCCAGATTTAATTTACAATGCTGGGTTTTATGTTTGAGCACTACTTAAAATAATTATTTTGTTCAAAATTAAATGAGAATATATCGTAAGTGAAAATTGTTTAATATATTATTATTAGTACTAGTATTTTTATTTGAAGTATTTTGCCTGCAATTTCTGAATCGACTGATTATATCAGCACAAGACTTGAAAAACGAACTTCATTCCATAAAAGACACAACGCCCAGCCCTCAGCCGTTAATTTATCACTGTGAAAGGTGAAACCCACATTTTTTCAATGATGATTTCGAATCGAACCCGGAGCCATTATCTCAGCCAGCAGACATGCTACAAATTGAGCTAAGGATTTGGACCATTTAAAATAGACTGGCTCATGAGTCAAAGATGATATCAATCAATAATTAAATGTCAGAAATTGAGGTTCAGGTTCAAAAAACAAAGTTTAATCTATGATGTCGCAACGAATTATTTTGAAGACTATAGTAACACTATTCGATCGCCATTTTATAAAAAAAATCCACGGTTGGTTTTATATTTTATTAATTTTTCCCGCTTCAGTATTCGAATTTTCTAAGACGGAACTCTTGCAATAGACATTGGCGGAGAGGTTGGGGTTTTAGAATCATGGCTGGGCGTTCTTAGGGTGATTTTTCCTACATGTTTTTCCCTTATCTCTTCATTTAAATCGTAAAAGTATATAATACCAGGGTTTTAAGACCAAAAAGGAAGTTTTGAAACCTCCCCTGCTGCCAAACAGTTCAAAATATCGTCGTTAGACGTATTTCCTCTTTCGTAAGTAGAATATGAGAGGGGCCAGTGAATGACTCCACCACCCTTTCCCCTCCCAGCCCAAAATTGGTTCCACTCGACGTCTACACGCGTGTTTTGATTGGCTCGTAATTGGACACATTTTTTGTAGCTTAGCGCTTCGACATAGAGAGAAAGATGCCGTTTGTAATGAACGCTTATTTATCATCGGAAATTAATTATTAATTTTAATTAATTTTACCAACACATTTTGTTGGAAGTTTTAAATAGTCCACGTTTCGTTTTCTAATCCTTTATCAAATATATATGCCTACACTTATCTCACTTTACGTTTATTTAAATATATAAATTAAAATCCCTGCGCACGCACAGTTCATACGACTAAACAGTAAACTGTGCACGTGGCCGCCCGTGGGAACATCACTTGGCCCAGAAATGGGTATTTGCATTCGGTAAAACACAGAATCGGTTTACAACATCGGAGAAACAAGCGGAGATGGAAAGAGAGCGATTGGATGCTCCGGGGTGTAAAGTGGGAGAGGGGGGAATGCATCGACCCGCATCCAGGTGTGACGTCACGAACCCGAAGAGCTGAGTGTGTCTTCACCGCAACGTAGCCTTCAAGGGGCACTCATTGTTCTGTTTTCACAACTTCTTAGAAAGCACTTGACAAGAATCATTAATTCCCCGGCACACTGAGCCACTCATAATGTTTCATTTCATGTTGGTTTAGTTATTGGAGAGTTTACAAGTACTTTAAACTAAACTAAACTAAAAGTATCGTCATTTTTTTTTAATGTGTATATTCAAACGCCAGCCCTGCCAGTATTATCTCGGCCAATGCATCAGTATGAGGGTGATTTTTTAAATATTTGTTCCAACTTTCACAGTTTTAGCCTTAGTTAAAAACGCTCAAGGTTAAACTCAAGTATTCACCTGCTATGCCACAAGCATGATTCGTAAATTATTAAAATTGCGATTAGAAGCGCTAAAAGTCCCACTTTCGTAAAGCATAAGCCGAAGATAATTGCTATTATAAGCGCTAAATTCCTTCAATTTGGTAAAGCGTCTGTCAAATAGATAAAACAAGCAATCATTTGGGAAAAGGATGGGAAAATGAATTAATTGCACGCGTTAGGGATCAAACCCGAACTTTTGAGTTATTTTCTGACAAGCTATATGTGCGGCCAATCCTGCTGAGATTATTTATCTTTGTTGCATGAGTGATTGAATGCCGGACCCTAAGGTATTGACCCTTTTAGAAAATATACTAAAATAAACGTGGAGTAGTTAACAATGAAAAACGATCACTGTAATGATCTTACAGTCGTCCAAATTGAGAGAATATGTCAAAAGCGACGAATGTAGGACATAACCTTTGGTGTATGGATGCATTAAAATACAGCCCGATTTTCTTATGATGCGCTTTAAAAAAAATACAAACAAGTCTTTTTAGGTTAACATTGATAAAACTTTATTAAATTAATAATGTTATTTTATAGTTACTCACCATCATCATCATCATCAACTGTTTCCAGCCTGTAACCGGGTTGGTTTAGCAAAATGCCTCCATCTTCCTCTATCCTTCCACCACTCCTCCTCCTTTAATTTATTCCATTCTTCTTCTCTCACTTGGACACTTACTGTTATCTGCTCCTCCCATCTTTTTCTTGGCCTGCCTTACGGTCTTTTTCTTACATGCTTCATTTCCAACATTTTATAGTTACTGATATCTAACAAAAATGACAGCTGACAATCAAATGACTTGATGTAGAAATACTTAAAATTATCTCTAGTAACCTTCCTAGGTGTCAGAAAAGTATCAACACACAATAGACCAACTATAGCTTTGTTTATTAGTGTCACGAAGTGATTCACTCTACAATGAAATGATCGCAACAGCAGTGAGCATGCAGACAAAGTGTCACGAAGTGATTCACTCTACAATGAAATGATCGCACCAGCAGTGAGCATGCAGACAAAGTGTCAGGATCAGTTAGTCTAGTCGGATCTATCTCTGGTCAGATAAATTGTTAAAATGCCCTTTATCTTCTGGTACGGGCTGGAGCAAGATGTTACGTTCATTGATCTGTCTCAGCCTCACTTATGGCTCTGACAAATATGAAAGTGGTAGGAGTTATGAGCAATACTAGAAATAACATTCAATATACAGCCTCTGTGATGAATGGAGTGAAGGTGTCTCTTGTAGATTCAGTTGGTGGGCTTGACACACTGATTTGCAATAGGAGTACCATCTGGCTCAATGAGGAAAGAAACGGGAAACTACCTCACTCCTCATTTCCCTAGTACGCCTCTTCAGTGCTGCTTAGGCTTTATAGATCACGATGGAACTGTTGAGGAGCCAACCAACCTTCAGGGTGAGTACTATACATACTTACATCTAGTCTGGTTTACCGAGGACAAGAATCTCTGGGTTCAAATCCCAGCCTGGTGTATTGATGGCGTTTTTTTTCATAATAGTTTCCCACTTTCCCTCCACTCTAATGCAATAACATTTCCTATCAATTCTACCAACCTCGTTCTTACCCTATTAGCTTGGATGAATGCGAATAGCCCAGACGCGATGGGAAAATTTTCCCTGATACTTTTTTATTATTATTTATTTTTATCACCGCGTCTTACTACCCGTTCCCTGATACTGATTATTAGAATTATTGTTAGAAGTACACTAAGTGATAATTCCCAGTTGAGGCTGAGATTCGAACCAAGCTTCCTCTAGATGCTAAAGAGCATTTAAGGAAGTTTGGACATGTACTCTATCAAATCCTCATTTGAGAAAACTATTTTTACTTGTATTAATAATCATATTCTAGTATTTTTACTTTCATTGTATTTTTTCAAAAATGGTAAGTTATTATCTGAAAGTTAGTTTTTATTTACAAGTTTTGAGAATATAGAAATATATCTGACTGGTTGGATGTAATACATAAGCCACGTAACACTGTTGAGAGAAGGGAAGAAGAAATATCTAAAATCTACATGGGGTGGGGGAGGGTCAGTAAAGGTAAGAAAAAAAAATGTGGCGTGGCTTATGGATGAGCCCGTATGATAATGTACATTTTAAAACACGTTCAACATGCTCTATAAACTTTCAATAATAATATTACAGCATTGACTTCTAAAATTATGTAGTAGTAACACCAATATTACCCAGTTCTTTAATCACATTTACTTGGAATTTTCATACTTCGCATATATTATATAGTTGATTTTAAAAGTCTTCAGGTCAGATTATAGAGCAAAATGTTATGAGAATTATTACTTTATGAAAAAAATAATATTTTTTACTGCTAAAGATAAACTATTTTTGTCAAAAAGCTACGAATAGGAACAAAGTATTTAGCTCCGAAAAAATATCGCCATTGACATCAAATAAGATGCTAAATGAATTTTATGTGATGCATGCTAGCTGTCACGAGGATAAACAGGATAAGGAGTGGATTAATACGGGAAAGAGTTGGAGTACAATGGAGTACATGAGATAGTAGAGAAAGCAAGACTGAGATGGTATGAGCATGTAATGAGGACGGAGAAGGAGAGGATGCCAAAGAGAATAATGGAGGTGATGTTTGAGGGAAAAGACCGCAAGGGAGACCATTAAATAGATAGGAGGAGCAGATTGCATAAGATGTGCAAGTGGGAGGAGAAGAATGGAAGCAATTAAAGGAGGAAGAATGGTGTAAGGATAGAGGAAGATGGAGGCAACTTACTAAATTGACCCGGTCACAGGCTAGAAAGAGGTGATAATGATGGTGATGATCTATTGATTTTTTTAAGCGTATGGCATTACCAACCGGGAGGGACATAAGGTGCATCGTTTCACATTAATTAAGCGACGTCTTTCTAGACGTCTACGCCGGCGCATCCATACAATTGTATTTATAGAAACCGCTAGGACTCCATCCATCTTGCAAGAGCCCTTTGATCAGACTAGTGGACTCAATGACTCGACTCACTAGTGTGAAAGGCCTTGACTCTAGAGTCAAATTGGACTCAACTCGGGACTCGGTGTGTAACCAGTCTAAGCGTAACCATAGAGAGATGACGTAATGATGATGAATATGGAGGTGTGGGCCAGTGGTAGTCTAAAACTTAGCTAAACCCTAATTTACCAACCCCTGGCGAACGTTGGGATAAATTCCTTTAAGAGAAAAATACCCGGGGTTCCAGGCAGGAATCGAACCCGAGATCCTTAGGCTCGTAGCCTGGTGCACCGAACACTACACCCCAGGGCCGGATATGATGATGATGATGGTGTACAGAACAGAATGAAAGAACATGTTACAAGAGATAGATAATGGTAAAAGACAGAGGTGTCGCTACACACGCATCTGATATCATTCTTTGACACGTGGTAGAGTCAAACATCCTTGGTACTTATAGCGAGATTATATCCCACTGATGAAGTGAATTGTGTGAGCAAGGTGACTAAACAAGGTACATATTTCAATTAGTGAACGGTTGAATGTGATGAAAAAACTCTCACTAAAGTAAACCTATTATTTATAAGGAGACTTTTACATTTACAATAAGATTGATTTTAAAATATATCATAATCAACTAGGGCGGATTGAATAAAATTGACCAAAGAAATTGCTAACCAATAAAATCAATGAATAAAATATATATACACACATATAAATACATATGCGTATCTTTCCACACAAAGTATCACAACGTATTTGTAGAAACAAAATTTATGTTAATATTATTTTGTTGATTGAACAAACCTAATGGGTCTAAAGCATCATGCCTGTGTTAGACTTGCCTGCTTATGACGGGGAGATCGGAGTTGAGCTCTAGGTCGTGTCTACTTAGGGTGGTTTTCCCTAAAAGGTTTCCCACATTCCTTCCACGCAAATGCGGGTAGATTACCTCTAAAATGCTTCCTTCCTCATCCCTACCCCAAAGAAGTAATTATTATAATACTATATGCGTATAGCTTAAACATGTAGTAAGACGTGGTGATAAAAAATATAAGTTTCCACACACATAGAGCTACTTCTAAAAACAAACTTTTTGTTGATAATATTATTTGGTTTCTATAAATGTAACAAATTGAAACTTACGTGCAACTTTCCACATATATGAAGCTATTCATAGAAATAAACTTAGTGTTGATAATATTATGTTTATTTTAAAAATAAAACAATTTAATTGTTTACTATACATACGATCTGAAAACTCAATCTTTGAGTATATGGGGCGTTCAAGTCTTACGTAAGTACATTTTTGGCCATTTTTAACCCCACCCCCACCCCCTTGTAAGCAAAAATAAGTAAATATATTGCTTACGAAAGAATATTTGTCAACTTATTTTTAATTTGTTTACAGGAATAATCATTCTTTTTTTTCAAGCAATTTTTCCTATAGCCTGAACAGGTCGTAAGGCGCGATGATAAAGAAAATTAAAAATTCATGCAATTTATCAATTGCTGGTAATTATTAACATAAAGGTGTAAACTAATATTGCGAAATAATTGACAATTACTATTGGTATACAATGAATTTGAATTGATTGATCAGGTAAAATTAAAACAAATTATAACATTATAAAAGTATTATTAGTGAATACTCTATTACTCTAAGGCCTAAACTCCATTTAATCCGATGACCAAGGTCCTTGAATCCACGTTTAAAAATGTTCAATTATTATATTTCTATTTAGAGGGGGGAGGGGGGGGGCTAGGTCACTCATGCTTTGGCTTACTTCAACAGGCTTCACCACTTCTTTCTCGTTTAGCCACTCAGCATCTTCATTGCTTCCAGAAGCTGCCCGAAGTCCAAGCGGCTTGCGATGCGCCCTCCCTCAATTTTGCCCATCTTTCTCTGTCTTACGTAAGCATTGTTCTGTCCCCCGTCACCCCTTGTCAGCAAAATTATGCAAAGCTTGAACCCCCGCTAAGGTGCTTATACTCCATTCACGGTAGGAATTACTCTCTGAAAGGTCTTTTTTCCTACCAATATCCTACTATTTAATAGCTTTCTGGTAGGAAAAAGAGCCTTTCAGAAAACAATTCCTACGCTGAACAGACTTTACGTAATATTTGAACTACCCCATAGGTCTGATTTGTTTGGTGTTGGGAGTTCATAAATTGGATCCCAGCCAATGTTTTTAATGGCTTTCTACTTTCCCTCTGCGCAAATGAGGATATACTTACTTTAATTATCATCCCATTAATGTAAATATACAGATAGCTTGAACAGGTAGTAAATACGCAGCACACAATAAAAAAATATTGGATTAAAATATTTAAAGCTGTTGCTTATAAATAATAACTAAGCATCGATGCACGTGTATTTTTCATGTGCAGTTTTGGCATTCAGCCATTTGCCATTTCAGTCCTAATTCATTTCATCCAGTGCATACACATCATCACCAGATCAGCTAAATTTTTAACAAGCAGATCTGATCATGGTGGATCAGGGAAAAGTATGGTTGGCGTTAACCCGGGAGTTTGAAGCTTTTCATAAGAAAAACACTGATTGCAGCCATCTGGGATTCTGGCACCTTACTCTCGAATCAAAGTGAAGCCCATTGGAGCTGGAGTTGGTGATAACCAATATGAAAGTGTGTGGTTATTTTGCTAGTTACTGTGCCATATCATTCACTTCTATTAGTTATTTTAGCACCACTTCTTACTACCCGTTCGGGTTATAAACTTATGTACCAACTACGCCAATGGTTTTAGGGATTTTGAAGGTTATACTTAAAAGAAGTGTACCCACATTTGCGCGGTGGGATAGTGTAAAACCATTTTGGAAAAAACTACCCTCGGTATAACCGACCGAGATTCAAACCTCGATCTACCCGTCATCGGCATTATAGTCTGCTGCGAGAGTATCGCGTTAGACCACGGGGCGAATGAAGCGGATTTCTATAAGATACCCGAACTAACTTAATGTATTTATACGACAAGTAATGAACTCTACATACACAAAAATACAGTCTGATTTAGATAGCAAGAAACTTTTTTTGACAGTTTTAAAAGATAATAAAACAATCTTCATTTTCGTAGAGTCATGCTGTCACTTTACACAGTTAGTATCAAAGCCAAATTTTATCAATATTGACCGTAAAAAAAGTTTATATTTCCTAAAATGTTCTTCCTACTATAAAATATTATTATTATTATTAT
>CABFWB010000058.1:253364-308913 GCA_902151455.1 Timema bartmani
GACTCAATAGTCAATATTTACATTTTTTATTGGTCAAAATGTATAAATGAATAATTAAATATCAATGCGATGACTTGAATATGTGCAACACTTTGATTATACTTGATTTTATAGAAAGAGAGAGAAAGTCTGTGCGGTGTACCATACCATTTATTTTAAAATGTTATTTAGAAGTTTTAAAACGCTTGTGTGATCTAGAAGTTTTAAAACACTTGTGTGATATAAATGCTTGAAAAAAATGTGTGTGATTTAGAAGTTTAAAAAAAACTTGTGCGATTTAGAAGTTTGAAAATTTGTAATGATTTAGAAGTTAGAAAAAACTTTTATCATTCAGGATTAGATTTATCGACACTTTCGAGCAAGTTTGAAATTAAATTTGTATTTTTTGACCAAAATGTACCGTCCAATTCAAATATCTATTAGCTTCACACCACGTATTTATAAATAAAGGCGATTTTCCATCAGTGGAGTTAAATTGACTCAAAACCATGGAGACAACTTAAATAATTGTAATTGCGATGCTAATTGAAACTCTATTCATGATGAGGATTTGCTAAACCTGCACGTTGAATACTGACGAATCAGCAAACACTATTTCAACGTATTCATTTGTTTAGATAGTTAACGTGAGTCACTGCAAAACTTGCACCGTGGTAGAAAAATAAAATTAGAATAAAATGAACATTCAAAAACTAGTGACATGGTAATGGAGTTTAGAAAGGGCAACGTGACCACAATCATTGAAGCTATGAGCTCTATAGGTGCCTCTCTTCCAAAATATGTCGGCTAACTGCGATGACAGTGTTGCGGCCATTCAATATAAGCGAGTGAGATTTTTTTTTTTAATTTAAACTTTTAACACTTTACAGTCCATTATATTGTTCAATAATTTGTTTCTTACTCACTCTTACGTAATCATTCCCTTTAAATTGGCTTAGCTTTCCCAAATTTATATTTTTTAAGTACTTATAACACTATGGCACTTTTGTATTGGCGCGTTTCTAAACACAGATACTAAATAACAACATGGACATCCCCGTATTTACAATGATTTATAAATTGTATGTTGACATTAATTGAAATTAGCTTTAATTACAATCCTGTATTGTATTCTTGGTAGCCTATCAGCCCTCCCAAGTGGCAGATGGATGTACTATATAATAACTCGCGATATTAACTGATCGCTCATATTTAAATGACGATGCACACACGTCCATCACAGACTCAGCCTTAAACTATAAGTGAAGAATGACAGAGCACGGGACAAATCCTGGGTAGTTCTGTGGTAAAGCATTGGCACGCTAAGCCAAAGGTCCCGAGTTCGATTCCCGTGTCCAGGTGTCAATTTTCAACAAATTTCAATTAACAAATAGTAGTATTCTATGAAGAAAACCGTAGCTATGAAGGCTTTATCTCGTGATGACTCTCATCCCACCTTTAAACTGTTTCCTTAGTGCTCTTGACCTCAGGAGGACCCCAAAAGTTTATGTAAGACTCGTGAGATGCGCACAGAAGTTTTTAATAAAATTTGAGTTGAGTTCCTTTTGTTAATGTCAAGAAAGATAAGAAAGGCTTAGTTTGCCACTACCCGCATCGGTGGTCGCATGGTCTAACACGTCACTCTCGCCTTATACAGTATTGTTGGAGGCGAGGTGATCAGGGTTAAATTACGGTCAGGTATGCTTAGGTTGGAAAAATAAATAGTGTACCTCTCCCCTTCCATACAAATGCAGGTACATTTCCTCTATAAGTATGCCCTCCTTATTCCTATTTCAGTAACGTAGTTAATATAAGCGTACTAGGGGGCGGCCAGATTGAGCGAGCGGCTAAAATATAAAATAGAACACAATGGTTGTAATGAGAGGTGGCCAGACTGGAGCGCGCGAGCGAGCGACTGAGAGCGCACGCTTGAAAGATATAACTGGTTCTATTTTCCAAGCGCGCGCGCTCGATCCGGTACAGTCTAGTTTACAGGCGCTAGGCAATATTATTATATGTTGGTTCATTGAGTGCTAGGAAAACTTCTCATTTTGACATTTTTATCACTATCGATAGATNTATTATCAAAGTAGGCCTTTACAAATAAGAATCACCATCAGCGTGGAGAGAGGATGAGAAAACCACAACAATAAATCACTTGTTAAAACCCCTCAGTTCACTCAGCCAAGATTCGGAGCCTCCTCGTCAACAACTAACGAGAGCTATCTGCTAATCACGCGCTTGCTAGTCTGGCCACCCAGTCGCTTGCGCGCTCGTTCGCACGCTTATCAGTCTGGCCGAATCCTAACCCGCACGTAAAAAAAAGACGTGGCGAAAAAAAAAGTTTGCCGCTAATACACGAGATCCTCTCAATGCCAACATTTTTTAAGTAGCTTGCATAAAAAAACAACCTTAGACTATCCACATTTTTCCGTTAATGTGATATGAATGAGTAAAGTAGAATTTAGAGGAAATGTACCCCACATTTTTGTAGAGGAAGAGGGATAAAGCGTTTAGTAAAAACCACATCAGTACATCCAACTGTAATTCAAACCCCGACCTCCCTTGTCATTGTCAAACCAAACCAGAAGATATTGACTCTTTAATCTACGTTCATACTAGAAAATAATTAAATAATGAAATAAAATCACGTTTGCCAACCTCGCAAAATGAGAGATTATGTCGCCTTTTTCTATTTTGTTTCTATCATCGCGTCTTCTACCTGCTCTGGTTATAGCATTTATGATAGTTACTCCAATCGGGTAGGAATAAGGAAGGCAGCATTTTATAGGTAAGCTACCCGCAATTGCATGGAAGGAGAGGTGGAAACCATTTTAGGGAAAAACACCCTCAGTAGACACGACCTGGAATCGAACACCCAATCTCCCCGTCATCAGCATGCCAGTATAGCACGAGAGTGACGCCTTAGACCATTCGTCCACTGAAGCAGGTTTATAAAATATAATCTATTCATAAATACACACATGGCAAAGTTACTTTAAACACAGAAATATAGGCGTGCGCAGGGCAGTTCATTAGGGTGTGCATAGAAAGGAATGCCTCCGGGAGTAAGGGGGGCCCAGGACTGTAGTTGTGGCTAAGTGAAGAGAGAGGGGAGAGGGAATCAGGAGTCAATTTTTTTAAGCTAAATTAGCATAGTTTGTATTCATCAAACAAAAGAAAATAAAGCTTAACTAAACCTATAATTATGTTTCTTTTAATCAACAACTAAAGTTTACTTTAAATCAAACTTAATAAGAAATTGACCTAAAAAGATTAAGGTTTCTCCATTTTCCTGTCCTAAAGAATAAAATGACTATCAGCAAGTTTTATTGAATTAAATTCCTCAATCACATCATCGTACTTAATTGACGAAACAAATTATTGTTCAATGTACAAAATATTGAATGAGTCAAGGCTCTTTTGAGTCATTGCAATTCTTAGTTTGTTTTTTACATGCTCTAAAATAACTCTAGCTTTTTCTAAAACAGTTGGAATTTCATATTACTCAATTCGGCATTCAATATGGAATACATATCATCTATATTTTAAAACTCAATGAGAATATAATGCGATTAAATTAAAACGCAAATACACTTGTTTGGATATTGAGGTGTGCCTTAGATCAACCAGCACACCCCGAAGGCACACCTATGCAAAACAATCGAAAAGGAAGTTTTTAACATTTCATAAGATACACAGCTCAAGACTTGTTATTTATTGTGATTTTTTTTTAGCAGCACGTCTTATTGCCTGTTCAAGTTATAGGTTTACATACTAATTATGCTAGTGAGTTAGGGACAAGTTAGGTTGCATTTAGAGGAAGTGAACCCACATTTGCGTGAAGGCAGAGTGGAAAACCATTTAGGTTAAAAACCTCAGTATGTTCGATTGGGATTCAAACCCTGATCTCCCTGTCATCGACAGTCTAGTCTATTGCGAGAGTGACGCCTTAGACCATTCGGCCACCAAAGCGGATTGCTTATGAAAAGTTAAAGGGCTCTGATCACTTCACGTATAATAAGTTATAGTCTATACAAGGTAATAAATTTCCCATGTGTAGAAAAGTTATTGATCAACTGTAACGTGACCCGCTCCAGTGGCCACATGAGCTAAGGTGTCACTCTCACAATAGACCAGATTGCCGATGACCAGAGATCGTGGTTTGAAATCTGGTCGTGTGTATTTAGGGGTGTTTTCCCTAAAAGGTGTTCCACTCTTCCTCCACACAAATGTGGGTACACTTCCCCTAAATTCTAACTCTTTCACCCCTAACAAACTAGCGTAATTAATATATATGTGTACAGCCCAGAAGCGTAGTAATACGTGGTGATAAAAAAAAACGTAACGTATTATTAATCAGTAACGAAACCGTTTGATTTTTCAAAGTAGCGATATATCTTTAAAATCACCCTGTACTTGCGCACAGGAAGGAATCAAATATGCATGGACAACGGAAGTGGCATTGAAAGTGATCGAAGGACACGTCCTTTAACAAGAATACAAGTTCACTCTAGTTGGGTATTGATCCCTTAATTTGTGTACCTTCAATCGTTGAACGATTCCAAGAGTAACGCAGTAAGAAGGTCAAACTATCTTAAAATACAGGATAAAAAAGAGGTAAAGTCCAATTTTAACTCAAAGTGAGATAATGTTTCCACCTGTAAGACAATCCTGATACCTTCCTAATGCACCTCAAATTACGAATAAACAGGACTTTGTCATATTTAATTATTTTTTTTAATAAATCATTTTCTGGGAGTTTTCTGGGGTTTGATATAGGCCTACATAAGTTGTCTTAGAAAATGTGAAGTGTGATTGTGCATATGTTCACCTCGTACCCTTTATATAAATAGATATGCAAGGACGTATTTATATATACATGTAAGAACCTATTATTTTAAATTGTATTTGAAGAAGATGTTAATCCATGCTTGAATATTTCCTTGGAATATTATTTTAAGTGGATTCTGGCAAGCTGTTATTCCACGCTTGAACATTTCCTTGGAACATATTATTTCAAAGTGTATTCCGGCAAGTTGTTGATCCAAGCTTGAACATTTCCTTGGAACATATTTTAAAGTGTATTTTGGCAAGTTTTTAATCCAAGTTTGAACATTTCCTTGTAACATATTATTTTAAGTGTATTCTGGCAAGCTGTTACTACACGCTTGAACATTTCCTTGGAACATATTATTTTAAAGTGTATTCTGTCAAGATGAAAATGGTGTATTATTTCCTGTTGACGAGCGAGCATCGTGCGACTGATAGATTGAGTGATAGAATATAGCGTTATCAGCGAGTTTCAAGTATTAACTAGTAACACCCTGTTAGGTGATTGGTTGTCTAATTATTAAGGGCGGAGCTTCACCCCAGTCGAAGAGAAACCTTGCCGAAGTGCATAACAAATGAGTCGTTTAGCGACGATCTACAAGAGAACTTGATCTATTTCGGGGGTTTCCCACGGCGTGGAGGCTCGAACTCAGTTCCATAGGCAGCTCGCGAGGTACCTATGGATCGCTAATGCTCCCGCGTCATGCGATAGTAGTTATTTGTTATCTGTGTGTAGTTATTTATATATTATCCTCAAATCCTCAATAAATAGAAGTTAGTTCACTATCACTTGATTGTTATTCACTCCCAAGCACCAACTAATCCTCTAGGATTCCAACCCCTTACTGCTCGGGGCCCATCCATTCAAACAATGTTTCTTCACGCGTTGCCACGGTAGTGTTGTAGTTAGGACCGAAGGGTCACTATCGTGCACCGTGTAAAAAAAAAGAGTTAACGTATACATACAAAAAATAAGACTTGAAAATTGATGTAATAATAATATTTTAATATAATCAATGGATTAAATCAGTGAAAATTCACTAACAATTTATAAAAATATTTAGCAAGAATGTTTTTTAAAATGTTATATATCCCAAACAGCACATAGCCTATAGCTAGTTTGAACCAAATCTAATACAAAATCCCCATAAAATTACATCCGTAAAACTCTGCAAACTGCACACCTCGACATCTTGGAGTACGGCAGCAGAACTAACCACAATATTAATAGTAAATAACACACCAGCCCATCCAGAAATGCGAATACATTCTGAGGGTCATCATTAACGATCCTACATCAGAGAAAGTGCTTGCCATTATTAGGCCTACATGTGCAGTGCCACGCGCCTAACTCCTATGCAACCTGTTGTACACACATGCTTAAACATCTTTGTTCGGATGTGTACGCCGAAACTTTGAACACAATTTAATGGTATTAGCATAGCTTTCCGAATATAAGTGTATAGTATTACTTTAGGTCCAACCAAGCTATATGTGCAGTTTGGGCTATGAGTTTACGATCAGCCTATACACACCTATATATTCCTAATGTGTATGTGTTTTTCCACACCCTCCAGAAGTCTCTAGATGACCTAGAAAGCTGAAGCTTTGCACACTTATAATATTATAGACTACGGTACAGAACCTAATGGAGCCGGATTTTTTCCATTATAATTTTTTAGATTTTTGTTTTTTATTTAATAAAAATAGAATTAATTTAGTCCACTCTCGCTTTTTCCACTCTTAATCAATAACTGGCAGAAAGATACTTTTTACAAACAAAGCTCAACATTCCATGCTCTTTATCAAATGAAGGTAAGGTTTTGCTATGTTGGTTAATATTATAATCAACATGTAAACTAGTATGTTTATAAAGTTTGGTATAACGACTTAGCTTGATTTTCAGGTACTTGAAGTGAGCTTTGTTTGTCAACGGATAATGTATTGGACCAAAATGAAAAAAAAAAAAAAAAGCTTGAAAAAATCTGGCAGCTTCAAGTTTAAAAAATATATATTTCCCTGCTGGCATAAATAATTATTTTTCGACAAACATCCAACTCAAAACTTGTGTATCCTTTCGCAAACAAGTTTATTTGATCCGATTTGTTTTAAGAGGTAACATTTATTTGAAAAAAAAAAAATCAGTCTCTTCCAATGTTTCCTATGTTTATTTGACAAGTCTGTATATTGAAAGAAATCCCGAGAAATAATATTTGTGGCTAAAATTTACGCTGCAGTTTATTAGGATTTTAAAATAAAACCTCTTAAAATAATATATATTAGAACTCAAACTAGAAATGACTTATGACTCTGTTGGGGAAGCCCACCTGTGCGGGCCTTTCTATAGATTAATTCTTGTGAAATCGCCTACTTATCATGGGCAAAGCTTTTTAGAGGATAGTTTTGGTAGGAAGAAACATTTAGAAAATACAAATATATTTTTGAGATTAACATCAATAATATTTTACTATATTATTAGTGTTGTGTTATATATGTAAGGCTCTTCCTATTAAAATTTAACTGTAGAATCCACGGCTTAGGAAAATAATTTTAGGTTATGGGTATATAAATCGTTTTTGCACAAATTTAGCCCAGAGGCTGCAATCATGTACCGTACGTGTGACGCGCGGTATTTTGGTCGGTTCGTTCAATATTAAATAGATGGGGTAGGTAGAGGGTCGTTTCATCCCCCCCTTCACCCTAACTAAATCCAATCTGGTGGAACCACTCTTCTCTATACACAACTTTAAGTTCTCTCTTCACTGTTATATAGCCGACAGGTATGCAAAACATGGGATCATTCAAACAGACAGGCCTACATGATTCCGGTCTAATAATAATCCTCAGTTCTAAATTACTAATGTGACTATCTAATCTCTGAGGCCCATTTTGAATAGAAAATCAGGTGCATCAGTCTGAAATGTTAACATTATATGGTTGCCCAATTTTATGTTCAAGTGTGAAGTTGTATAATACTCCTCTTCGTCATTTTCCATTAGATTGACAGAAAAAAAAATTGTTATAAATTAGTCACCCCCGTTTACTATTTAACTGGCTGGCTCATTGACGTATATGAGTCGTAAATTTTGGAATGACAGCTCTCAAACGTGTTTTTTAGATTTTAGAACTGTAAACTCAAGATTTAGAAAATCTATATCAGCGCTCATCATATATTTCGTTTAAAAAATCAAATTTAAATCGTTTCAGCAAGAACTGTGAGAATAATTTTCTTAAGTGCGGCTTCGTTATTGAAAATTTGTAAGCTTTGATATGACAATCCTTGAAGTGTACTTGTATTATATATATATATATATTTAAATATTTAAATTTTAAGATATATATATATATATATGAGTATATATATTAAAATTTAAATATTTAAATATATATATATTTAAATATTTAAATTTTAAGATATATATATATATATATGAGTATATATATTAAATACAAGTACACTTAGAGGATTGTCATATCAAAGCTTACAAATTGTGTGTGTGTGTTTGAGAGAACTCAAGAGATCTCTGTCGAAATAATTGGTCGTTTTCTGAATCTTAAAGTTTTGGGCAAAACCTCTTTCTATAAGCTTTTAGGTTGTGCACAGCTCCCTGAAATAATTGTCTTAAGGAATCGCTTCGCGTTTTAAATATATAAAGAAGGCAATTTTATAAAATGTACAAGGGCTTTAAAAATTATTTTAATTTGGTAAAGAAATATTTTTACATCTACAGTCCCCGGCCGTTGACGCATAAAGTCGCCGGACTTCAGACATTGGACAACCATTTAGGGAGGAAGAGCAACTAGAGTCGCCAACGCTTTTAAGATGAGGTTGTAAGAAATGCGAGTTAAGGCCAGTGTTTTTGCAGTTGTATCAAAACATTTTTTGGACAAAATAAATAAAATATTGCTCCAGTATAGACATAGAGTTTAATTTTCTTCACATGGTAATATCAACAGTTATTGAATATCCCTCAAGGATGTCCTGGAATTTAATGACAACTTTTTCTCTTTACATAAAAAGTATGTCATCTAATGTCACCATGCTTATGACAGATATTCAACAAATGTTGATTTCACCATGTGAATAAAATTAAACTATATGTTTATACTAGAGCAATATTGTATTTACATTGGTCAAAAAAAGTTTTGCTATAAAAAGTGTAGAAAAAATTACCTTTCTCACGTTCCCTGTATGCCCACCTTAAATTGAATCTATGTGTAGTGCTAAAAGAGGCAATCTTTGAGTAATTAATACATTCATTATGAGGTAAATCCCCAAAGCTAATAACTCCATTTGTTGGTAAAGCATCTGTCTCAAAACCATACTAATGAGTGAATAGGTAGGTGTATTTTGTAATAATGATAGGGGTATGGGGTAGCAAGGTTAGAGGGGAGACTCTAAATTGTGTAATTCACTCTACAGGCGAGCTCATTACAAATGTTTTTAAATGAAATTTGATACATTCATAGCCTTGAATTACCTTAATTGGAATAGAAAGTTAATATAGAAAGAAAATAATATACTTCCATATTGTATACATCCTGGAATAAAAAAAATACTGCCTCACGCTCTTTTTTCTTGAATTTTGTTTTTGTAATAAATCCACACAAAAAATACATAAAATATATTACTTTTTTAAATGGAAATTTATATATTTATGTTCTAGAATAAATATATCATGCTTGACAGTTGAAATTAAAAATTAAAAAAAGACAGAAGAATAAAACACCTTTCAAAATAGCCCAGGGAGTAAAAAAGTTTTCCCTTGCATGCGCTATCTTTTTATCCTTCTTTTGTTGTTTTTAATTTAAAAGAATTACAACATGAAACCAAGTTTGCTAATGTAAATTAGAAAATCCTACTAAAAGATTGCAGTGTATTCCGAGAAGAAAGTAGTAAGATCATTGAGAAGGAAAGGCTGATTTAAGAAAAAAGAGTCAAGTAATTATTATTGACAATAAATAAATATCGACTATTTTTTAAGTCCCTTCTTAAAGTCAAAATGAGTTTATTTTTACCGTTTTCTATTTTGTATTTCGAGCAGTTATTTTTAACCAGATTAAATTTCACTCTCAATATAATTTGGAATTATCTGATATCAAATAAATATGTCTTATTCCCGTTGGTGAAATCATCACAAATCTGTGTGGGCCTATTAATATCGACTTTAAAAAATTGAACGTAAAAACACAATCGGGAAGTAGTAAAGGATGTTACTTTAATATACGGAGTGAATGAGGCGCATTTAAAACAAAGAAACCATCATTTTATTATAGATTTGTGAGTCCAGGGTTCAATCCCAACCGACTGTTATGAGACGATTGTAGAGGGGAAACATCGATCGGTTCCTTGACTAAACATTAAGTTCGTGTAGTTCACGTATAAAACAAATCGAAGTTCCGTTCAAAAACACCTGTATATAATTACATAGTATAAAGCAAATTTACATTTAAAAACTTAAGCTAAATGTTAAATCTCTTTCATTGCAAAGGCAGGCCCAAGTTTCACATTAATAAGACAGGCTTAGGATATGTTATTGTAATGCTTGTTTTTTCATCATGTCTTAATATAGCTGTTCAGGGTAAACGCATATATAATAATTACTATGATAGGGAAGAGATAAGGAAGGAAGTATCTTAGAGATAATCGAGCCATATTTGCGTGGAAGGAGAGTGGGAAACCACTTAGGAAAAACCATCCTTAGTAGTCCCGACAGGAATTCAAACCCCGATCCTCCCATCATCAGCAGGCCAGTAATAAAACGACTTGGAACATTCGGCCACTGAAACCGGTTATTGTAGTGCTAAGTTTTGTTCTGGTTAGGTTTGATAAGTTTAAACGAGGCAGATCTCGTAACATCTATAATATTTCAATGTGGCCCGCCAGCCTAAGAGATTTAGCCCCCCTTGCAATAGGGGATTTGGGGAATAGGAAAGTACAGGTCACATTGATGAAATGTAACCTTACATCATCATAATCTTTTAGGAACTAGAAATGAATGGTTAGGTCAAAGGTCATAGAAGTTCATTTACCTTGGTTTTATTGTTAATCAATAATACACTTTTTTTTCTGCACCGCGTCTTACTAACCATATAGGTTACAATCATTTAATTAGACTAATGGGTATGGGATGAGGAAGGTAACATTTTAAAGTAAATATACCCGCAGTTGCGTGGATATATAGCGAGAAATCATTTAGGAGGAAAAAACCTCAATTCACCCAACTTAAATTCAAACCTCGATCTTCCCGTCATCGATAGTCTATTCTATTGCGAGAGCCTTAGATCATGCGGCGACTGAAGTGGGTTAGTGAGGAAATAGGCGCAATTTCAATTTTAATATGTGGTGCTCCCATATACGACAGTAATCTCCAGGGCAATGTGGTCGTTAAAAAGTTAGGTAAAAGATATCCCAAAACTTTATTGAAAATTGATCAGTGTTTTTATAGAGCTAAGATTTTACTAAACATTTTTTCTATTGCGCTTAAAACTATGCTTAAGCCTGACACCTTAGCTCAGTCGGTAGCGTGTCTAACTACTGAGCTAAATGTCCTGGGTTTGATTCCCGGAATGGCTGAAAGAGTTATCATTGGTGAAATGTAGGTTTTCTCAGTGATGAATTAACGGCTGGAGGCTGAATTTTGTGTCTGATTCTAGATTTAAATTAGTTAATATGTCTTGTGCTGATATAATCAGTCTGTTCAGTAAGTTCACATTAAATACCAAAAAAAATCTATCCTTAGTCAACAGCTTAACCAAATGGGTATGAGTGAAGAGCCTAGCTTAGAGTAAGTGCACACAAATTACATATAGATAGTAAAGGAAAAATACAGTGATAAATAACCGGTGGAAAATCGCCCCCAGTGGACCCGGCTGAGATTCAAACTTCAAACTCTTTGTCACCAAAATTCCAACATTTCAGTGAGACTGATGAATTAAATGTATTGATTTCATAAATTTGTTAGAAAATTAATTCGACATCAAATCTAAACACAGAGCAAGTTCTCACAACTATAATCGTTCAATTATCTTCTCTTTACCACGTATTACTACCCGTCCGATATATAATAATTTTAATTACGTTAGTGGGGTAGGAATAAGTAAGATAGGATTTAAAGGAAATGTGGATAGAGATTGGGAAACCGTTTAGGGGAAAACTCAGTGCACCTGGCTAGGATTACAACCCTTACCTCACCTCCAACGGTAGAACCGATCAGTCGAGCTTTATATTTAGTCCACTTGCCCACCGATGTGGGTTCGACCAAATAACATATCAGGAAACGATAGGAAAATTGCAACAGCGCAATAGATTCCTACATCTAAAGTTGTTAATCTGTTATGATGTGCACTATAGAATGTCATAGTGATCATGGTGAGCACTGTATAATGCTATGGTGATCACTTTGGAATATTATGGTGAACACTATATAATGTGGTGAACACTATAGAATGCCATGTTTATCATGCTGAGCACTGTAGAATGTCATGGTGATCACTTTGGAATATTATGGTGAACACTGGTGAACACTATAGAATGCCATGGTGATCATGGTGAGCACTGTAGAATGCTATGGTGATCACTTTGGAATATTATGGTGATCACTGTATAATGTCATGGTGAACACTATAGAATGACCTGGTGAGCACTTTGGAATGTCATGGTGATCACTGTAGAATGTCGTGGTGAATACTATAGAATGACCTGATGATCATGGTGAGAACTTTGGGATGTCATGGTGATCACTGTAGAATGTTGTGATGAACACTATAGAATGAATGACCTGGTGATCATGGTGAGCACTTTGTAATGTCATGGTGATCACTTTGGAATAGTATGGTGAACACTATAGAATGCCATGTTGATCATGATGAGCACTGTAGAATGTCATGGTGATCACTGTAAAATGCCATGGTGAACACTATAGAATGACCTGGTGATCATGGTGAGCACTTTGTAATGTCATGGTGATCACTGTAGAATGACGTGGTAAATACTATAGAATGACCTGATGATCATGGTGAGCACTTTGGAATGTCATGGTGATCACTGTAGAATGTCGTGGTGAACACTATAGAATGACCTGGTGATCATGGTGAGCACTTTGTAATGTCATGGTGATCACTGTAGAAGTCGTGGTGAACACTATAGAATTCCATGGTGATCGTGGCGAGCACTGTAGAATATTCAGACCAGAACTCGCAATTCAGAGACTATTGTTTCACCTTCTTACATTTTAACTCCAGTCCTTTCAAAGTTTATGTTCATTCTAATAAAAATAGATTAGTTGTTTGGTGTGCACAAACGCGTAGTCCCACAAGTAAACAAATATAATTACATTGTTATTCCTCTGATGGATAAAAAAAATACATTTAGTTAATAAAGCAGTGAGCTACGGAAACGTAAAAACGAAACACAACAAAGTAAATTGATAAACAAAAAAATAATAAACACTCTAGGGTATGAACGGAAATGGGTCTGCTCTGTTAAAAACAACCAGAATCAAAGAGTATTACTAAACCACCAAGAAGGAAAGAAAAAAAATGGAGAAAGTGTTAAGATATTTGTGAACTAGCAGCGAGCTTTTATGTTTACCTTGAGATAAGAAGACATGTCGTAGTTTTCTTTCTCCTCTTTCGTATTGACGTGACAAAGGGTGATTGTAAGTGAAGGGCGAAAGGAAGTATAAGCTTACAGTGAAAAGAGAAGAAAACGACACAAACCCTTGTATTTTAAGACGTGTGGTCTGACCGTGATTGATATTTTCCCGCTGACCGAGGCGGCCGCCTTAAGATGAGACGGAAGGAAGCGTGAGTTAAGGTAACTATAATGGCAGTTTTCATAACAAAAAACTTTTTTGGCCTGAATAAATCAATTATTTCTTCTGTAGATATATTTTATCGGTTTAATTTTTTATATATAGTAATTCAAACAGTTATTGAATATTTGTTATGGCAACGGGGAATGTGACTAGGACTTTTTATTTTAATTTAAAAAGTTTACTCATCACATGGCACTAAGCTCATGACAAATATTCAAGAACTGTTGAAATTAATTTGTTTATAACATTAAGCTAAACGAATATAATAGAGCAGTATCTTATTTGCTCCCCTCCCCCCCCCAAAAAAAATTTGCTATATAAACTATTAAAATACTGAGCTTAGTTCAGGTCTCATTCCATCCCAATTTAAGGACAAGAAACCTGAGTGAATGTACTCCGCAGTGGCGCAGGAACGTTTTTATTTGGGTGGGGGAAGGGGGTCTAGATATAATAATGTGTTGTTATAGGGGATAAAAATTTTGGGATTAAAAAAAGATAATGAAAATGTAATATTTAACAGTCCCATTGTGCATTTTTCTCATTTATTTTAGGCATGCCAAGCATTAGAATAAATACACATATAACAAATTAAGACAAATTATATCTGATGTGGCTCAGTTAAAAATTATGAAACACTAAAAAGTAAAGTAGGTTTCCAAACACATTTGCCCGATATTCGTTACTTGCTATAAAACCACTAAGGGCCGGTTTTATGATTACTAGATAAATATTCCTATTGGGAGGTTAAAGATAGCGACCAGATAAAGGTTATCAGCCACTTTAATATTTTAAGCGTATTATGAACTGAATTTATCTACCAGATAGCTATCTAAAGGATAAATATATTTTTATGCAGAAAACGCAAGGTTGTTACTGTTTTTATTGGTGCGCGCATGCGTACAAGACCTACTGCTACCACTACTACCTGGAAAGTGGCTACAACGCTCAACATTTGTTAGATAATGGCGGCCAAGCGAGTGCGAGTAAACAGATGGCGTGACGTGGGTGCAGAAGCTAAGTTGTCTTGCAAGAACTTATTTCGGTGTCTGCCAAAATGTGGTTAATAGTTGGGTACAACGTTTACAAAATTTCATTTATTGTACTCACATTTTGATAATTTGTTCTTATATAAATATAACTCTACAAATAGCTTGTCAGTTTATATAAAAGTGTGAATTAAATGTTCTAACTTTATATAGCTATAGCCTGGGCCTGTGCTTACTAAACACGTGAACCAATATTTTAACCTAAAAACAGATTCTGATTGTCTAAACCTCATGAAAAACAACGCGTCACTATGGCAACAACCAGTTTAACTCTCAGATAAAAGTTATCAGGTACTTAAACCTCCCGATAAAAATGTGATGGATAAATACATTCAATCTAGCAGATAAACTCTATCTTGCAGTCACAAGACGCACTTTTAACTTATCGACCAAATAGAAATACTTATCTAGGAGTCATAAGACCAGCCCTAATTAGTTTTGCAATTTCAAGTATTTTGAGCCTCTCACATTATGCATTAAGCAGACACGGGTGATTTAGTCTACGTTGCCTCATCGTGGAGCGAGGATAGTTTTTATGCGTATGAGCATTGAAAAACTTCTTTCTGCAGCAGCTGATGTAGCTGGTATCACTCAGAGTTTTCAAAATCTCTTGAGTGTTTGCTCCAAGAACATTTGATTTTTATTATGTTAATTTAATGTGAGCTTTGTATCTTGTCTCAACAAGATCTTTACATTATATAAAAGTTTTATTATGTTATTTGAGGGGGGGGGGGATAAATTTACCCCCGTGCCTCCCCGTTCCTGAGCCACTGCTCCAAGGCACAGGTGAATCAGAGAAACACCACACATACGGTCTACCGATTCGAGTATCTGGCCCCCATCAGTGACAAACCCGACCCAATCTACTACTACCCGCGGCGGTCGGAAGTTGACGTAGGAGATCGGATATTGGAAGCCTTCGTTCGAGGAGGGTGCACCCACACCTCCACTCCCGACGACGAGGGATAAACAGGAAAATACGACGAAATTCAGGTAGACAAGAGGGAAACAGGCAACGTCGAATCTTGGGACGAATTTTGCAATAAGCCAACCAAACCATCAGAATTATAAATCTCGTTCCATCCTTTTACCGTTTTCTTCTAAGGATGAACGTTCACCATTGTCGACTTCCGTCTTTAGATTAGAATTAACATCTTCTCAACTGTTTCACACACACAAAAATCACATGGATTGGAGGTGGTGACGCAACGTAGTTACTTTCAGCATTCATAAAGCTGATCAAATTGGTAATGAGGATGACAAATTGTAACGTCCTTTGGTGGTCACGTGATCTAGTGCGTTACTCTCACAATAAATTGGATTGTTGGTGATGGTAAGACCTGGTTTCGAATCTCGGTAAGGTGTATTGAGGGTATTTTTTCCTAAATGGGTTTCCACACCCCTTCCACACAAATGCAGGCGAATTTCCTTTGAATTATACCTTCCTCATTCCTATCCCATTAGTTTAAATATACGGATAGCCTGAACGGGTAGTAAGACGCGGTGATAAATAGATAAAAATACGTCATCTCATTGCCGGTATTACTTGTAGACAACCTTAATAGGTACAGCATGGGGAAACATTTTGCGCCACCATAGCGGCTAAAAGTGTACAAATACGGCGACCGAACTAGATTCTGCATCTCTCACGGTGAAATATGTAATTCGCTTAAGAAAAGGGTGGAAGGGGGCGGGGGGCTGAATAGAACAAATTATGATTCAATCATTTCCTCTGAGTGATTGACAATAGGTAAAATGGGTGAGAAATGTTTGAGAATGGCTGTTCTTGTTTGAAATACTATTTTATCTAGGTCCAACAAATTAAATCCTTAATAAATGTGAACTGTTAAAATATTACTAACGGTCATATTTAATTCATTTTATCAATGGAAAATTTTTGATATATCCCCCATCTATCTGTCATTAAAACCATAATGACTCGTAGGGAGATATGCCCCCCTCGGCTCAATCCTGCTCCTTAGGTATGCATGTGCTTTAGGGACTTAAGGTGAGTGTGTAGGGGGACCCGAGAAAAGACCAGTGATTTTGCAGTTTTTCTAGCAAAACATTTTTTTACGCAAAATAAATGCAATATTGCTCAAGTATAAATATAAAGTTTAATTTTATTTACATGGTGATATCACCAGTTGTTGAATATCTGTCGTGAGCATGGCAGCATTAGATGAGAAACCTTTTTAATGAAGAGAAAACGTTATTAAATTCCAGGACACCCTCGACAGATATTAAACAACTGTTTATATCACCATGTGAAGAAAATTAAATTATATGTTACTGCTGGAGCAATATTTGATTTATTTAAATTTAAAAAAAAATTTATACAAAAACTGCAAAAACACCTTTTCTCGCGTTCCCTACATCCTCACCTAAGTGTGTTCAGAGGGCTGTAGTGAGTCTAAGTTAGTGTGCAAAGTTCTGCGTATAGCGTTTGAGACAGAATATAAACAAAATATATTCACATTCAAAGGAAGACCCTGATTTCCCAATAGGTTATGAGGGCTTCGGTGTAATAAACTCAGGATCTGGATTATTAGTGATCACTACCTACCCACAGTCAAACTTTCATGGCAAGAGCTTTCTATGACAGTTACAAAAATAATTACCATGTCTACTTTCACGTATTTCTACGTCAGTTCATGTGATCTCCAGCTGTCATTTTTGAAATATATTATCAATACCTATAAAGTAACACAAGCAATATACCTTTACAATAAAAACTTTTATCAAAGTTGACAGCAATAAAACCTTTTTGTATTTTTAATAATTTGCTTCTTCCAAAATCCTACTATATTACCGACGATACCTATTAATAAGCGGGACCTAAAAAAAATACAATGACGTTGTAAAAACATTTTTTAGATATATTATTGGTGCTGCTTACTAATACATCGATTTATTTTCATAATTGTACTTTTAACAAAGGGTTATTAACCAGCTTGTTAAAAAAAATAGAGGAAGAGGATCATTGAAATGTGTAGGGGTACTTTGTGAAGTAAATGTGGTTCTACCCTAGCGCTATAATTATTTGTAACGTTAAAAAAACAATACATAGGTAAAGCCCTTCGAAATGCAATCAGCATTATTTTATTTCAATGTTTATCTCTACTCTATCATCGAATACACAAAATTGCTTTTTGAGTGTGATGGACGGTGCTTTTATACGTAGAATTTTCCTCTGCTTACGAGAAAATATTGCATTTATTTTTTTCCATTAATACACCCGTTATTTATATTTAACGGTCTAGGAATTTGAAGAAATATAAGGGAAAATATCAAATAGATATTCAAACACACATTTATACGTCAGTTTTATGATGGCTTCAAAACACAGTATACGTTCAAAAAATCATGGAAATCATTACAATAAGAAATAGTGTTTACACTGCGTCTTACTACCCATCTGAGCAACCATCTAATTTTCCCACTGGTTGGTTTGATGTGATTTTTATCCATCCGTAGCTGGGTATGAACTCAGTCCTTCGACAGCTAGAAATCACATGTACTAAGAGAGTTTAGACAGTGTGGAGGTTCTTCGTTGCCTGCCACACTGAATTTCTATGAGTGAGCGCGAAAGGGCCTACCAATTTTACCAGAAATGTGTTTTCATATACCTTCCAGGTTTATTTTACAAGCCATAATCGACATGGGACTGGATGAAGGATTTACTTCTCCTCCAAAGGAAGTTGTGCTACGGATTTGTATTGCTCTTGAAAAATACGCCAACCTCAGCTGGGTTTGAACTCAGCACCGGGTACTGAGGCGAGCACTTTACCCCAAGACCACCGAGGTTGACATAATTACATTAATAGGATATAAGCCACGAAAGTAGATTTTTTTTTCATTTATTTGAAGTTTTAACGTGCACTTTCTGAACCGAATGTCTGTATCCCCACACGACTTATAAACTAACTTATATATAGAACAAACACAACATCAAGCCCCCGCTCGTTAATTCATAATTGTGAAAGGGGAAACCCACATTTCACCAATGATGTATTTTTCGGCCATGCCGGGAATCGAGCCCGAGACCCTTAGCTCAATAAACAGACACACTACCGACTGAGCTAAGGTGTCGGAGAATTTACAGGAAATCTACCCGTATTCGTGTGGAGGGAGAGTGAGAAACTCTTTAGAAAAAAACAACTAGACACACGCGGTTAGGATTTTAACCCCGATCTCCACATTACCAGCAAACCAGACTATACGAGCTTGATGTTTAGTCCGCGTGCCCACAGGTGAGAGTGAAATCGTATTAGGTCACTTTAACTTTTAAAAGGGTTTATATAAAACTCATTCTAAATCAGTGGCATAACAGATTAAGCTTGACCCCTCCCCCCCGCAAGATTTATTTTCGGACTCCCTTTTTCCAAGTCATTAAGCACCTTATAATAAATGTTGTAAAAATAATTTATACCCTAAATAATTAATAATTTAGTAATCACACCTTATAATGATTGTTTTAGCCTCAGTTTTGTGTTGGGAACGTCATCAGTCAGTCAGCTTGACCTCATGAAGATAAAAAAAAAGTCTGCACTATTTAAAACTGAATGAAATAATTGAAATAATGCCATAGCTTAGTTATAATTTACAACACTTTATGATAAACATATTCAACTATCTAAATTGTCAATAATCAGGACATAAATTATTTGATTACAATTATTTCCACCAAATTTATAGTAATTTAAAGTTTCCTTTCGCGGGCCCTCTTGTACCATTGGACCCCTCCACAATGAAGGCCCTGCGGGCCTGAGTGTTGCGCCACTGTTTTAAATGTACAGTTCTAAATGAGGACAATTTTTCCGAACTGTTGAATAATCATAAGTAGCTACTTTTCAGGTAGTTTTGAAAAATATTTATAGTTCTATATTCATATAACTCAAGCAATGTGCTATGAAGATATCATATTTTATATATGGAAGATAAATCTAGTAACCATTTATCAATGTTGACTACTAAACATTAAATAATTCATTCAAAGATCACTTGCATATTGAGCCGACTATACGTATGATATACTAATGAATAAATTTAAAATGTGGAGGGATTTATTTAGACAATGACTTCCGGAACCATACCGAACCATCGGATTTCATTTAAAAAAATAATGAAAGCTTTTTACACAAATAATATGACTAGAAAAAAAATTTGTTGCAAAAAATATTAAAAGGTGAGATTTTTTAATTTGATATCAAAATTAGAATATGAATTTTTTCCTAGGTTAATTACATTTCTAATTCACATTTCTTAAATATAAAGGCTACAGTTGAGCATGGTGTGTCAACGGGCCAGCTATAAATATTTTAATTTGTATTATTAATTAAAAATTCTTTCAAATATAAATTTCAAATTATTTGTCTTTCTTTTTAAAAAAAATACTAAAATAATACGTACTTTCAATAAATAGATAGCTATTTTATAACACACTTTTATTTAAGCACGAAAGAACATGTAGCCTCATCCAAAATATTTTGGGTGATAGGAAAATTCAAATACGTACACTACTCTTAATATTCAAAATCAATATGACCAAGCTACGGGGTTTCAAGTCCATGTCATCGTACGTTGGGATTAAGGTGTGGGATTTAGAAAAAAAAAGAGGGGAGGAAGCAAACACATTTTAAAAAACTAACCTGTTGCAATACATACAAGTTAAATTGAGAGTTAATGTTATACCATTCAATCAATAAAGACGGTTATTTTTTACGAGTTAGACTTTCCAAGTAAAATATAATACCGGTATGTACACTTTGGCGTTAACAATAGAATTTTAAAGGGAACCGCTTTGGTCTCTTTAAGTAGTGCGCCTTGATCTATATCGGTTTAGATGAAGTTCGAATCCAATCGGCTGCATCAGGGAAGACTTTTTTCACTCTATAACGATTTCCCATCCTCCTCTTAAATTAATACGGTTACAGCCCATTTTATTTAACCTCGTCGTGTTCTTTCCATCAATAAATATATGTTTATTAGTACGTTTAATGATAAAGGTTGTTTACGTCTTAATCTAAGGGGTAGGAATGAGGATAGTAGTTTCAGAGGAAGTACACTACCACTAAAGTAGAGAGCGATAGGAAAATCACAGTGATTAAACCCAAGCAAACCAATTTATATCTGAACCTCAACATTTCTATCACTTGTATTCCAGTATATCACGATCCTGACGTCTTAAACCACGTGATCACTAGTAAGGAGTTTAATAATTATAGAGAGTAGAGATACATGAATTACAAGGCAGTAAACCGATGGTGTTTAATTTATATAGGTTTTATTATATAAAATTAACTGCACCAGCATTTGCATGGAGAGAAGATAGAAAATCGCTCCCAATGCAGCCGATGAGAATCGAACACTGACCTGTAAGGTAAAAGTTAGGCGTGATGATGACCCCTCGACGAACCCTTGCCGTATTTTGGTTTCTTCACATCGGAAATCCCTCTCTACGTCTCTCGGGCGGATCTCGTTCTTGAAGTAAAAAACGCTCCCTCACCTTACAAGCCCGGATGTGCGCGTCTTGTGACGTCATTGCGAAGGGACGGGGGCACAGCGTAATGAAATCTAGCGCCGTAACGTAAGTAGATCAAACAATATGGCTCTCAGCTGGAGATCGGCTCCAATCAGAAGACAAGCTCAAACATAGACAAGCGATAGAAAGTGAGTGATCCTACCGCGCACGCACACACACACACACACATACACACATACATACACACACACAATATAAGAAACAATTACGTTGTGTACATTGATATAGAACGTTATAATTGTGAGAGGGTTTCTTGAGTATTCAGATTTATCTGATTGCCAAACCCTTCCTTCACCTCTGACAAGACGTGTATTAATCACAACTTGTGAATGTGAAGAATGCCAGGCCTCCACCGTGGTTCGGATCCCACGTTAAACTGTAGTTCCTCCATTTCATCTCAATCACCCTACCATTACACATTAGCGTAAGTGCGTATAACCCGAACGGGTAGTAAGACGCGGTGCTAATAACAATCTTGAGTATTGTTTGTATTAAAATTCTTTAGTGCCAGTACTAGCTATCGGTTACTTAAGTTAAGGGACAAAGAATAGTATTTCAAAAATGTTTTTTTATTTTATTTGTATGTCTAACATCAGATTTCCTTTTAATTATGTGCATCGCGTTTTACTCCCCGTCCAGGTTTATTGCATATTTACTCAAATGGGTTAGGAGCGATTAGGAAGGTAAAAATTACCCGTATTTGCGTGGAGAGAGAGAGAGAGAGAGAGAGCGGAAAATAATTTACGAAAGAATCCTCAGAACACCTGGTCGTAATTTTAATCCTGACTTTCCCGCCACTGTAAAACCAGACAATATAAGACTGACGCCTTAGTTACCGCGACCACCTATGTGGGTAGCATAAAAGTAATTAGTGACTTAAATTAAGTAAGGGGATTATTATGAAGAAGGTGGTTTAGAAGAGTGACACTTGCCTTAAAGTGGTGAGGGTATTAATAAACCATAGTGATAAATTACATGTTGAAAACGATCTCCTAAAAAAGGTGCTAGCAACCTAAAGACTTATCAAAGGTCCCGCCCTCATCTCTCGTTTCTCCACTCTACCTTTTATTGTCTATACATCTTATATTTATTCCTTAAAATCAATATTTATAAAAAAAATACCCATCTCACGTTTATAGACAAAATAATACAAAATAAATAAAATGTTTCATTTCATATAAAACTATTTAAATTTCTTAAGACATTAACGATTATAAAGGATCAAACCCTGTTATTTTGACATGCAACAAATTTAACTTGAGCGATTTTTCGCCTAAGTAAAACTCGTACATTATAATTTTATCGTAGGCGTCACAGCTCTGCGTGACAACAACAATAAATAATAAATACTTTTTTCCATCCTATTTTTTAAAATTTAATGTTGATTATAATCATCATTCAGCATATAGAGGTCGACCTCGATGGTCTTGCGATAAAATTCTCACCTCATGACCCGATGTTTGTGGGTTCAAACCCAGCCGGGGCCTATGGATTTTTCTTGAGCGATAAAAAACCGCAAAGATAGATCCTATGTGGAAAACCACCCTCCTTGCACCCAGACTAAATTCGAGCCTTGAGCTCCTCTTTACATGGTTAACCAGTAAATTTCAAGTTTGACACCATATACAACTTGACCACCAGTGCGAGACTGAATAAAATAGCACATTATTTTGTGTTTTAAGTCAATCCATGAAAGTATTTTGGTTTTTAAACGCATCAGTGGGGATTCGGGCAAAGACGACAAAGCTAGTGAAGTATGATATGCCAGTGACAGGGAGGTAAGGGTTTGAATCCCATCTGGGCGTTTTTTAGAATGGTTTTTATCTAAATGATTTTCCTATCTATATCCACGCAAATGTTGGTATATTTCTTCTAATTTATAACATTCTTTATTCTAACCGCATCAGTGTGATTAAATACCAACAGCCCGGAAGGTTGTTACGACAAGGCGCAACAACAAAAAAGTTTTGAAAAATAATTACAGAACGAACGGTGAGCTTGAACGTACGAAAGAGAGAATGACTATGAGCTAACAGAAAGCTGTGAAATTTTCAAATTGAATGTATCGACTCGTCGTAGGATCGAACATCCTTGACCAGCTATCGTCCCGACACGTCAACTGGCCACCGTCCCAGGAGAGCGTCAAGAGTTTGACCTCCACACGATTTATCTGGCCCGTGATCACCGAGTAGCAGCGACTCCAGTAAGCCATTCCTTCTGTTTTCTCGGCAGACATTGGGGTCTGGTTCGGAGATGAGAGATGGATTTTTTTTTTTTCCGTAAAGCTTGCAAACTATGGATCAAATGTACTCGAGACATACCCAAATTTGAATTATCTCACTTCAGTTTAATTTATTTTAAGGAATTCAACACCAAAAAGACCCACTTCGATAGTCGTATGTTCTAACTACTCTCACAATAGACTAGACTGCCGAAAACGGGGAGATCGGGGTTCAATCCGATCTGGGTGTAATGAGGGTGGTTTTTTCCTAAATGGTTTTTCTCTCTACCTTCATACAAATGCGGGTGACCATTCCTCTAAATTGAACTTTCCTAGTTCCTAACACTTAGTGTAAATAGTACATAGATGTATAAACCAAATGGGTAGTAAGATGAATTGCTAAAAAAACACCAGAAACATTATCAAATTAATTACAATATAATAATAACAACAGAGAATATAGTTCACTTCTCACATTCGCGTATTGACTACAGCACTTGGGGGTTGAATATGTTACTATCGCCGGGGACCCCGGTCTGCTGTAGACCAAATTTGTTAATACATTCATATTATAATTAAAGCCTTTACGAGTACATCCCTTTCCACTGGGATTAAATAGCCTAAAAATTTTATCGAAAATTTTACACACAAAAAATTTTATCTCTGGTTGAGCGTGCAATTCTAAGGTGAAAATGTAGGGAACAGTAGTTAAAGACAGTATTTTTGAAGTTTTTATATGAAAACACTACGTTGGTCAATATAAACCAAACAATTCTCCAGTAGAAACATAAAGTTTAATTTTCTTTACAAGGTGATATCAACAGTTGTTGAATATCTGTCAAGGGTGTCCTGGAATTCAATGACAGCTTTTCATCTTCATTTTAAAAGTTTGTCATCTAATGGCACTATACTCATAAGAGATATTTAAGAATTTTTTACATTACCGTGTGAATAAAATAAAACTCTACGTTTCTACTGGAGCAATATTTTATTTATTTGGTCAAAAAAACATTTGCTTGAAAAAATTACAAAAAAAAAACTGGCCTATCTCACGTTCCCTACACTCCCACTAATGTGCTGCTCTAGGTTAAACTTATCTTGATGGTTACGATCAAAACAGGGCTACTATCTACTTAGGCCAGAGCTCAAACCCTGAGAGCTCCCAGCTAGGGATGTGAAAAAAGTATTGATACTTTACTAATATCGATATTTTCCTTTCAATACTAGTATTTTTACTCGATATTTTTTTTCCGATACTTTTACTAATATTAGTACTCACACTGCGGTATCGGATCGGTATTGAAAGAAACTACTTTTTTTTTGTCTTCACTCATGCTGGTATTAAATTTTTTCTGGTGTGGACTGTGGAGGAAGAACAAGTTAAACTATTTCTCAATTCTCACTCATTTTCTGCATGACAAGCAAGAAGGAACTCTAGCATTCAATCTCTTTTAGCTTATCATAATTCATAGCTATTAATCATTATAAATTCATTATAATTTTCAGTGTTTAAATAAACATGAAAATGCGATTATGACTCAAAGTTTGAATTATTATTATTATAAGATTTTTTTTTTAAAATACAGATTAAAATGTCGATATCGATACTTTTCTTTCGATACCATATCCCTACTCCCAGTCAATGATAAATCAGTGAAACAAGTCATTTTTATTTATTTGAGGTATTTAATATGCACTTTCTAAACCAACTGATTATATAAGAACACGACTTACTTCTTACGACTTAAATCTAGAAGAGGTGCAACATCCAGTCCCCAGCCGTTAGTTCATCACTGATATTTCAACAATGATACATTTTTCGGCTATCAGGAATCAAACCCGGGACCTTTGGGCTCAGTAGATGAACACGCTACCGACTAAGCTAAGGTGTCGGACACAGCACAATACTCTATCAACTGAGCTTGTATGACAAAAAAAAACACCAGTAGGCACGCGGACTAAATGTCAAACTCATCTAGTCTGTTTTACTACTATGTGGATGTCAGGGTTCGACTCTCTGCCTGGTGTATATTAAGGATAATTTTTTGTTAATGGTTTTCCCACGCTTCTTTCATGAAAATGAAGGTACATCTCCTCTTAATTCAAGCTTTCCTCGCCCCCAACTCAGTGTAGTTAAATGTGTATAACGTGAACAGGTAGTTAGATTAGACGTGGAAAATAAAAAGAGATGATAAACGTTATCGTGAAGATGAGTTTAAGAACCACCGACAAAGGCAAAGGATCCGAACTTTAGTTGCCAAAGTTATCCAACAGGCTGTGCAAATAGAACCTTCATTCCAACTTGGCTCGTTAAAAGGATGGAAACAGTATTTTCTCTTTTTTTTAAATAAAATAAACTCGGTTGAGGGATCACATCAAAGCGATCTATGTTTCTGTATATATTCTGTTCAATACAAAAAAAAAAACATCATTCCTTGTTATGATGAGAATTTATTTTCATCCTCTGAAAAAGCAAGTGACCTCGGGACAGTAGGAAAACCAAAAGCGGCAGACGCAGATAAACATTATTACTGGCACATACACATAGCGCAGGAATCAGGTGGGAATAGAGGTCAGAGTCACGTGATGAAATGTTAAACCTTAATATTTCGTGAACATCGGAAGAGGAGAGAAGGAAATGTTGTGTGTTTTCCCGAGCAAATACACAAAACACACACACACGCACAGAACAAATTCAATATGGCGCCACCTGTGGTCGGAGTAAACATTGAAACAAATCTGATCACACGATTGCTCCCTTATGTTTACCTTTAAGGTAGGAACACACAACACCAACATTTGCAAAGGGAACAATCCTACTTGGAGCAGCTTACGAAATTATACAAACAAAATAAGATGGGAAAATTAAAATAAAAATTTCATAAGACAAGATATGCCTTCACTTTTTATTAATATTGAAAATCTTAGAAACATAACATTGTCCCCACGTCTTACTACACGTTCGGTTTACCCAAATATTTACACTAATGAAGTAGGGATTTTATTTTTTATTTTTTTAGCACCACGTCTTACTACCCGTTCGGGTTATACACTTATGTACTAATTACGCTAATGGTTTCAGGGCTTATGAAGGTTATATTTAGAAGAAGTGTACCCGTATTTGCGTATAAGGATAATGGACAGCCATTTTGAAAAAAAATACCCTCAGTACACCTGACCCAGATTCAAACCTCGATCTCCCCATAATCGGCAGTCTAGTTTAACACGAGAGTAGCACGTTAGACCACATGGCGACCGAAGCGGGGGGGTAGGGCGGGAGATTATTAGAATGTAGACGAAGAATACTCGCATTTGCGTGGAGTGAGAGTGATAAGCCATCGAGGGAAAAAAAATAGCTCAGTGCCTTTGAACGGGGTTTAGGCATCGACCCAAACCGACACCGGCGAATCAGATAATACGATACTCGCATTTTTTTCCCCCTAAACTACCGGTGAAGCCTATTAAAATTCTAGGCCAGTGGATCTCAAAAAGTGTCCGTGGCTGTTTGCCATGGGACCACAGGAAATTGAATAGTGTGACACAGTCGTATTTGCTTTCTCAATTATTATTATTATTATTATTATTATTATTATTATTATTATTATTATTATTAGCAGCGCGTCTTACTAGCCGTTCGGGTTATACATACTTACGCTAATGTGTAATGGTAGGGTGATTGTGAGATGAAATGGAGGACCTACAGTGGGATCCGAACCACGGTGTAGGCCTGGCATTCTCCACATTCACAAGTTGTGATTAATACACGGCTTGTCAGAGGTTAAGGAAGGGTTTGTCAATCAGATAAATCCGTGTCGGGACCGAGAATTGAACCCCGGACCCCCAGCACTGAAGTCCAACACCTTAACCCTAGACACATCAGGTCACCCCGCTTGCTCAAATAGTCTATTACGGTTTTAGACTAAATTTTCAAAAATAAGTAATCAGTAATCTAACCTCAGATGATCTTTGTTACACTATCATGTAAAGGCTTTCCAGATATCCATTTTAAACAGATCGTGTCAATTTTCGAAAATTACTCAATAATAAACTATTATTTATTCGAGGGCTTCAATCAAAATCAAAACACCCTGAAGAAGACAAAATTGTTTTGGGTTTATGGAGCACGTAAAATGTAAATATTCATCATAATTACAAGGTCCAAATTTTTCAGTTAAAATATTTTTTTCTCTTTATTAGAAAGTAAAAAGCTAAACAAATCCAGAGTACAGTATTGACAGGCTTCCCGCTAAGTCAATTATACTTTGTTCCACAAGTATATTACAGCTTTCATGCGAAGAACCGTCATCAATAAAAATGTTATTACATTAATAATGTTAATTTATCAATAATATAAATATATACGTATCAAACGTGACAGTTCATATGACTCGACTTGAAAGTATATTTAGTATCGTTTATAACTTTCGGATAAGGCACTTCCTATGAAAATTGGACTGTAAAATGTGTTTATGAAAAAAAGTTAAATATATATATGCTGTATTTACTGCTTGATAAACAATTTAATTAGAAAAGGTCCTGCTTCCACAAGTGACAGGTGGGTAGTATGCTAAGGTATGTGCATCGAGCGCTTACCAAGTGATCCGTTACTGGGAAAAGTTTGAGAAGCACTTATTGGTCTAGAACAGTGCTGGGCAATATATTTTTCAATGTATCCGCATATTTGGTGAATTAAAAGTGAAATTTGCCACACTGTATAGTTACAACGGCCTCAGACGCAAATGATAAAACCTGTTGGAATTGAAAATATTTAATGTATTTAATGAGAAATTTGACAATCCTCTTGTCTGAAAGCAGAGACGGAATGAAGTGTTGGAAAAGGAAATGGAGGGTAGTATTTGATGACAGTGTTGCGTCAGTGACTTGCTCAGAAAGCGTAATGACGTAAATATCAAGTTACACCCAGCATACATACTCAGGAAAAAGTTTATTTTTCTGTGAGAGCTGACAAACTCTAAATTCGCCACAATTTTATGGCAAGTTCGCCAACTTTGGCGATTGGCGAATGGGTTGCCCACCCCGATTTTATAAGATGTTCGTCATGTGGTGGTTTGTGCCTTTAACTCAAACCTCAGCTTTTTTTTTTTGCCTAACTATTACGTTTGATACCAAGGCTACCCATAATTGTGGGGAAGTAGGGTAAGGTGTCCACATAATCTGGTATGTTTCCAGCTAAGGGAAGATCGGGGTCTTATACCCGGCCGTGTGTACTGAGGTCAATTTTCCTTAAAGGTTTTTCCACTTCCCTTGATACAAATGCGGGTACCTTTTCTCTATATTCTATTTTTCTTATTTCTACTTCCTCAATGGGCCAAATATGCGAATTTTCCGGATTGAGAGAAAAACGTACAAAAAAAAATAGTAAGTACCTACATTAACAACATAAAGCAAGGGGTTGGGACAAGGAGGATAGCTTATATGAAGTGCATCCACATTAGTGTGGTTCAAGGACGATGAAAAAAAAACGCACTACTCGCTATTTAAAAAACAAAAGTCCGGTAAACTTACTTTTAAATACATTTATAAATGATAAATTATTTGATTGAAATGGAACGTGTTGATTTGAAATGAAAGAAATGGTGCGACACAAATTAAAAATATGGTTTTATATTTTAAATTATAGTATTATTTAAGACAAAATAAGAATTAACAGCTACAAAGATCAAATTTAATCATAAATAAGGTACAAACTATGCAAATAAAAATGCATATAGTTACTTCATTCATTTTTGTTTTGCGTTAACATTTTAATAAAAAGTTTATAATTATTTTCACCTTGATTTCGATGCCTAGTCAAATAATTAATTAAAAGCAATAGTAACAAAAAAGAGAAAATAAAATCAGTTTTATTTTTTTAATGTAAATGTAAACACCAAATAGTAATTTATGGAAGATCAAAAAGAACTGATGAAATAAAACATTAATTGACAATAACTCTCAAATCAAACAACAGAAATAGTTTGGAAAAACTGAAATAACTATTATTCTTTGTCCTCGTCTTCAATTCGTACCAAAAAAAAATCAAACTCTGATTTGGGATTTTTTTTATGTTATGTTTAAATTTATTATTTGGTTTTAATTAAATTTACGTTAGTAAAAATAAAAAAATAAAATCTGTATGCTTAATATATCTCTCAATATTTTCCATAGACAGTTTCAAATTAAATAACTAATCTTATAAATAATATAAACACTATACTCGCGGTCAAATGGACCTCGCGTGCCCCTGAACAACTAACCCACATCACAAGTGACGCATCCACCATTAATAAAATGAATATCTTAAGAAAATGATACTTTTGAGCTATGCAATTTCAATTTAATTAATTAACTCCTGGTTCACTTTCAAAAGAAAATTTAATGGAAGCTCAGATGGTTTTATAAAAACAAAAAGAAGAAACCATTAAAATATTCAAGGTAAAAATTATGAATAATTTCCATTACGTAAGTGGGTGAATATCGGATGATACGGGAAATTAATTAAAAATAATTAATGGCAAATATACTAGTTGAATATAAAAATTAAAGGACGTTCTTTAGCTGGAGTGTTTTGGTTCCTCTCCTTAACATTGTTCCGCCTTAGGCTGGATAGAAGTTACGACATGTTTCGGCTATTCAGCCATCATCAGGTCTGAGACAAACCAATTCAATTATTAAGTATTGGGTTGAGAAAAAGAATATAAAAAGATGTGATAACTATAAATTGATAAGATTATAAGGAAACTAACCTAGAACAAATATAGAAATGACGAATGTTAATTAGAAGTGAAACGCGATATTGTATTAATTACTTAGGGTTAGAATTAAACTTTCATGCTTACCTCTAAAGTGGGGTTAGGTGTTATCCCCGATGCAAGACAAAGAGTAGTGATTAGATATAAATAATTTGTAAATTTAAAACCTTTATGAAGAGAGTCCAGAACGTTCTGATGCCAACGTAAAAATAGGGAAAGATGAGTGTGTTATTGGAGATGTCGCTAGTGTGTCTGTTAGTGACAGTAGATAGATATAAATAGACGAAAAAGTGAAAAAACCGGGGTAAGGATGGATTGAAAAATAGAAGGTGAAAGAGGAAAAGAGAAGGTTCTAATCTTCACGACTCTGGCCCGAACAGGTCTCAATTACGATTGTAGGAGGGCATGGTTTAACTGGAGTGATAGGATGGAAATTTTGATTTTTAAATTTTTGTATGTTGTGGAAGGTATTTAATTGTGTGGATGAGAGATTGATTTTCAAATTTTGTTTGTTCATTAAGAATGGTGGTGTGATGAAAAGAAGCGTTGTAAATATGAAGATTTTCAGCAATATTCATCTTTAAACCTTTAGTGGAAGGTAACAGAAGTTTCATACAACGAGAGATGAGAGTTGGTTGATGCCCTGAAATTTTTAGGTGTTCAGCAAATTTGGATTTGGTTCTATTAAATTTAAAGTCACTGATGTGCTCAGAATAGCGTTTAGAAAGTGCCCGCCCAGTCTTGCCAATATATGCAGCGTTACAGTCACAGGTTAATTTATAAATATCACTTTTGTTATAAATATTTTGAGTGTTGAGATTGGAGTTGGATAAATGTTTTTTGATTGTATTGTTGGTTCCAAGAGCTATCTTGATGTTATGTTTTCTTAAAGTTTTGGTGGTTTTATTGGTTTCAAGGCCTGTGTAATTGAATTTTATCCATTTAGGTGGCTCAGGATTGTCAGAAATGTTTGTGAGGTTGGATTTCTTAACCATTAGGGCTTTTTGTTTTTTGATAATTTTATATATAACAGAGTGAGAATATCCATTTGTGGTGGCAATTTGTTTTATGATATCCGGTTCATTTTTATAATTCTTTTTGGAAAGTGGTACGTGAAGAAGTCTATAAAATAGATATGATTCGGCCTTTACTTCGTTATTGTTAAAATATTATAATACTACTTCGTATTAGGCCTACTACGGAACAACTCTAGCGTGAATAGTATGTTAGACGGACAAAGGTGTAACTCTCGACATGTCCTTTGTGCCAATAACGGAGGGATCGAGGTTATAATCCCATACAGGATGTAAAGAGGAGTTTTATACTAAATTCTGTATCACTCTTCTTCCTTGAAGATTCAAGTCCATTTTAGGTCAATTATTTATTCCTTCTCTCTACTCCCCTAGTGTAAATACGTGACTAGTACAGACGGATATTAAAATAAGATCCATAAATAAAAAGGGGAGTAGGGTGATAATTATGTTTACAACATTGTCCCAACTAAACTTGTTTTTAAATATTATTATTGTTATTGTTTTTAAATATTATTATTATTATTATTATTATTAACTATTATTATTATTATTATTATTATTATTATTATTATTATTATTATTATTATTAGTATTAGTATTATTATTAGATTCTATATCTTATGACAGGTCCATTACTTTTGTCAGTGAACTTGGTCCACGAATGTACCCTGTCATCTGCCTCCTTAGGATGTGTCCGATCCAGTTTTCTTTGCACCGAAGAATCACATCCAAAATTGTTATCTCCTCACCTCCTTCTCTCAGGACTTCTTCATTTGTCACCCTGTCTGTCCACCTGATATTCTCAGGCAACACATTTAAAATATCTCAAAGTATATCTTCTCCATCTTCCTGAGAGTCCAAGTTTATGCTCCAAATGTAGCATTTCATCAATTTCTTCCTAAGTCCCAAACTCAACTTGCTGGTCAGCGGTTACCGCTTCTTGTTGAAAGCTTCCTTGGCCATATAAAAGTATGAAAAAGAATAATTAATTAAAAGAGCAATAAAATAAAGAAGCTGCTACTCCTCCTGATTCCGATCCAGCAGGCCTGAGTTCAAAGTCTAGCTGGGTTTGATTTAAGTTTGTGTTTGTATCCATGTGGTTTTCCATCCCCCCCTCCTCTAGGTGAATGCTGGTGAATTTCCTTAAAAATCTACCTTCTTATATTGTGTCCTGAAATTAGTTATTGTATATTTTATTTGGATGGTGACTTATCCCTTGATTATCAATTGATGTCGATAAATACTATTGTGAGTGTAAATAGCTAACTTTGTGGTTTTCAAAAGCATTCATTTGTTTTCGGGTGTATCTTCATCAAAATGAATTCCACTGAGTTGTGATAGATTAAACATAATCTCTTTAACGTCGGGAAGAGGTGATTAATTTTAAATAATTATATATTTAAACCACATACTATAGGCTTTTTAAATAATAAAAATATAAGCGCAAATTTCGTAAATTAGAATGTGTTCAATTTGAATGAGAGAATAAAACATAGATACAAAAAGTATGAATATTGTTTATGGTATTGTTTGGAAGTGTGTGTGGACATATGGTTTTATTTTTTACCTTTTCGTATTATACTATATGGCTCTATCTGATAAGCTATAGGGCCTACCATATTAAAATTATGCGAGGTAAGCTTGCTACCTTACAGGATAAGCGAAAGGTACCTTTTAATCTATAATTTAAGTTTTATAGCGATAATCATACCGATATTTTGTGTGTAGAACATATTCAATAAATTCAAATCGTGTATGTTTGACTTTTTTCTGCCCCCAAATTTTACTTTATCATATAAAGTGTTGTAATAGTATAAATTTTCGACTCAATATTATGATGTCTCTTGGCGTATCATTTCACCTCAAACTCCCCAAAAATATTGTTCTTGAACTTTGTCTGTTACCATGTCTGTCTGTCTGACAGTCTGTCTGTCCCTGGGTCTACAGCCGATATGATTTAATTAATTTTGTTCAAATTTGATGTTTAGATGTTGTCATTCCTATGGGTGTTTTTTTATTCTAGCCCTAAAATTAATGATGGTTTATTGATAGTAGATTTTTGAAAAATCAAAATTTTCGAAAATTAAGGTTCTTGGTTCAAAATGAGTATCTGAGAAGTGTCTTACAAGATAAATAAGAAAATATGTTTGTTTCTTTAAAAAAATTATTTAAGGGTAGTTTTATGATGACTGATCATTGAAAATGTTGTCACAAACTATAATAGATCGTATGAGAAAGTACGTATGATCATTACATACCATTTATTAATGTTTATTTTTATGTTGTGACCATATCATGTTAAGTAATTAAATGACTAAATATTAATAAGAGCTGAATATAATTTTATAATAGTAAGCTAATTAACCATTCTTTGAGCCTAGGACTACAGTAGAGCGTCGATTAACCGAACGCCAACTATCCGAAACGTCAATCAACCGAACGCCTGTTTCAAATAAACATGGCAAATGAACAACGTGCGAAACATTAAAAAAAAAAAAAAAAANAAAAAAAAAAAGCGGCGGCGGCACCGTGCAATGACCTTGTCAAGAATTTTTTATATGTAATATAGTAATTAATTATGGTATAATATATTATAGGCCTACTATGTATTAAGTTAAAAAATTTAATTGTAAAAATATGTTTTGTAATGTTTATTGTATTTTTATTTCCATAGTTGTTTCCTATATTGTTTTATGATTATTCTTAGCGTTATTTAAGATATAGAACTGAAATTTTGTTTTGTGTTTGATTATCAGAACAATTTGATTATACGAACTACCCTTTGTCCCTATTAGTTCGGATAATCGACTCTCTGGTGTATTTTATTTAGAAATAAACTCCAGATGATTTACTAACATGTTCGTCTGGATCAATGTTTATCAAAGTGAGGTCCATGGCGTCCTATAAAGTAGTCTGCAGGATCCCAGGAAGTTTATTAGTTTAGTAATGAAAATGAATTAAGGAATGTTGTTGATCATATATAATTCAAAAATTTGAAATGCAAAAAATTAAATATGGAATATTTATACTATGCTCTATTTATTTCCTTGGTAGACAAAAGTAACATAGAAAAAGAAGTCTGTATCAACCCTAAGTCAACAAATCTGAACAATTATTTAACTATTATGATGAGTTTTAGAAAATTAAAAATTATAAAACAACTACAATACACTAATTCAATGTTATTATATGATTTTTTTCAACCTTTAATTTGAAACATTCATTTTTGTTTTATATTTATAGTCCTAAAATATAATTTCCTAAAAATAATGTTTTCCCTGTATCATTTTCCACCCTCCACATCCCCGCTACACCTCCCCCTCCATACTCCCAGGGCTTATTTAATCTCCTAATGCATATATATTCCATTTGGTGCTCCTCCGTCTCCAAAACTTTGAGAAATTCTGGTCTAATTAGTCATAGTAAATATTCTGAGTTGCCCTATATATTTTTGGAATATATGTATCTTGGAATGGTTTGTGTGTGCAGGACGCCTTGATGAAGCGTCTGGGGCCCAACGCCCACCCCTTCACTATGGAGATGACGCCCCTCGCACCCCCCAGCGTCCAACTGGTACCAGCTAAGGAGTACAGCGGTGCCCCTATAGGGACCAGCTATGACGTCAGAGCTTATATTGGTGAGATATATTGCTCTTCCATTATGTACTCGCTCAGCTATACTCTGATCATGGTAACTTTTATCATTTTCTAACAGTTGAAAAACAACTAATAAAGAGAGTTTTAAATTCAGCTACTCAGCAAATGAATGATGAAAAGTGAAAACACATATTTTTGAGGTGGATGAATACTTAACCTTGGTTTTATTAACTTTTTAGCTGTAAGAAAAGGACAAATATACCTGCATCTAACCAACCCACTATACATTTATTTATTTAGCACCGCGTTTTAATACCCGTTCGGTTCATACGCTTAAGTATTAATTACGCTAAAGGGTTAAAAATTGGGAAGGTCAAATATATAGGAAGTGAACCCACGTTTGCGTGGAGGGAGAGTGGAAAACCATTTAGAAACCCCCAAGTTCACCCAATCGAGATTCTAACCTCGATCGCCCCGTCCTCGGCAGTCTAGCTCAACACGAAACTAGCGCGTTAGCTAACTACGCCACCGAGGTGGGTCCCACTATATAAACCATCGCACCCAGCCGAAAAATCCATTGAATCAATTATTTCACTTGTCAAAATTACATAGTTTGTATGAAAGCCCAGCGACAGTTCAAACGTTTTGTGAATTTTGTGAAACTCTACAGCTGATACCTCAGTTACTTTTCCATTATATCGGAAACCCTATCATTGTAGCGCCCATAAAATCACCGATTAACGTAAATAATTATATAGGTTGTCCCAAAAGTCACTGTACAGTAAAGTATCACGTACCCCGTTGAAGTTCTTCCTATAGCAGATGTTGGAACGGTACGGGCCTAAGAACATGTGTGGTCACACCTCTTCATATCATATCAGTAGGGACCAGCTATTGCCTAATTGACTTTTATTTTCCTTTATCGTAAAACATAGGTAGTTGAGATAAACGGGGTGTTTCAGTGAAAGTGTGCAAAAATTAATCAGGACATAGGGGATGCTTTACCGAACATTTTTAGATAGGGAACGTGTGGTCTGCGAAGCTTTATTTTACGAGTATAATATGTTAATTTAATTATAAATTGTCAATTTTGTTGGTTTTGCCTATTTTATGAATAAGAGCCTAAACGTGCCTATTTCGGCTTTTGTCTCACTATTTTTCATATGTTATGGATTTTCTGTTGAAAAAGAGAGTCCAGTTTCTTAAAAAATTGCAAGTTGCGATATAATTGTTTGGTGTAGGTTTGAAAATCGTCACTTGTTAAATAGCTTCTGATGAGCCTAAATCGGGTGTAGGACAACGGGAGCAGTGGCAGACATCTTGGGAGGACAATGGGAGCAGTGGCAGACATCTTGGGAGGTAACGGCAAGCCGTTAGAGGAAAAAGGTTCAACGTATTTTAAAAAATTAAATTTTGTCCTTTACATCTTTCAAATTATAAAACACATTCTATTTGAAAATATAACCCATTTCATTACTGAAAATCTAGAAAAAAAAATGATCTAGTGATCAACAGCATGTTACTCGCTTCGGTGGTAGAATGGGCTTTGACGTCACTCTCGCAGTAGACTGGACTGTCCATGAAGGGGAGAGAGATCGAGATTAGAATCTCGGTCCAGTTTAATTAAGATTTTTTTTTTTTTACTAAATGTTGTTTCACTTTCCCTTCACGCAAATGCAGGTACACTTCCTCTAAATTCCATCTTTCCTAGCCTCTAACATATTAGCGTGACTAGTACAATATATACATGTAACTCGAACGAGTAGTGAGACTTGGTTTCTAAAAGAAACAACCATGTGAATCGGCTGTAGGTAATAAAATAGTAGGTAGTAAAATCGATTTTACATTGCTTATTGTGCGCTTTTTTTTGTGCTTAAGTGCCTATTCTGGTGCCTAAATCACATATTTTTAATGATTATTTGCCTCTCTATTTTCAACATTTTTGGTACCTAATAATCCGCTCCCTATGATTCATATATCACAGTGACTTAATGCACGACTCCAATTTTTTTAGAAAGTTTGATTCTAGCAACTATAATATTGATAGTATATTCCTAAGTTTTTAAAAACTACTTTTGGGTCAAACTACAAAGAAAAAAAGTTATAGATTTTTTTTTCTGTAGCACAGTGTTGTGACAGCTTGATAAAAAGAAGCGCTTCTAAAACTTTATACCAAGAAAGAGAGAGAAAGTTATAAATGAGATAGTTAGTTACACTAAACAACTGTCCTACCCACTTCGGTGGCTGCATGGTCTAACGCGCTACCCTCGCAGTAGACTAGTACTGCCAATGACGAGGAGATCGAGGTTCAAATCTCAGTCGGGTGTACTGATGTTTATTTCCAAATTGGTTTTCCACTCTCCCTTCACGCAAATGCAGGCACACTTCTTTTAAATATAACCTTACTAGTCCTTAGAACCATTAGCGTAATTATTACCTAAGCGTATAGCCCGAATGGGTAGTAAGACGTGGTGATAAAAAAAAAACAGTATTGGTTTGTTGCATTAATATCAACATCAAGAGTTTTCTATTAAACAGTTTGAGTATGCCATGGTTATTATGCACTATAAATTTGATTTCACTGTTGCGATGAAAAATTGGTAGAAAAGTGAAAATGGGATGTGATGGACAAACTTGTCAACTACTCTTACTGCTGTGTATGACGGGAGAGTAAAGACCGGATCACGCTAGAGCAGTGGTTTACAGCCTCTTGCAGGATGTGACTCAATTTTTGTCTTTTGATACCATCGCGACCCGTTGATAACCTATAAGCATTCAAATCTTAGTTTTTAAATTATTATCTTCACTGAATTTCATCAACCGTCTGGGCTATCCGCATTTAATTACACTTGTGGTGTAGGTATAATTAAGAGGGAATGTACCTTTATTTGTGTGGAGGAAGAAAGGGTAAACCGTTTAGGAAAAAAATCATTCATATTACACATAGGCAGATTTTTAATCCCAACCTCATCACCGACAAACCAAAAGAGAGCGAAGCGCCCCCGCTCCTTCCCAAGGCTTAATTTGATTATTAAAATTTGCTTTTGCAATGACTATACGAATGCTACTAAGATGAAGCAAAATATAATGAACGAGCCTGGCGGGTATTTTGGATACTATATTAGCAGCGTCAATCACCCGAACACAAGACTGCTACAGTAAACTTAGTCAGCAAGCAACTGTAAAGATTTTTTTTAAGCACCGCGTCTTACTACCGGTTTAGGTTGTACGCCTATGTACGACTTACGCTAGTGAGTTAGGGATTATTAAAGCTTAAATTAGAGGAAGTGTACCCACATTTGCGTGGAGGGAGGGTGGAAAACCATTTTGGAAAAGCCTCCCTCATTGCACCCGACCGGGATCGAACCCCGATCTTCCGTCTTCGACAGTCCAGTCCAACACGAGATTAGCGGTTTAGGCCACGCGGCCACCGAAGCGGGTGACTATTAGAGTTAAGTAACCAAAAGGAACGAAGTAACTTAACAATTGTAACCATTTACATTTGTCGTTGGATTTGTTCCCTTCTCTAACATCAAAGGCGTATAGCCCGTACTGGTAGTAGGACGGGGTGCTAATAATCAACAATAATAGCAACCCCCTCCCGATATATTCCACGACCACCAGGTTGTAAGCCACTGCGCTCTAGTTAACGTTTAGACGTGTGTTCAGTTAATAACTAATAAATCTTTCTATATCGTGAGAACTGTTTTTGTTTTTAGAAGTTTTCTAGCTGGATTTATTAATATGTTTTGAAAAACTCTTTGTTTTTTAATTCCATTAAAACTCTAACGTCATATTTAAAAGACGTCTTGTTCTTGCAGTCATTCAATCAATGCTCATTTTAATCGACCGGGATCAAATTTGTTACCAATGTAAGCGATATCAAAGGAAAGGTTTTCCCAACTATAAAAATATAATACTTAAAACAGCAAAAACAAATTTTTAAATAAATACATATTTAAAAATATTAAAATTGAAAAGTTTAAATACATATTTAACTTGTTCCAATATATAGGCCTATTCGTTCTCTGTGACACAATATTTTTAAAATTATTGTTATTAGTGTAAAAATTTATTTTCTATAAAAAAAAAGGGGGGGATAAGGACTACATGGGATGAATAAAGAATTGTTTTAAACACAAATCCATAGAGATTATTTTAAATTCGAGTAATATTATGGACTATTTTTATTTAATAGCCCTACTCAATTTTACTTTTTCCTAACAAAGACTCTATAACATTGCCCCTCATTGTGAAGTCTGGATGTATCTTAATCGAGCTTCTAGCTTACCCAGTTAGCCGAGCGTAAACCGAGACAAAAGATGAAAAAAATGTTACCATGGTTACATGTATATTTAAAGTAACGTGCCCCTACGTTTAAAAAAACTAGATATTACTTTGGTTATGTTTTTCGAAAGATAAAAAAAGTTTTAAATTTTTTTTATCGGCAATCTAATTTTTATGGAAGTTTTAAAACTAAACTAAATTGTTTTAAGGTGGTGATGTAGGGGAAAGCGAGCTAAGAGCAGTGTTTTACAGTTTTTATATCAAAGCACACTTTTGGCCACAATAAATAAAATATTTCTCCAGTATAAACATAGAATTTAATTTTCTTCACATGGCGAATATCTATCAAGGATGTCCTGGAATTTAATGATAATAATTTCTATTTATTAAAAAGGTTTGGCATCTAATGTCGCTATGTTCACGATAGATATCCAACAACTGTTGATATCACCTTGTGAAGAAAATTAAACTATGTTTCTACTGGATTATTATTTTTTATTTGTCCAAAAAAAGTGTTGCTATCAAAACTGAGAGAACACTGCCGTTAACTCACGTTCTATACATCCTCCCCCAGGACTACAATAATCTTGTTACGTCAAGAAAGTAGTAAGTGTAGTCTTAAACCGGACGTCACTATACAGAGAATCATATTGAGTTCTCCACGAAATTAAAACTTTGAATATATTGACTTCATCTTTTTTTATTAAAGTTTAAACACAAGATTATAAACGGATTATATTAATGAGAAAATTATAAGGGTAATTAATAGAAACTATGTTAATTCAGAAAAAGAATAACTAGACGGGGATTTAAGCCTGGGGCACAGACAAATAATATACTCAGACACTCAACCTCCAGGTTAAAATATTTGCGCTCCTTTTGGTAGCTTGAGTCTTTCACCACTAGGATCGCTGTGGTTAGTCATATCATCACCCAGCAGTGACACTAGCGAAGCCCAGTGTTGAAGGACTAAAGGTGGCAAAAGGAGCGCAGTAAAACCCCCGTAAGGTTGATAGTCTGTTTCTTACTTGTTTGTGGCCTGGGGCTACCAGTAGAACATTACCATTGCTGTAATACAGTCCGTTATTTCAGCAGAATGTTTTACACGACGACCGTTCTCTGAGCTATCCTACAATGCACTATATTTACGCTAAGACCAAGCTTCTAACCACTGTCCTAGTGACCTACTTGGGTGGCCGCATGGTCCAGGGCGTCACTCTCACAATATACTATACTGTTTATCCCAGGGAAATCGTTGGACCCAGTCGGATTTACTGAGCGTATTTTTTCCTACATGGTTTTTTACTCTCCCTCCATGCAAATATGGGTATATTTCCTCTAAATTAAACCTTCCTCAGCCCTAGATCATTAGCGTAGTTAGTACATACGCGTGTAGCCTGAACATGTGGTAAGACGTGGTGCTTAAAAAAAAACTTCCTGTCCTAATGCAATTTTTCATAAATAACATAATCACTGCAGCAGAAGTTTCTTATGAAAAGCTATAAGAGCTACAACATCATTTCTCCGGGGAAAGAAAGGAATGTAAAAAAAATACCTCACAGTGCAGTCTGTCGGAAATGAACTTCAGACTTCCAAGTCAAATTCACTTGACCAAGCTGGCCGTATCGGTTTCGCTGTAAAGTAAGCTTGGTAGAAATACCGTGGCCATAATCATCGAGGTGCATAAAACTATGTCTCAGCTACAGTAGCCCCATGACTTCTTTGGTGCTGACTGACAGCTCTCAGCTGACTTCTGACAGTCAACATTTAGGTATATACATGTTTTTTTGCAGATCATATGGTTCGGCGTAGGGATACATAATTTGGTCTGGTAGCTTTTCAAAGCCATCAGCTGTCATCTGTGAGCTGTCAGTCAGCACCAAAGAAGTCATGGGGTTACTACTCTGATATAACAAGGTTGAATGAATAAGATTTTTTTCTTCCCAGAGTGCGAAGGCAGTCGATGAACACTTTAAGGTCGGTCCCAGGTGCTAATTTATTTTCTCGTATAGCGCAGCTTAGGAAACAAAAAAGTCTGCTGAACGAGATGCAGAAATACCATAAGGAAAGTCGATCCGGGTAAGTTGAGGGTGGGGGTGGGATATAGGGGGTCATGCAAGGCAGTGGGAAATCCCTTAAGGCTCCTTGCTCTCTTTCGCTTCCACCAAGAGAAGTAATATAGAATGACAACCATTCTTCTTTCTTTTTTTATAAAAGGAGAAAGAATACATTGTGCAAATACACACGGTGTACACACTGGAGACAAACGTTAGGGAGTACTGAGGAAAAAATATAAACCTGTGGTGGAAAGAATGTTCGTGGACAAAGCAAACTGGAAACGTGTTATAGCACGGGTGTTAAACTTATCCGGAAGCTATTTCCCCTTGCAGTTCCCTAGTGCGGAGAAAACTTGTATATACTTACATAGAGCATGCGTGTGAGACTCGTTTCATCTGAAGGGACACACTGAAATTTTAAAATAGTGAAGGGGCCGTATTAAATAAAAGAAAAACTTCACCATTTTAACCAAAAACAGCTACAATTCAGTAAATTTTTACTACGAAAAGAAACTTAAGATATAAATCATTTTTTATTTTTCCAGAGTATTTTTTTTTTGCCGTTTCTATCAAGCATTCTTTAAAAAAAAATGATCCTCTGTGAATGGTCTTGAATTTTATGCAGATAAATGGGAAAAGGCTAAACATTGTACATATGCTTATAACCCGAACAGATAGTGAGATGCAGTGAGTGAATATATATATATATAATCACACCGTTCTCTTACGGGGTAGGCAAGAAATTGTGCATATAAATCAAAAAACAACTCCGTAGGTATTTACTTAATCCATCCTCGCTAACTTTCTCCACACTTACCTATCCTTGTATATGGCCTACTCTCTTCGTTTCAACAACATCCATACACCGAGTCAAACATGCTCTTTTATTCTTAAACCTCTGAATGTTTCTCTTTTTCACACATTCTTCTACAACATTTAACCACGTCTCCCATGGCCTACCCCTTCCTTTTGATCCCCACTCTCTACCTTCATATATTTGCTTCTTCACTCGATCCACACTCATCTTCTCAACATGCCCAAACCAACGTAAGACGTTTCTTTCCCATTGACCTATTGGGTTCCCTTTCAAGCCATACCCCTTTAGCATCCATTCCATTTCTTAGATATCGACCACATTCACCTTGTGTGTGTGTGTGTGTGTGTGTGTGTGTGTGTGTGTGTGTGTGTGTGTGTGTATAAGGATATTGTTTTAGTCCTTTTGGAGCTTCTGAAATGCCATTCCCATCAGAAATACCACAGTGTGAAGATATTTTCATTCAAGTAGGCCACGTTTTTAACTTCCCCCGCCCTTCCCAAAACGCCAAATGGCATCGCTTCACGTGGATTGCTCCAGCCGCGTGAGCCAACCTTATCGAATCTGTCAAACTTGCCATGAAATATGAGCAATCAATCCCAATCGTCCTACGGGGAACACTTGTATTACCAGAGAGCGATATTGAGAGGCGCACTATCGGTTCACTCTTCCGTGGCGTGACTAGCAGACATTTCTACCTCTTATTCTAAAAAGTCATCTTCTTTCTCATCTAAAAATCCTTATCCTGTGTCAAGAGGGGAACGCGGCCTTATAAGCGTGTCGTCGGGCCAACACCCCGTCCTCTTTCCGCCCCCAAGGCCTGTCCTTATTTCCCCGAGAGTATTAGCGGAGGGAGGGCCGGTAAACTTGGATTAAAGGATGGAAGGACCTGTTGCGTCACAGTTGCTATGAGGCACGCACTTGGTAGTAACCTACTATTGTAAACAATTTTATTTATTTTTTTACGTAAACCTTTTAAGTTGAGATTAAAGGGATCACGAGTTTAAGTCCGTATTTTTGAAGTTTTGTTTTTACAACAAAACACCTTTTTCGGACAAAATAAATAAAATCTTTCTTCGGTATAAGCATTTAGTTCAATTATTTTACACATATTAATCTCGACAAATCTTGAATATTTGTTACGGCATCGTGGAATTAGACTAGAACTTTTAACCTTCAAATTTAAAAAGTTTGTGTTCAAATTACACGATGCCCGTTAAATATATTCAAAATCTGTCGAGATTAATATGTTTAAAAAATTAAACTAAATCTATCTTCTGAAGAAACATTTTATTCATTTTAATCATAATACGTTTTTTGTCATATAAGTTGTACAAAGACAGAATGTTTAAGACATTTTGAATGTAGATGGTATTCTTTCAATTGAAAAATGACACCTGGAATCAAACCTGGGACCTTTGGCTCAATACTCCAATACTCTAACTACTGATATATCCAGACGTCACATCGTCCCTTGCTCAGGGCCATTCTTCACTCATAGTGGCCGTGTTATCTGATAGCTCGTGATCTTAATAAATCACACATTTGTAGCCGACGATTTCCACACGTCCATCATAGACTCTGCCTTAAAATATAAGTGAAGAATGACCCTGGGCACGCGACGATTCCTGGATAGTTCAGTAGTTAGAGCATTGGCATATCAAGCCAAAAATCCCGGGTTCAATTCCCGTGTTCAGGTGTAATTTTTCAATTTAAAGAATATGATATTTAGATGCGGCTCTAACCGTAATTATCAAATATAATAGCTTTGCTATTTAATCCATCAAAATACATGAAAGCTAAGAAAAGCAAATGAGAAAAAGGAATGTTGGAAGGGTATGCGGCAGAGAAGAACTAACATGGTAGACCGTATACTGACTGATACATGATAGTTTGACGAAGATAATTATAGAAGGAGATGTGGAAGGGAAAGAAGGAGACAAATAACTGGTCTACCTACATGAATCAGATGGCAAACGATGTTGGTAGAAAAAGCCCAGGATAGACAAAAGTGGAGAACTGCTGCAAACCATTTGCAAGATAGACGACCTAATGGTTTTGAAAGAAATACAGACTTTAACCTACTCTCCCTTCTATCTCACTTTAAACAGTTATATCACCATACGGCTTAGCAATAGACGGGATTGTCGGTGATGGGAAGGTCAAGGTTCGAACCTCAGTGTGATACTCTTAGGGGTAGAGGGGGCTCCACATGTGATTTATTACTATGGTTTTATCCCCCTCTCTTCCCAATAACCGCAATCAAGGGTGCATTATTTGTAAGCCAATTTCCTCATTCCTACCTTTTAGATCGAGTAGTTAGAGCTCTAATGTTCTGAAATTTGTCAGCGAGTAAAAACAAATGGTCTCACAACTGATCCACAAACATTTTGTTCTTTTGTATTTATAGATATAATTTTAGTTTTCTAAGGAGCTATGCGTATAGGATCCGGGTAGCTAGTACAATATCACAATCATATGAAAATAGCATAATCATGTCGTCATATAACAAAGGAAATTCATAAAAATTATCAAAACAAATTATTTCAATAAGCATAAAAAAGTTTATATTTTGAATTTAACAGAGCTGATATGGTGATCTTCTTCCGCCAGTTGTTGTAAACATCGTTTTTATTTTTATTTTTATTCTTTTTCTTCACCAATGAAACGATGGTGAAACTATGTTTATCATGAGTTTTTTAAAGCACCGCATATTTCTATCCTTTCGGGTTGTACTCTTATACACTAATTACTCTAATGTGTTAGGGATGGGGAATATTGCATTTTGAGGAAGTTTACCCGCATTTGCGTGAAGGTAGAGTATTAAAACACTTAGGAAAAACCACCTCAGTTCACCCGGCCGGGATTCGAAGCCTGACTGTCCCATCATCGGCAGTCAAATCTATTGCGAAAGTGGCGCCTTAGACCATTCAGTCATTTACCATGTAAAAGCCAATTAATAATAGATACATATTTGTGTGCTCCGTGACCTGTCCGTGCTATCCGCTTATCCAACAGGGTTGAGATTTGGAAGGTACAATTGATATGGAATACACCTTAATTTGCGAGCTGTGGGAGGAGGAAGCCATTGAGAAAAAATCACCTCAGTATCCCCCCAGTCTTGATTCGGACCCTGATCTCCTTCTCATCAACAAATTTATACCCACATCGGTGGCCGCATGGTCTAAGGCATTACTATATATTTAGTACCAATGACGGGGAGATCGGGGTTAGAATCCGAGTCGAGTGTACTGAGAATGTTTTCCACTAGATGATTTTCCACTTCACCTCCAAGCAAATGCGGTAGCACTTCCTCTAATTTCAATATTCCTCATTCTTAGCACACCAGTGAAATTAGTCTATATGCGCCCCACCTCGGTGGCGTAGTTAGCTAACGCGCTAATTTCGTGTTGAGCTAGAATGCCAAGGACGGGGAGATCGAGGTTCGAATTTCGCTCTGGTTAAATGGGGGGTGGTTTTCCCAAAATGGTTTTCCACTCTCCCTCCACGCAAATACGGGTTCACTTCCTCTATATTCAAAATTCCCAATTCCTAACCCACTAGCGAAATTATTATTTAAGCGTATAACCCGAAAAGGTAGTAAGACGCAGTGCTGAGTATTAGTATATATACAGTAAGACGCGGTGTTAAAAAAACAGACCAGACGAGATTGAGGTTTTTGTCCGCCTGCCCAAAGATACGAATATGTTAAATAAGTACTAGAAGAAAATGTAATATGTAGACTATATTACAGTCCAATTTTCAAATAGACACATAGTAAAGTTAGTAGATCTACTTTCACGTGCTCATACGCTAAGTCATGTTATCTGCAGCTGATACTTTCGATAGATAGTATCAACCACTATAAAACAACATTAATACTATATCAATGTTATAAATTTTGACCGCAAAAAATATGTTTGTATTTACCGAAAAGCTCCTTATTATTAAAATCGGGCTATATCTATTTCTCATCGACTATAACGGGACCATGATGTTTGCGCCCGTGATGGTAACACCCTTTCACAAAACATGGGCGCCCTCCTAAAATAAACCGTAAGTGTTCGCGCCCGTCGGCGAATCAAAGCCTTAATACTAGCAACTGGAAGTCATTAAGAGGACGTATCTGACGTTTATTTTTTGATCAGTCTTGGTTCAGAACTACAAGTATTAAGGAATGTTGGTACTTGTTAGGCTTAGTTAGGTTAGGTTAGGTTTGGCTAATCTAGGTTAGTCATTGGCCCTATATCTCTATTTTGCCTGAGGGGAAATAAAAGAAAAACTAATAATGTTTATATTTAGTAAAACCGGGAGGGAAACTAAATGTTTTCATAAGTAAATAAATTCAAATTTTGAATATTAATTGGGCACAACTACACACGGTTATTTTTCCCATGACGCAAACACACACGGGTGCAACCAACACGCGGCCACTATAAATAATATTCAAATTTTAATTTGTTTTAATATATTTGAATCCTAAAAATGCCTTAAAACGATACACACATATTTGTCAATGTAAACTACTACGATACACCAAAGATGGCGTCTGTGCATCACAAGGGTGATATTTAGAGTACTAGATATCATCAGGAGGGCTCTAACCACAGCGTGTTTGGATGCTTGGATCTAAACTGACACTTTTACTTATCCCTCCCAATCTCGTGGTTTCAGGGTGCGCTGTATGTGTGTGTGTGGTGGGGGGGAGGGGGGAAGGACGCTACAACGAGAGAGAAAGAGAGAGAAGATGACGAGCTCACGCTGATGTGGGCCAGCCTCTCCTGCAATCTTCTCTCCATTGATCTAATGGTACCCCGATACCCCCCCGCACCCTTGGAAGGTCGGCAATTGTCTGCCTGGAGAAATTCGAGCAATAAAGAACGTTCTGAGAGTTCCATGAAAATATATGAACTGACACGTGTATAAAAAAAATAATCGTCCTAAGATTCTAGTACAATCAACAAATGACGAGCTTATAGACTCTCATTAATTGGATGTAACAGTAATCAATATTATTTGTTTGTTTAAGACTGATATTTTATCCCGCAACACAAATAACTATTTTAATACATTAATCTATAACTAATTTTTCATTTTATTCATCTATTTGGGGTATTTAGCGTGCACTTTCTGAATCGACTGCTTATATCAACACATGACTTATAAACTAACTTAAATCTGGAACAGTCACAACACCCAACCCCCGACCGTTAATTCATCACTGTAAAAACGGAAACCTATATTTAAGCAAAGATAAATTTATCAGCAATGCCAGGAATCGAACCCGGAAACCTTAGTCCAGTAGACAAGCACGCTACCAACTTAGCTAAGGTATCAGACGACATAGTTTATTAAAGTAGATAAATTGCACAGTGCATATTATGAGTTAAAATATAATTAGATGGAACTGTGGACAAAATATTTCAATTCTGTGACAGCTCATTATACAGAATACAAAAACAAAAAACAACATAAAATTAGACATAAAGCTGTGTGAAAATGTGTTCAGAATTAGAATAAAGATGCCTTGAGTGTAATGGAGGGGAAAAATGAACAATTAATACAACGTAGTTTTGTATCTATCTTTTGTTAAAATAAAAGTTAAAGAGAGGACCTTAAGGTTGCTTAAGACAACCTCGAGGAAGTTCTTTTAAATGAGCCTTAAATATTCAACTATTTAAAAAAAATTAATACCTACGTTTAACACCAAGATAATTAAAATTTGGAGGAAATGGAGATAGTATGAGTAAACCATGTGGAATAAAAACTTATCGTGCATTCACCCTAGATTGAAAACTCAACCCCTCTATCAGAGTCAATTTATTATGTTGCAAACCTGACACCTTAAGTTACGTGACCACAAACACTTTTTTTTTTCTATTGTGATGTGGAAGTACACAAAATAACAACTATAGCAATTTAAACAATCTATAGCTGATTTTTATACATACCTACCTTTTTCAATTATTTTTACTTTATTTTTTCCGCCACGTCTTACTACCCGTCCGGAATGAGCTTATTTCAATCGCGCTAGTAGGGAAGTTATGAGGAAGGTAGTATTAACACGAAATTTACCCGCATTTTTTGCAGGCGGATGGAAAGTGATAAACCAATTTTTAAAACCATCTGCCTCAGTATACCCGGTGGGGGGCTAGGGCCCCAACTTCTTTGTTAATGGCAAATCAGACTAGATGACCCTGAAATCTAGTCTACGTGCTCACCGAGACGAGGGTCACTTTCCAATTATTTTGGATTGAGAAAAATTGTTTTGTGAATTATGAGAATAAAAATTGGAGATATCATTGTATACTAACAAGATAAGTAACATAAAATAAACGTAGAAAAATATATTTATTTTTTTAACACCTACTCTTACTACTCGTTCGGTTTATACGCGTATGTACTAACCGCGTTAATGGTTTTAGGGATTAGGCAAGTTATATTAGGGGAGGTGTACCTTCATTTGTGTGGAGGGAGAGTGGGGAACCAATTTGGAAAAACCACCCTCAATACACCCGACCTAGATTCTAACCTCTATCTTCCCAACATTGACAGTCAAGTCTACTGTGAGAGTAGCGCCTTAAATAATTCAGCCAACGAAGCGGGTTTGGAAAAATAACTAAATTACAATCAATAAAAGAATTGAAAACGTTCTCATATGTTGAGCAGAGAAGTTTCTCGAAGATTATTTTAAGAATTTGGTTTTAACCAAAAAAAATTACTGGAGGATTCGTATTTTCTTTTCCGCCTGAATCGCATTTTAATCATGCACCATAACATAAGCAGTACAGGCAGAGTGAGGCAAAGAAGATAAGTCGACAATATGTAAACATAGAACAAAATGAAGGACAAGAAAAAGAACAAATTGATCGAAAGATAAGTTCATCAACACGCTTAAATCACATAGGCCTAAATTCAACATAAATGTAGATCTTCCACAGATACATTAATTGACCGAGTTTATCGAGGTCCTGTTTTAACTCGTTTGACATTTCATTTGTTTGTTGTTCACACGATTACTGCCAAATACGTGGACAAATTTTAATGGAATTTGGCAGGGAAATAAGGTGAACCTAGACCGAACAAAGTAGGTTGGCTTATATAGTTTTAATAGGGTAGTTATCCGTTTTGAGATGGTGTAAGCTCAAAAAGGTTTTGATTAATAACTCATCCCAAGTGATTCGAATTTCAAATTCTGAGCATAAGATCGAGACCCGGTGATATCTATTTTGCATTAAAAACACTTGACCTGAACTATTAAATAAAGAAAAACCTTTGAAGCAGCCGCCATATTGAAAAGGCTAGTGAGATTGAAAAACTATGTGCATATGTCGTTCGTCCTAGACTCGAATAATGTGCCTGCTAAATTTTGCTGAAATCATTAGAATCCTTTAGCAGTAATCGTGGAACAAACAGACAGACGAAATGCCGAAAGTTCTAGTTAAAACAGGACCTCGATCCACTCGGTAAATTAAATGTTAAAATAAAATGATGTAACATAATTAATTAATACCAAAAAGATTATAACCCGAACGGTTATTAAGACGCAGTGCAAAAAATATATATATATATATATCAACACACAGTTCGCAACATTGTAATTATAAGAACGTCCGTATGGAGGAGAGAGCACGTTTCATATAATTTAAATTAATTCAATCACCGTGTCCAAGTGTCATTTTTCAACTAAATTAAATTAAAATTAATAAGCTCCCTTGGAGTATTCCTCCTTCTCTTTGAGAGATCCACATACCTTGGGTTTTTTTATCAAGAACATCCTCACAGAAATGAAAAAGTATTCCGTGAGATTTTCCAACCTTCTTTTTTTTTTGCTCTATTTTGTTTTGTATGGATTGATCTGTCACGAAACAAGGGGATTAAAACTAGAACAAAAAAAACACGTATGATAGAAAACTAAAAAAAAAAATTATATACTTAAAAGAAAGATTGTTGATTGAAAAAGTGTAAAAGTTTTTCTTCTCTCGATCATCAGCGGAGCCTGAATCGAAGACGATATTGGCGCTCGTTCTCTCTGCCTTCTATTAGCTCACTCAAGCAGACATACAAATGTCTTCTTTTTTTGTGTTTGTGTGTGAATTACGGAGAAAAATAGAGTGAGAAGGCGTATAAAATCTTTGGACATAACAGGACGTCACGTAACCTCTTTAAGGCTGTTAAAGATGGTGGTAGCACAGTCGGAAAATTTACTACCGCACCAGTTCATCTGGATTAGAAAAAGGGACCTCACTCCAAAATATACTGGCGATCTTTAACGAGTCTATCATCGCTACTCGAATCCTCACCAGTCGTCTTAAGTCACTACCCGTTCAGGTTATCTGGATATTTATACCAATTGGGTAGTGATAAATAGAGAGTAACGTTGATCTATCCTCATTTACGTGGAGTGGTAAACCATTTAGGAATCCTCCTCCCCAGGGCCGCGTCTAGGGGTGGAGGCAAAGGGGGCAATTGCCCTGGGCCTCACATTCCAGGGGGCCACATTTCCTCCAGTAATTATTAAATTAAATTGTCGTTATTATTCTAAATTTCGCAAATAATTAACAGCAATAAGTATTCGCTTAGTGATAGAATTCCATTCCAGATTCCTGAAAACCCTAACTTTATGTAATTTAAGATTTACATTATTCGAGTAATGTGCTGCTGTTCAGTAGAATACGCCACCATTATGCTAACAATGTCAGTCCACAGAAATTTAACAGTGCAATGGTACAGAGAGGAATTTACTTTTGATAACTTAATTCGTTTGCATTTAATAACGTACAAACATTTAATGGGTTGATCAATATTCAATAAAATAGTAGAAATTATTAATTACTTAACATAAGTACCGAGTACGTATAAATATATTATAACGGCTTAATGCTAAAACTGAAAAACGGCCATACAAAGAGAGGCCTCCGACGCGGTGCTAAAATAAATTCTTTTTTTTTTTTAATAATTTCAAGAAATAATTGCCCCGAAACAATCAACGCTACTTGAACAATGACACTAAGATTTATCACACGAAAATATCAACTTGACTTGGTAACATATTTCATTTTTAAGAAAAAATTTGAAGTATCAACTTATATTTATTTTTATGAAAACAATTTTGATCGTCTCCCGTTTCAGCTTGCTCTATCCCTAGATTATAGTGGAGGAGGCAAACAAAGACAAAGACGTCAGTTCAAGTCTGCCGCGAGTGTGATGAGTCACGAAGCTAAGTGCGTGCCCCTTGCCCCCAAACCACCGAGAACCCTTGTTATATATAACCGCCCATCCCCTCCAACCCTTTGTTTTTCGTTCTGAGGTCGGGAGATTGAGCGCACAGGTGCACACTTTCTGCTTAGCAAACAGGACCTCAAATACGCGCTAGACGCTCGCGATTTTAGAATTCACCGTCTGAATTCACTAAAGGGAGCAAACAGACGGGCCGTAATACGTATTCACTAAAAAAAAGAACAGGCGCGGTTTAGATAAAGTAAATTTGCCTAGTTTGCTTGCACCCGTTCAACAGAAGACGAAACTTTCAGAGCGTGTAATTTCGATAAATTAAAATGGCTACATCTTGTCTGCCTCAGAATACACTAATAATAATATTGCGCGTCTAGGCTACATCATTCGTAGCTCATTAGTGGAGAGATTAGCTCGAATGTACTTATCGTACATCCTTTTTGTTGAGGCTCTTTCCATGTTTCAATGAGATGAGATAAGGATGATGAGTATGAGGGTGTGAAACCAGTGGAAACGCTTAGACATAACTTAAGCCTAATTAATCAAACCCTGGTGACCGTTGGGGTGATTCCCCTTTCAGGAAAATATCAAAAGTAGAAACCGGAGACTAAACCTGAGACCCCTAGGCTCGTAGCCAGCTGCATTAACCTCTACACTGTAGCCACAGGTGTGGCGAATGAGAATTGAAATTCGCCACACCATGGAAGAATTGAGAAGTTAGGTTGCTCAATCGAACATCTAAAACAACACACACGATTTGAACAAGTTTATTCAAAACATGTACACTTTGACTACTAAGTTACAACTGCAACAGACGTGCAAATGATAACAATTGTTCAAACTGAAAATATAAGACAATTTAATGCGAAAGTTGGCACACCTTTTGTCTGACAAGTTATAGAAATATTAGCTGAATATCTGTACTCAGTGTATATCTTAGCTATGCTCCTACTATTTTTTATTGTTTTATGTTGCGAAAAATATTTTATGTTGCATATTTATATCCATATTATAACTTTAGAGACTAAATATATTTCTTATTTACACTTACTCTATAGCATTAGGAGCTCAAAATTTAATTGCCACACTTACAAAAGTACGCCACCTATCTCTATCTGTAGCTAGAGCTATCCAGTCTACCTCATTACATCATATCTCTTTCAGGTCCATTCTAATGTTATCCTTCCATCTACACCTAGGACTTTCCTATGGTCTATTCCCATTGGGTTTGCCGGTCAATACCCTGAACATAGTTCTAGATTCTCACATTTCTTCTGGATGTCCTGCCCACCTTGACCTATGAGACTTGATTTTCCTAACAATGTCTTGTGATGAGTATAGGATATGTAGCACATCATTATGTAACGTACTCCACTCCCCATCTCTTTTTGGACCTTGTTCCCCCAGCAACCTAAAATTTCTTCGTCATGTAAGGTAAGAAAACACATTCACACCTATAAAAAGTATATTCGTTTAAATATTTATTTATAAGAATGTTCAACACATTTTGTTCTAAGCTGATAAATAACAATTATTGTACTGTACATCAATTTAGATATAGAAGTATAATGATTTAACATAAATGTATATTTTAGCTGTCAATATCTTTACTAGTGAAGCTTCATAAATGTCTCTGCTAGAAATTATTTTGGTCGAAGCGAAGTCGAAGCTGACATATTCGAAGCAAAGTCAAAGATTTCGAAATTTCGAAGCTTCATACGAGACAGACAGGCACCTAACGTAAGGTCAAAGGTGTTGAGTTAAATGTCTGTGTACAAGTTAATTTATATAACAATAACCAACTCAACAAGGGGTAAGGGGGAAACTAGTCTATATTACATATGTTTATTTTTAAAGCACCATGTCAACTGTTGTCTGGAAATGATTATTTTAAATACCTAAAATACACTCTCATTGATTTATTTACTTTAAATAAATCCCTCTTAAATATAGTGTGTGATTTTATTATTTCTACTAAAAAAAATTAAGATCATAATTCCTAGCTACAGATCCAGAGATCTCTAGTTCGATCCCCGGCGCTTCTAGAATCTTTCTGTGAAGCAGTGTTGTCTGTAATGAGGTCAAACACAGACTCATGAGGACAAATGAGGAGTTACTTTAATAAATACGTAGCAGCTCCAGTCTAGAAAAACTGAGATTAACGGCCGGAGGGTTCATTGTGCTGACCACATGACACCCACTATCCACAGATGTTAGCACTATCATCGCTAGCAGCGGTGGCCTCTCAGTCGGTATAGCTCGATCGCGGGTTCAAGTAATGGAGTTTTTTTTTTTAGTATTTATTAATTTATAGTATGTAATTTACATACGTATATTAATGATTACATTTCATTAATTTGTTTTTACTAAAATTTGAAAAAAGTAACAGTATTTTGTGAAAATATCTAAAACTGGAAAAAACTAAATAAACAAAAAAATATTATGTATGCACAGAAAGATTTTTTATGGAAATTCAATCACAAGAAAAGTAAATTCTTTTTACACGAAAAAAATCCCAGTAAATTTGTAAAATTGATGTCAACTTGCATAGGAGAAACTTTCTTTTTCCATAGAAAAATATCTCGCAAAGTTATTCTCAAAATATAATATATCGTTGATATAAAATAAATTATTTTAAATTAAAATGTTGAAATATTTAGCACATATTATAATATAGTTATGAGTAAAAAGTTGATTTTAGAATTATAGTGTAAAAGTATTGCTTCGGAAAAAAGGCGATTTCTACGTTTATTTTTATAAAAACATATTTTATATTAGTTTTCAGCTTTGACGCCCATTTATTATGAACCTGTTGTATCAACTGTTTTGTTTAAATGTTTTTTAGTGCTTATTCCACCACGTATTAATATAAATTAGGTTTATTATCATCAAAATTAATTAAAACAAGAAGAGTGCATAGTATATAAATATATTTTCAAAATTGGCCCCTTTGTTTGGGTATCGAAATATGAATCTTTTCCTTTGCGTGTAGATGCTCTTCTACTGAGCTATCAAAGTCCATCCCATAACCATATTCAAATTATGTCATTATTTTAAGAAACAGAAGAAATAAGAGTAGATTTTCTCAAAATAATTGAGAAATTATGTAAAATATTTATTTTCCTAAGTGTTTGCGCCTACCAATGTTCAAAAATACAGACAACAGCTAGAATTTCCTAAATTACCATAAAATTTCCATTTATTTTTTCTAATCTTAGACAAGAAATATTCCACTGTACCTTAAAATAACCAACGTCAGTAGGCCCACGGACTAAACATCAAACTCACTCAAGTCTGTTTTATCAATGACGAGGAAGTCAGGGCTATACTGAGGTGTTTTTTTACCCCCATCGTTTCCTCCTCATGCTCCACGCAAATGCGAATACATTTCCTTTAAATTCTACCTACCCCTTTAGTGTAGTTAAATATGTATAAACAGAATGGCTGGTAATACATGTGGCAATAAAATAAAGAATTTTATTGCTTTGACTTAAAGTTATTTTGTTTACAAAAAATTATAATTTCTAATTCATGGTTGAAAATGTTTTAAAGAATGATTTAGTTGTTTTGATTAAAAAATAATTAGATTGTACACAAATAGAAGGAATAAACTCTAATTTCAAAATTGAAATACCGTCTTGGTGAAACCAGCTACCTACTTGGCCCACTCAATGATGGGTAATGAAAGGTAATCAACTGAGATGACGAGTTAAACGAAGCTTTAAAAACTTTTCTTTAGATAAGAAGTTGGTTCCAGATAATATTCATTCCCTCTTTACCCGTTAGAAGAGTTTCTTCTGGCAAACGACAATATAACAAAATGTGTCTGGAAAGTTTAACGTCAGGGAATTATGAAACTGACGGGATATGAAAATTAGTTGAAGATCTATGATATGTGTATGCCAGTTACTCATATATAGGGACACAAAGCGTGACTATTGTGTATCAAGTCTATAGTCGAGTCAGACGACATAGTTCAGCAGGTAGTGCATCTTACTTACTGAATTAAGATTCGATTCCTGGAAAACCTGCTTCAGTGGCCGAACTTGCCTCCTCAAGACCTGAAGATCAGGGTTAAAATTTCGGTTGGGTCTAATGAGGTTTTTTTTTTCCTACATGGTTTCCCAATTTTCTTCCGTGCAAATGCGGGTAGATTACCTCTAAAATGAATCCTTCCTCATCCCTACCCTATAGAGTCATTATCATAGATGCGTATAACATGAACAGGTAGTAAGACGCGGTGGGGGGAAAAATACTGGCAGTGCCGAAAACTGTATTATTTGTAAAATGTGAGTTTCCCCTTTAACAGTGATGAATTAAAAGCCGGGGGGGG
>CABFWB010000058.1:314126-440999 GCA_902151455.1 Timema bartmani
TTTTTTTTTTTTTTTTGCGAAAGCTATCCCCTTACTATACCGTAAAGTAACCAACATGTGCCATTTCTCTTGTTATTTAATAAATACGTTTAAAACAAAAGGTTATCAGCTACTTAACTTAAGTGGTAGAGATGAGGATGGTGATTTGAGTAAATGCACCCGCATTCGCGTGAAAATAAGACGGAACAACTTTAGTGAAAAATCATATGTAGCCCCCCCTCCCCCCAACCCTAAGGCATCCAGCAGATACAAACATTGGCCTCCCCATTATAAGCAATTCACTCTAATGCAAGTCAAAATCTTAGACTAAATACCAACGATGCGAGTGTATTTCTGTGTCAAATTTGCACTTATTTTTGCCTTCATTACATACCTTGCAAATCATTCATTTGGGATCACTTGCATAAATATACCAACATATAATAGTATATTGTCATAAAAGTAAATATGTGAGTTGTTTGGAATTAGATGCAATGTTATAAAAATGTGTAACTTCTCAAGTGAGGCCAAAATGATAGTTACCTTATGGGCCATCCTTAAATTATGTAAGGTTTTTTTAGGGAATGGGTGGGGGGGGGGGGGGGTAGTATTTTCTTACGTTTTCTTATGGGAGGAATCCATCTTACTAAGATTTGTATAGATGTTTATGGTAAGACAAAATTCAAAAAATAAATGTTGTCACAAAATAAATATATTAATAATTATAAAACTTCACTTATATTTCATCTAGTTTTATGTGTTGCACCTAGTTTTACTGCAATTAAAATTGAATATCACTCGCTCTATTACCAATCCCTATATCTAAAAATAATCAAACAATTAAAAAATCTAATTTACCAAATTATTTTAAAAAATGCGTAAATTTAGGGGTGAAGAGGTGGTGACGGGAAATCTTACCATCCCTTACGTAAGGGGAAGCGGGGTGGGGGAGGGGAGTCGAAAACCATGAAAGAAAAGCCTTACATATTTTGAGGACGGCACCTTATATGTGGGAACATTTCTAATTGTGTGTGTGTGTGTGTGTGTGTGTGTGTGTGCGTGTGTGCGTGTGCGTGCGGATGTGTGTCTCTCTTGCTTTACTTGTCTATCTTTCTACCTAACTGTCTATCTGTCTGTCCATCTCTTCTTAAAATAGATTATATTTTCAAAGCTTGTTCCTTTACCTCCAAGTGTGTCAGTAATCTGCTTTGAATTGAAATTACTGTTTGACTATGGACGTGTCAGTCACATTTCAGCTGCTATAAAATACTGTAGTAAGTAGTATTCCCTTTGAACAGTCTTATCGCCATGGGAGTAGCTTTATGTGAACTCTTTAAAGTACTACCAAATATACTTGTTTGTATTCATACGACAAACCATGTGTTCTAAACTGTGACTATTGATCTAGGGTGTTAATTTTGACTACAATGAGATATATAGTGACTTTTTGTCAAAGCTGGGTAATCCCATATTTTTTTCTTTTGTTCTAAAAAAAAAGGTTCGTCTTATGGCAATCCGACTATGAATGTAGTTGTTTACATGTTTTTCAGGAATAAATAATATTCTTACTGTTAAAGTGGCCATGATGGAAGGGAACGCGAGGGGAAAAAAACCTTTTGGTTAAAATAAATAAAGTATTTACCTATAATAATATGAACCGTTCATGAATGTATGTTATGAGCAAAGTGTAATTTGAACAGAATTTTTTTTTAATCAAATCGACCTCGGTGGTCTTGGGGTAAAGTGTTCGCCTCAGAACCCGATGTTCGTGGGCTCAAACCCAGCCGGGGTCAACAGACTTTGCTTGAGCGATAAAAATCCGTAGTATAACTTCCTTTGGAGGAGAAATAAAGCCGCCAGTCCCAGATCGATTGTGGCATGCAAAAGAACCCTGGAAGGTATGAAAATACCTTTCACAACAAAATTGATAGGCCCTTTCGCTCTCGCTCATAGAAATTCTCGTGTTCTAATATAATCAGTCGGTTCAGAACGTACAATTTAAGTACTTCAAATAATAATTAAAAGCTAAAGTGTCGGTACATGATTTAATTTGTTCTCGTGACTCGGAATTATGAACGTGAAAGTCGTCCAAGTGTATAATTCTACGAGCTGTGACAATATTATCTCTCTCATCGACGACCCGACTGTTCCAGCGGAGCGAGCTGACGAGAAGCTACACAGGCGCAGCACGGTGCGGATGGGCATCAGGGTGGTTCAGCGCGCCGTCCCGGCCGAAGAGGAGGGGGAACAACCAGGACCTCCACCCCACGCCTCCGTCGACAAACCCTTCCTGCTAAGCGACGGTCGGGTGGAGCTCGAGGCGTCCCTCGAGAGGGCGGTGTACAGCCACGGAGAGCCGCTGCTGGTCAACGTCGCCGTGCACAACAACAGCAGCAAGACCGTCAGAAGAATCAAGGTAGGATCATCGGGGACAGTTAAGATGTAATATAAGGGTACACAAATTAAGGTAAATATTTTCAGCTTTAATCACTTTTTTTTGGTCAAAATAAATAAAATATAGCTTCAATAGCTAATTTTACTTTAATTTAGTACACAAAGTAATTTCAACCGTTCATTTTGTATCCACTTCGATGGTCGCATGGCCTAGGGCGTCACTCTCGCAGTAGAATGGACCGTTGATTATTTAGACATCGGTGTCAGAGTTCGAGTCGGTTGTACGGAGGGCGTTTTTACCTAGATAGTTTCCTTCTCTTCCGCCACAAAAATGTGGGCTTCACTTCCTCTAAATTCAACCTTCCTAATCCCTAAAATATTAAGCTAATTAGTGCATGTGCGTATAACCCTAGGGTGAAGTGAGATGCGTTGAAAATAATAATAAATGATAAAAATAATTCTATATTTAATAGCATGTACATTACGGAATTTGACCAAGACTTTTTATCTTAATTTAAAAAGTTTATATTCAAATATCAATTAAACCCATTAATTGTTATATATAGATCATTAAACTTAACGTAGCCATTGAAACTACCATTATATTTTATTTAGTCAAGCAATAAAGTTTGTATTATAAAAACTGTAGCAATAAGGACCTTAACTAGCTTTCGCTTGCATCCAAACCTTATCTGTAAACTATCCGGTCCCGTGGTGTAGTGGTCAGTGCACTTGCATACGAATTTAGGGATCCCAGGTTCGATTCCCAGCTGGTACCGTGGATATTTTTCTCTTAAGGGGAATTATCCCAATGGTCACCTGGGGTTGGTAAATTAGTCTTAAGCAAGGTTTCTGACTCCCACTGACCCACCCTTCTATAATCACTATCATCACATCATCTCATTGGTGGTACGTGTAGACAACCTTAATAGGTGTATCCTAGGCAACGCTCTGTGCGGCCAATAGTCTACATACAGGCGACCAAACTGCAGGTTATGTTCCTCCCTGTCAGTAATACCATACGCTAAAAGAAATAATTATAATAATAATCGGGAAATTAAAAACACTGCAATATTTTTATTTCACTCGAACTAAAGATGGAAATGAAGAAAAGTTTCCTTCATGCCTTTCTAAGTAATTTTTTTTTCCACCGCTTTTAAGGTGATAGGCCCTTTTCATTTGGCGTGGAAATGCAGAGCCATGGGGAAAAAACTGTTATCTTCAATAATTTTTAATGTTTTGTAATTTTCATTTCGGAAACGGTTTGTTCAAGAATAGAAGCATGTTGATTAAGTTATACTTTTTATATACACACCTCTTCTATAATTTTAACAGTGATCAAATATTAATAAAAATTGACATTTTTCTAGAGAAAACTGCCGGCTTGATATCAAAAAATAAGAAAATGTAACAATTAATAAACATCTATACATTATCTTAGAAGGGGTGTTGAAAATATTAACATAGAAATTTCACTCGTTCTCGAGAAAACTGATATTTCCAGACGTATGATTTTTTCGCAAGACCTGTCCGGTAGCTAGCGCCATCTACGGTTTCCGTGATCCATCTGTTCTTGTTGGTGCGGAAAGATACTTTGGTCGGTTGTGAAGCCACGCCACCCACGCCTTTCACCATCCCACCCATCATCCCACAAAATAGGTTTTATACTTGCACTCGACAGGGCCAAGGGCCTTAATTATTCACTCGATTAGGACGCATATAACTTATTTATTTTAACGGATCAATGATGAAGAAGAAAAATTTATAGGCAAAATACTATAAATTGCGTGTAGGGAGAAGAGGAAACTATTTAGCTATAAAAGAAAACTCAGTATATTCGACAGGGATTTAAACCCTTACCTCATTGTCACCATCAAACTAGACTTGTTTAGTCCTCGTGCCCACCGATGAGGGTTTCGTGGTAGCTACTTTGCTGATTATTTCGTGATATTTTCCATCATTATTTCAGTACAATTATATCTATAGAATTATGTACGAAAACACGGCCTGCGACATAAATGGACTTGGGACAAAGGTTCAATTCGCGTTGCCTTTCCTTCCACGTCAAATAGGTCCTTGGAGATAATTAAACTTGGCCACCTGAGGTCAAGTTGTGGCTTGTTTGTTAGAAACTTAGACGTCCCGTTCCCTGCCAACCAGGACTATAATAGTGCCTCCCTCTCTACCTGGTTGCATGACAGAGTGCTTCGTGAGTTCGATCAACTGCTTGAAACCCTTTAATCTACTTGAGGTAGAAGCAATCAAATTAGTAACAGAATGAATGTCAAAGTTGAAGGTGGGTAGCAGAAATACTAATGTAAAGTGATTACGTAAGAAAATGGATAGACAAAAAAGTCAAGATTTCCATGGCAGATGCCAAATGCACAAATGCAACATAATGGATTATGTCTTTTAGCGCGTTCGGACTATATGCATACATTAATTATGCTAATTGAGTAGGGATGAGTAAAATAGCATTTTAGAGGAAATGTAATAAGATTTGCTTGGAGGGAGAGTGGGAAAACATTTAGTAAAAACCACTCTAAGTACACCCGATTGAGATTCGAGCTCCGATCACCCCGTCGTGTCACCATCAATCCAGTCCAACACACGTTAGACCATGTGACCACCGATGCGGGTTGGTATTATGGGAATGCAGAAGGTCAAACACTAGCCCAACACCTTAGCTCAGTCGGTAGCGTGTCTGCCCACTGAGACAAGGGTCCCGGGTTCGATTCCCGACATGGCCGAAAAACCTATCATTGGTGAAAAGTGGGTTTACCCTTTCACAGTGATGGATTAACGGCTGGGGACTGGATGTTGTGTCTGTCTAGTCCTTATTTATAATATAAGGCATATGAAGCTACGACAGGCCAAGCAAGCCGGTAGACGAAAATATATTACTTGAATAAAGAATTGACCCAGGCCACAGGCTAGAAACAATAATGGACGTGAAAAAAGGTCCCACTGTGCGGTTGTGCTGTTTCCTTGTTTTGAAGACAATGTATTATTGTTATTATTTATTATCATTATTAATACTATCACCACTTTTTACAAACTGTTCAGGTTACATGATAATTATTCTAACGGGGCAGGGATGTGGAAGGAAGCCTTTTAGAGGTAGTCTACCCGTATTTGCGTGGAAGTAGAGTAAAACCCCATTAGGAAAAACCACCCTCAGTAGATACGACCAAGATTTGAACCCTGAATCGCTGTTTATAAACTCACAGTTATTCCCAGAACATTATAAATCACCAGCTTCCACTTCTGCTAGCATCATACATCGAGGAACAAGAATTATTTCCTTTCATATATCCCCAAAAGACTACAAATTCTGCTCAAACCAGCAGCTCTGCGTACTCGTCAGGGATATCTATATGAGTTCGAGTAGGCGAGTTTGGTTAGTTTTTCTTTCTTTTTTTTTTTTCTTGACAAGAAGACATACTTTTGTTCCTGTGTGTATAGTACTCAACTTGGAGGCTGATTGGATTTTCCTACTACTTACCTAAATGTAATAGCGAATCTTTCCTATGAACCTACCGCGTTCCTAATTGTTGTGTTGTTTGGTAATGTGAGCAACTCATCAAATGAAATTGTCAATATGCGGTAGTTCTCAGAAAACTTTCATTCGGTATATAAAGGATGAACTCAATATTTACGTAATAATGGGTCTCTCACTAACCCATCAGCTTCAAGAGCACACATAGTTTTCAATTTGGAAATCATTACTTCTTACTGACTTTACCGACTGTACTAAGCGAACTGGCGGGAGAAATGTGACTCGTTGAGGTCGGCCCGTCAGATGGGGCCGGATTTGCCGGACGGTAAAAACATATACCACCGCCCTATCTGACCCACTTCGGTGGCCGCGTGGTCTAATGAGCTACTCTCGCAGTAGACTAGACTGCCGATGACGGGGATATCGAGATTCGAATCTCGGTCGGGTGTGTTGAGGGTGGTTTTTCCAAACTGGTTTTCAACTCTCCCTCCACGCAAATTTGGGTACACGTTTTATAAATATAGCCTACTTAATCCCTAAAACACATTACTTAATTAGTACATAAACGTATAGCCCGAACGTGTAGTAGGACGTGGTGCTAAAAAAAAGTATTGTCTGGTTCGGTTTCCCAGTGACGGGAAAGACGGGGTTCGAATCGCGAGGGTGTTTTATTCCAAATGATTTCCCACTCTACCGCTAACCTAATGCGGGTGTATTTATTCTAAATTCCGTCTTCCTCATATCCACCCTATTATTGTGACTAAACGCGGATAGCCCGGATGGATAGTAATACGCGGGACAGAAAAATAATGTTATTTACATGTCGCGCACGGAGTGGTCAGTCAAGATAGAATTTTTAATTTTTATGTTTAGCTCTTATGTTGCACGTTTACCAGATCTAGCAATAAAATACACTGTACACTGTATACTGTAGTACGTAGACAATATTGATGTTGTATATTGAAATATTTTTTTATGTTTGTGTATTTTTTTTTAAGTTGTCAATAACTTAGGCTATTCGTGAAAATATCTGATGTAAAGATTGATTCACACGTTCCCCGGAAATAGAGAGCAGAAACTGCTTGAGTGACGTGGAGAGTTATTATTTTGTTTAATAAAGATGGGGCATGCCAATATTAAAATGTAATTATCTTGGCGCTAATTGGCTCTTAATTAAATAACTTGTGGGGTGTGTAACCGAGAAATCTGAAGATATATCCACTAGTTCAGAGCTGAAATCTTGTTACTGGGTTCGAAACTCACTGAGTATTCGCATTCTCGTCGAGAAACCAAAGCAGAACATAAACGTGGGTCACGGAACGCGTTATAAAGCAATAAAAAGATTACATCACGCGATCCGCTAGGCGCTAATTGAAATATTTTGACTTTTAATGTCCGACACCTTAGCTCAGTCAGTAGTGTGTCTGTCTACTGAGCTAAGTGTCCCCGGTTCGATTACTGGCATGGCCAAAAATATTATCATTAGTTAAATATGGGTTTACTCTTTCAAATTGATGAACTAGCAGCCAGGGACTGGATGTTGTGTCTGTTCTAAATTTAAGTTAGCTTATAAGTCGTGTGCTGATATAATCAGTCGGTTCAGAAAGTGCACATTAAATACCTCAAATAATAAATAAATTTCAATTTTATCCTCTTTGCACTACACTGATCCCCTTGTGAGAACTAATCAGCGAGAACCCAAATGTATTCCCATAGTGCTTTTTGAATCCGTTAGTTTACATTTAGGTCTACAATCATACGCGTGCTCAAATACTTGTACATGCAGCTTTACTGGGAGAGTCCATTCCATTTCTTGTCCTTCAGGTGTCCGTGAGACCATCCTGTTCTTTGTTCGTCAGGTGTTCGTGAGACAATCCTGTTCTTTGTTCGTCAGGTGTCCGTGAGACCATACTGTTCTCTGTTCGTCAGGTGTTCGTGGTGCAGCACGTGGACGTGTGTATGTTCTCCAACGGCAAGTTCAAGAACGTGGTGGCGCTAATCAACAGCCGGGAAGAGTGCCCCCTAGGTCCGGGTTCGAGCCTCAGCAAGACATACACGATGAGCCCCGCCAAGGGCGCCACCAAGAACTGGATCGCCCTGGAAGACTCGTTCAGCAAAGCGGGGGCGTCTCTCGCTTCCACCGTCAACTGCGCCTCCAACTCGCCCGAAGACAGGAACGTCTTCGCCATCTACGTCTCTTACTACGTCAAAGTACGTCGGGCAAGTGGTTAATTATCATGTAGAGTAGACTAGAGTTTGCTAAACTATATATATCTCAGCCCTGTTAACTTTAAATCCTGTAGTCATGCGGTGTAGTAAGTGTGTTCCCTCTCTACCTCTTTTTTTTTTTTTTCACTCTTAGTTAGAATTTTTTACACATGTGACGTTAACGTAAGTGGANCACTCTTAGTTAGAATTATTTACACATGTGACGTTAACGTAAGTGGAAAGTGTAAGGCCTTTTCTTCAAATTGGACATCATTTACAATATGGACAGTAAACAAGAACTTTCTAAATATTACAAAGCACCTTCTTTCAGACTGAACATTAGTAAGAACAAGCACAGTCTATAAGAAATTTTTAAACATCACAAAAACCCTTTTTTCAGACTGAACATTATTTAGAATAAGCACAGTAGGCAATAAATATATAAACATTACAAAAACCCTTCTTTCAGACTGAACATTATTTAAAACAAGCATAGTAGACAATAAATCTATAAACATTACAAAAACCCTTTTTTCAGACTGAACATCATTTAGAACAAGCACAGTAGACAATAAATCTCTCAACATTAGAAACCCTCTTCTTTGAAAATGAACATAATTTCTATCGTATATAGATATTACAGCCATTAACGCTCTTGCACATCACATAGCGCTGCTATAAAAAATAAGTGTGTGTGCATGCGCACGCGCGTGTGCATGTGTGTGAATTTTCTTTCATTTACTGTATACTTATTACTGGCAACACTTTAAATGGTGTTTCTTATAGTGTGTATTTAATAGAATATCAAGTTTATCATAAATAATACCTGACGATGGTGTAACATCAATAACCACACCGAAACATGTCATCATAGAACTAGAAGACTAAGCTACTATCAAATAAGGAGAAGGGAATAAAAATAAAGAATATATAATCTTGTCATTTATTACTCCTTATAAAATCAAACATGAAAATTACTAAAAGAATTAGAAACAAAAGTTTTTTTTTACCTTGGTTTAAGGCCAAGGATAGTATTAAAAAAGTGATTAAAGATAACAAAAGTTTTGATCAAACGAACCACGAACAGCGTATAAACATAGTGATAAGCTAGTGAAATTTAAGCTAGGAGCAATAGTAAAAGTGAAAGTTTATTTTACATTAAATTCACATCAAAATACTCTGAATCTCATATATATATATATATATATATAATTCAAATTTTAAACTTGATTGTATTTAATTTTACTCCAACACCCCTACCCCCTTTTAAGGTATGATGGCTTACAGTTTGGATACATTTTAAAATGAGCTGCACTGGCAGCTCTCGTTTTTTAATGTTCAAGCTATCCCAATTGAGTTAATCCCAACCTCTGTAAATGTTTCAGGTGAAGCTGCTGATAGGAGCTATGGGTGGCGAGTTGGCCCTTAAGCTGCCCTTCACTCTGATGCACTCCAACTTGGACCCCGATCTTGTCTGTCTGCCACCCCCGGTCAACACCACACCTCCCCCTTGTCCCCTCAAAGATAGCAGCAACGGCGGCAGTACCGGCAGCACCAGGAAGAAAAGAGTCGTCGAAGACGAAGACGTCATTCTCCGTTGCGACGAGAACGAGCCCACATGAGGGGGTCAGAGGTCCGAGAGGACGACGAACGGCGGCGGTCAAGACACCAAGTGGCCGCGGGCGAATAAGGAACGTTTCAAGACGAAGGCCGATAGCGAACAGATGACCCTACAACGAGTGCTGTGCTGCTTCGCCGAGAGACGCCCGCAGAACAAGTGACACCGTACGTTTCGTGGCACCCCTCACTGGAGATGGCCCCGAGCCGAACTCTGATATTCCTCGGGCGCCTCGGGGAACCAAATACAACCGGTGTACTTTCCGCTGCTCAAATCGCGAATTTTCTATATGATATGTCTTGTCGGAAGAACCAAGCACGACAATTTACTCTGAAAGCTATCAATCTTACCTTGCTTGGTTCCACTATGTCCATAGGCTGCGTCATGTTGATTTTGGGATTTTCTTGCCCCTTGTCACACATTGTCACAATTTTGCAAAGTGTTTGTCAAGATTGACAATCTAATTCAATGAGTCGATCGTTTTTTGTTTATAGGTGCGTGCAGTCGGGTTTATTAATACAGAACACTGCCTGACTCGCTTAGTTATAATGTGACGTCACGCTGACTTCCCTAAGCCCCCTCGTCAAGCTTGGTCACGTACGCAATTTATGGACAGCTCCTTTTCAGATAGGGTTATCGTCTAATCATTCAAGGTAAGATTGCTACCTTTCTCAGTAAACGAAGGGTATCTATGATATCCGGACAATCGTTTACGATGACAACAGTTGTGGTAGTAGGATGGTTCTGATCAAAGGTGGCATTGGGATCTTCACTTGTGAGGTGTACCACATGCAGCATAAGATTTTCAACCTATATAAGAAATGCAAATCACTTCAAACTAATCAAGTTCAACCCAAGCTTAACCTGAACTTAAACTCAAGAAAAACCCAGGATTAGATTTGATGAAATATTAACCTCAATTAGGGCCAGTTCTACCATATCCGGATAAGGATGTCCAACGGATAGGTTAAGTACCATCTTGCACATGCGCTATGAACTATGTGACGGATAAAAGTTAGCTGAGACTTATCAAGAGACAGTGAAACCGGGCTTTGGTAAAATTATGTTGGGTTAATGTCGAACCTGTGTTTTGGTTGGATTGAGGCGCGTTGAGATATGTTAGGCCCCGTTGAGGAATGCTAGGCATCGTTAAAACCTGTTAGGACATGATGAGGAATGCTAGGCCTCGTTGACACATGTTAGAACATGTTGATGCATGTTAGGCTGACCTGAAGCGTATTGGGTCGTGTTAAGGAGTGAATATAATAGCTTGATCTTGAGATGTCACTAGGTTAACGTTAATCACATATCTTATTTACGTATTTTAGGAATTCAGCACTATTACCTATTTCAGTCACAAGTGAAAATCTCAATGTTTTCCTTATAAAAGTAATCTCCCAATCACCTATCCTCGCAGCAGAAATATAATTTCTCCATCAACTTAAAATAAACTTCTAGTAAACTGTGCCATTTTAACACCTGACTTTAACATCACGACTACAGAATCTTTTATGGAAGTTTGTATTGTTATAATTATGTGTCCAGTGTTTTCTAAACCGTACAAGTTTCACCTCATAAAACTGACTTGCATACGTATCAGACAACATAAGTTTCTAATGAGCCGAATGCTCAGAACTAGGTGATACAGGAACACGTGTGGTTTACGATTGGTCAAAATTTAAACTGTTCCTCAATACAGTTTGAACCAAATGTCGCCACTAATTTTCATAAATACCTTGATTAAACAATTAACACGACTTAATACGCTTGTACTTATGACAGACTACCTCTAAACGTTCGCTAAATAAGTTCTAAAAATAGTGACAGGCAGAGTGTTTTTTACAAGTATGCTTTAAATTTTAAAATGCAATATATTGTATCAGTGATAGTGGTTGAGGATAGCAGCATTTATATTTATACGAATTATAGTATTATGAATCAGTACCTACATATTGAACTTGGATGATATTTCAAGGATTTCCAATTCATTGATGACGCAGTTGATTTTTATTTTCTAAAAGAGACAATCCATCTCTGGTGAGATTACAATGAACTATATCTCCTGGTATGGGCCAGATCAAGTAATTACTTTCATTGATCTGTCTCAGTTTGGTCAGTTATAGTGTTTACATTGCTCTATATCTTCTGGTACGGGCTAGAGCAAGTTGTTACTCTCATTTATCTGTCTCAGTTTCATGTATGGCTCTGACAAATATGAAAGTGGCCGAGGTATTAACGTTACTATTAATAATAATTAATATACAGCCGTTCCCTGTGATGATTGGAGTGAAGGTGTCGCTTGTAGGGTCAGTTGGGGTATATATCTCGATGGTCTTGACAGATTGATGTACAATAGTACCTTCTAGCTCAGTGAGGAAAGCAACGGTAAACTACCTCACTCCTCATTTCCCTAGTACGCCTCTTCAGTGCTACCTAGGTTTTACAGCCGACGGTGGAATGGTTGAGGATCCAACCAAACTTCGGGTTGAGTACTATACATACATACATACATACATAATGCCCTAACTAGTGAATACAGGTGCATCATAAAAAATAGGATTGTATTTGTTTGTATGAAATAAAACTTTGACAGGAATGTGTGTTTAACGTTGAAGATTAAAAAAAATCCCTTTTGTGTGTTATTTGTGTTGGCAATCTCGGTTCACTATCAGATTTTGTAATCCGTATGTTTTAACATAAGGGTTAATTAACAGCTTACTCTAAGAGATATGGATGAAGAGGGTAATTTATAGGAACTTCAATTGCAACTGTGTGGGGGGGTAAGGGGGAATAAGGAGAAGCCGAAATAAATATCACACCAATTCTCCTGTCTGATATTCGAAATTGAACTTCCCCATAACAGGTAGCCCAGTCTGTTGAGAGCCTGACACCTTAGACCATGCTACCACCAGTGTGGGTTCTAATGCCAGTCTATTTACATGTTGTGGTAGTGCTAAATATTTAGAGAGAAAAACAATTTTCAAAATAAAATTCAATGAATATAAGTTAAAAATGTGTGAAATGACACATACACATATAAAAATAAGAAAAGTCTACGGTAAGCTTAGTAACATTGCAATAGGTTAACTACCTGCTTCGATGACCGCATGGTCTAAGCCAAGGCGTCACTCTCGCAATAGACTAAACTGCCAAAACCAGAGAGGTTGGGGTTCAAATCCCGGTTGGGTAAACAGAGGGTGGTTTTCCCTAAATGGCTTTTCATTACTCCTCCACGCAAATGCGGATACGCTTCTCTAAAATTAACGTGCCTCATCCCTAACATATTAGCGTAACTAGTACATATGCGTACAGCCTGAGCAAGTAGTGGTGCTAAAAAAAAGTTCCTTTCAAAGCATAAGTGTAACTACCTTTTTTTTTTTTCAAGCAAAGAACATTTTTAATCCAACATCTTTGAGGTGTAACGAAGTCAAAATAATAAATTGTATTGTATTCTTCAATCTACAAATATCCATTCTTCAATTCAATTTTTGAAAGAAGAATATGAAAATAGGCTTATTAAAAACATCAAAAATCAAGATTTTAGGTGCCTCAGGTCTGTTCATGATTGTTGAGACGTTGTCATTAAAACCATAATAAATTGAAATTTGTTTATTTCTTCACGCTCTATACCAGAGATTTTCAACCTTTTTCAACTCGCGGCACACTTAACAAGCTACTTAAATTGTTACGGTACACCATAAGTTTTTTAAAAAAAGAGATTTATAATTTAAAAAAAGTATTAATGTTAGTCGTGATTTTCAAAAAGCTTTATCTTTGAAATTTATATTAGTATTTTTACTATTCCAATTATTGCAATGAGATATCACTGAAAAAGACGTAATTTATTTTTTTAAATCCTATGACGTACTCTATTGGCCTCAAAAAAAGTGTCCCTTCCTCTCGATCATTATCACACATCATATTTTGTCTCAATGAAATAATGAAAAATCCTGTTTTTACTAAAATAGTTTGCTATATAAGGAAAAATCATATTCATACGCTAATGTTTTCTATTTATAATAAGTTTAAAGAGGGTAAGATTTTTTAGAAATATAAACATGAGTATAAATAAAAAGTATTTGTTTACATAAAAATATCAGTGGGAAACCTGTGCTTGGTGATGCCTGATGATGTCCCTTGTCCGAGGTCGGATGGTTGACAAGCATAATATCAAGTCCTCATCCAGTGTTTGAAGCCGCGACCTGTTCTTATTTTTCAAGCAAAGAACATTTTTAATCCAACATCTTTGAGGTGTAACGAAGTCAAAATAATAAATTGTATTGTATTCTTCAATCTACAAATATCCATTCTTCAATTCAATTTTTGAAAGAAGAATATGAAAATAGGCTTATTAAAAACATCAAAAATCAAGATTTTAGGTGCCTCAGGTCTGTTCATGATTGTTGAGACGTTGTCATTAAAACCATAATAAATTGAAATTTGTTTATTTCTTCACGCTCTATACCAGAGATTTTCAACCTTTTTCAACTCGCGGCACACTTAACAAGCTACTTAAATTGTTACGGTACACCATAAGTTTTTTAAAAAAAGAGATTTATAATTTAAAAAAAGTATTAATGTTAGTCGTGATTTTCAAAAAGCTTTATCTTTGAAATTTATATTAGTATTTTTACTATTCCAATTATTGCAATGAGATATCACTGAAAAAGACGTAATTTATTTTTTTAAATCCTATGACGTACTCTATTGGCCTCAAAAAAAGTGTCCCTTCCTCTCGATCATTATCACACATCATATTTTGTCTCAATGAAATAATGAAAAATCCTGTTTTTACTAAAATAGTTTGCTATATAAGGAAAAATCATATTCATACGCTAATGTTTTCTATTTATAATAAGTTTAAAGAGGGTAAGATTTTTTAGAAATATAAACATGAGTATAAATAAAAAGTATTTGTTTACATAAAAATATCAGTGGGAAACCTGTGCTTGGTGATGCCTGATGATGTCCCTTGTCCGAGGTCGGATGGTTGACAAGCATAATATCAAGTCCTCATCCAGTGTTTGAAGCCGCGACCTGTTCTTGCTCTTTATTGTGTTCATAGCAGAGAAACCAGCTTCACACAAATACGAAGTTGAGAAAGGAAGGAGTGCTTCAATCACTTTCTTTGTAACGATGGGGTACTCCAGTCGAAGAAACAACCAGAATGAGACCAAATCTGTTGATGAGTGCTTAAGTTTCAGTCCTCTGTCGTTTCTTATTTCTGTCAGCTCATCTTCTTCTGCAACAGTTAGTTCTGTTGACTCTAAAGAACTTAACACAAACGGATCTCTTACCCAGTCCAAGGAAGAAACATCAAATGATGGAAAATACTTTTCAATGTTTTTACCCAGGAGTGACAAACTTTGTAAAATTGAATCAATAAGATTTTTGTTCAATTTTCAACTTTTGTCAGCTCAAACATTTCAACTTTGTTTTTGTTTTTGATTCTGGCTCCCCACAGTGTTATTTTTTCCTTAAAATAGTGAATTTTGTCTGTACAAGTTAATACATTTTCATTCTTTCCCTGCATACTCTTGTTAAGAACGTTTAAGGCTTGGGAGATGTCCGCAAGGAAAGCAACTTTAATGCACCAGGTCTCATCACTAAGCAGGTCCGTCATCTCAGACTCTTCCGACGTGAAAAAAAACTAGAAGCTATTCCCTCAATTCATAGACCCTTGGAAGCACCCGCCCTCGATATAGCCACCTCACTTCCGTGTGCAATAGTAGTTATGTGTGAGCAGCTTCCATGGCAGAACATAGTGCCGAAAACAACCTCAATTTTAATGGCCTAATCTTGATGTAGTTCACCATTTTAATCATCTCATCGAGCACTTTTTGGAGCTCAGGTACTAATGATTTGGAAATTAGGGCCTCTTTATGGAGGACATAACGTGTAAAAACAATTCCTGGATTCTTTTGCTTAGCCAGAGCAACAAATCCTTTCAGGCGGCCTGACACAGAGGGAGCACCGTCCGTACAAATACTAATGCATGATTTCCATGACAAATTATGAAAACTAAAATAATTGGTGACAACATCAAACATGTCTTGGCCTTTTGTGGTTTCTGGAAGGGGTTTGCAAAATAAAACTTGTTCAATTATATCTCCATTACACACAATATTTGAACTTCTCCAGTGATGTCAGTTGACTCATCCAACTGAATGGCAAAAACATCGGCATCTTTAATAGTAGATATCACTTGTGACTCAATGTCTCGAGACATGTATTGTATACGCCGAATAATAGTGTTATCTGACATTGGGATTTTCAAAACTTCCTTTTCATATTACTCGCCAAATAAAATATTAACAATTTTGCAGCATGCAGGTTAAATTACTGACTCAACAATTGTATGAGATTTCATGTTTTTTGCCACGAGTTCGGCAACGGTATAGCTTGCTTCTTGAGCTTTGTCAGAAATATTGGTGATTTTAGTCCATTGTTCAATCTGGCGTGATTTATCAGCTTTAAAACTTTTAAAATATCCGATTAGTTTCTCGTATAAATGTGAATGCTTTGTGTAAAGGTGTATTTTCAGCTTACTTGGAACCATAGCTTGGTTTGCCAGTTTCTCACAACAAACAACAAACACAGTCAGGACGTGGGTGCTCCTCTTCAGATGAAATGAAGCCAAAGGATAAATAGTCTTCATTATATTGGGGCACCACGTTTTTAGAACTAACCCTAACTGGGCCAGTATGTGTGATACTACTAGAACGATTGCCAGCCACACTTGACTTATTGTATTCGTCTAGCCTAAGGTTTTTAACTAGAAATTTATCCATGTCTAATAGGCTCTAAAAATAAAACAAAAATAAAAAAATATCAAAATAACTAAAACAAAATAGAAACAACAAACAAAAATGCATTAATACAAATTCACAAGGAATAACACACTATCCGAACAGCAGCTGACTGAAGACTGACAACGTTGGTTTTACAAGGATTAAAGGTGGGATGGTAAAAGTACATTGCAGAGATATTTTGGGAAAAATAGGGAAGGGAGTTCTTGGAATTTTACTATTGTCGCTTTACGTTGTTCTTTTTATTTCTTGCCTGCCTTCTAAGAAAACCATACAGTATTTCTAAATTTACTGCAATAACTTTATTTTATGTCTCATATTTTTCTCGCTTTTTCCTACCTTTCCTAAAAATCTCGCGGCACACCTGGACCCCTAATTTTGGAACTTTCTAAAATACTGACTAGCGAGAAAACTCGCAACTCATGCAAATCGCAGGTTGTACCAAAACAGAGCTAATTTTGAAAGGTTTCTACTGTGTTGGAATCCCAAATAAACAAATAGTGACACCTAAGTATTATGAATATTTTATGTTGCTGTTTTTTGGGTTTTTTTTAAGGAAATCTCATGTAAAAGTTACGTATCGCTCAATACCTATAAATAATTAAAACAATTAAAATAATAGTCCTATTAAAAGGGCAAGGTGGGGGGGATTTCAATCGATTTTGTTTACCGCTATCGCCACCTCTCTATTCCTGGTCTCCAATTTGCTTTGTTGTAACATTCCTCTTTTAGTATGTTTCTTGCAGACAATACATTGTTGACATCTTCTCACCAACCTCTCCTTGATCGTCCTCTCTTTCATCTCTCGGGCGTTGTTCATTTCAGTATTTTCTGCTATTCTCTTTTGTATGTCCGAACCAAGTCAACTGTCTCTTCTCCATGTTTTCTAAAATATTCTTCTCCCAAATGTCTTCTTCTCTAATCACTTCTAATTTTAATCCCTTGCAGCTTCGTCTTAAACAGTGAATTTCTGTGGCCGATAACTTTATTTTCCCGGCTCATCTCCCTCCCTCCTGTTCTGTAAAAGATCTTCACTCTGGACGATGCTCTTACATAAATATATTTCTTTGTTTCTTTTCTTATTTCACTGGGCCAGAGTAGTGAGTTTAGTGCGCCCAGTGATTTCTTGCCTTTATTCAATCTTTCCTTGATTTCGTAGTTGTTGTTTATTTAGTGTTACTCCAAGGTATTTGTTGTTTTTCCACTCTCTGTTTGGTTCCTGTTTCTAACAGTAGTTTGTTGGTTTCATTTGAACCCAGGGCAAGATATTCACATTTTCTCATGTTAAAAGTCCTGCTATTTCGTATTCCTCGAAGTTTACTTAGCATATAGATCGAATCATTTTCGTCTTCAGCAACTGCCATCTGGTCATCTGCACAGTATAAACTATGGAGGTTTTGTCATCTTCCACTCTTAATCCCATAGTGCTACATTTTTGTGCCCATCTTACTAGTGTTTCGTATAAATATATTTTAGATGGGTTTGGCGATTGGCGACAGCCCTTCCTGAGACTTTTTGTGTTATTTAACGTCTCAGTGAGAGTGTTGCCCAATTTGATTTGTGTACTGTTTTCTTTGAAATACAATATTGTTGCTTGGATTGGTTGAGGTATATTTTAGGTTTCACGTTTCTTTACAGAGTTATGTTATTGGCACACTGAAAGTACTAATAATATTCACACAAAAATGTTAATATTTTTATAAGAGAAAGTTCAGTTTAATTATTCCTGGTTGCCCAAACCCAAAAGTATTCTAAATATTATAATTTATATTATCCTATGGTCACCTATTTAAGTAAGATACGATGTGATATATAAATTATAAAGTACTATTAGAAAAAAATATCTTGAGTGAACTTTTTAATTATTTTTTTTATTGTTTGGTAAAATATGTAATAGTAGGAATAAAACAAAGTATTGTGTTTCGTTTTTGTTTTTTTTTATCTTTCAAACTTTTGCTGATAAATTTTTAATTATAAGGTGGTACAATTTAAAAAAAATAACAGGTTGTTTAATATTTTTAAGGCCATTATCATGATGCTTTTAAAAAATAATTAAATATTAAAATCAAAGAATATTTGAGCTTTTTGCCTTCATTTTTAAAGAAAATACTTGGAATTACGTCCAGTTGATTGACAACCCTAAAATGTGATGAAAAGTTATTAAAATACTGATTAACTTATAGTGTGCATTGTAAAAAAAAATATAATGTATTTTAACATAAACATATGAATTTATAACTTGATTTACAAATGTATTTCCATTCATAAAAATGAATATGCTCTTGCGTGTCTGCACATTTATGTAAACTAATAATACAGAACATATCACAAAGCTCGTCGTCCTGGAAGTTATAAAGTTTTATTTTCTAAGCTTTAATGAGAGACAAGTATACATTATAACATAATGTATCATTTAAAGTAATTATGTTCAGTGGACGTGAACAGGATTTAAATAGTAACTGAACAGTCGTGTGAAAACAAGAAATTCCCGGTGTTTTAATTAAACAAAGTTAACATTAGAAATATATAGTTAATGTTGGAACAAGATGCATGTCGAAAATGTATTACTGTTTGAATGTTAATCGTTAATAAGTATATAAAATGTTAAATTTGAGAGAAAAAAATCAGCTTTTGTGTATTTTTAATATCAATGTGATCAAGATTTGGATGTGATTTACAGTACTCAAAGAAACTAAGTTTGTTCAAATTTACAGATTTTAAAAGAAATAGCTGATGGTGAAAATAAATTTCCAAAAGTTGATAGTGAATGTATACAAAATTATTTAAAACCGCTGCAACGCGATCGAACCAATGGACACAGCGAAGGATGGATTGAGTAACCAATCATATCGGTTAGGCAGGGGCAGTTCGTAGGTTAATGTAAAAGGCTGTGGAAAAAATATCTAGCCTTCCTCAGACAAATAAAGTAATTTTAATAGGATCATAACAGATCATTTTAAAATAAATGAGAATTGTTTTAGTCGTTTTGAGCTTTAAATCAGCCTATCACATAAGGCACACTGCTTTTTAAAGATATGTCCTTTTTTAGAAGATTGTCCATGGAAATAAAGTGATCTTCATTCCACTTAAAATAATGTGAATCTGATTAGTATACATTCACTGTCAACTTAACGTGTGCAAATTTATTTTGTGTTTGTGGATTTGTGACCAAAAAAAATATGTTAAAGATAAAACTGAAAATGTGTTGTAATGAAACCAAAATACACCAGACAAAAAAAAAACAATATGTGAACGATATAAAATGTAAAAAATAAAACTTTAAAAAATATATAATATACTCAAAATACTGTAATGTGCATTACCAATACATAATTTTATTTATTCTTCACAAGTATTATTTAATGTTTTATTCGTGTAAGTAAAAAATCCTCTCCTAGTAGGGAAAGGACCGCCTCTGTGTTCTAGTGATCAGAGTTGCTGGATAAAGATCTAGATGTCCAGGTTTCAATCCCTGGAGCTTCCAGATTTTCTGTGAAGCAGTGGATCTGGATCGGGGCCAACTCAGCATCGTGAGGACAAATGAGGGGCTAATTTAACTTTTTAAAAAAAGTTGCGTCCCCGGTCTAGCAAAACTGAGATTAACGGCCGGAGGGTTCGTTGTGTTGACCACATGACATCCTCTATCCGTTGAAGTTGGCACTATATTCACCAAAAAAACGGCGGCCGCTAGGTCAGTATTTCTCGTTTGCGAGCTGACTATATGAAGAGTATTAGATAAATATTTACATCCACCATTATAACATTGACATAAATGAGATTTAAATGATGAATTTGTATTTTTTCCAACTTTCAACTTTAATTTCAAAACAATTGTATTACAAACTATCAAACGTACGACTCACTAGTTAATTCGGTGACACGTCTGTTTATTTAGCCAAGGTTCCCAGATTTCATTCCCGGAATGGACAAGAATATATAAATAGGGAATTGGAATTTCCCTTTTCCACAGTGAATTAACGGCTGGGGGTATGGGTATTATTATTATTATTATTATTATTATTATTATTATTATTATTATTATTATTATTAATAGCACCACCCCTTCGGGTTGTACGCACTTACGCTAATGTGTAATGGTAGGGTGATTGTGAGATTAAATGGAGGACATACAGTTTAACGTGGAGTAAAAAATAAAACTTTAAAAAATATATAATATACTCAAAATACTGTAATGTGCATTACCAATACATAATTTTATTTATTCTTCACAAGTATTATTTAATGTTTTATTCGTGTAAGTAAAAAATCCTCTCCTAGTAGGGAAAGGACCGCCTCTGTGTTCTAGTGATCAGAGTTGCTGGATAAAGATCTAGATGTCCAGGTTTCAATCCCTGGAGCTTCCAGATTTTCTGTGAAGCAGTGGATCTGGATCGGGGCCAACTCAGCATCGTGAGGACAAATGAGGGGCTAATTTAACTTTTTAAAAAAAGTTGCGTCCCCGGTCTAGCAAAACTGAGATTAACGGCCGGAGGGTTCGTTGTGTTGACCACATGACATCCTCTATCCGTTGAAGTTGGCACTATATTCACCAAAAAAACGGCGGCCGCTAGGTCAGTATTTCTCGTTTGCGAGCTGACTATATGAAGAGTATTAGATAAATATTTACATCCACCATTATAACATTGACATAAATGAGATTTAAATGATGAATTTGTATTTTTTCCAACTTTCAACTTTAATTTCAAAACAATTGTATTACAAACTATCAAACGTACGACTCACTAGTTAATTCGGTGACACGTCTGTTTATTTAGCCAAGGTTCCCAGATTTCATTCCCGGAATGGACAAGAATATATAAATAGGGAATTGGAATTTCCCTTTTCCACAGTGAATTAACGGCTGGGGGTATGGGTATTATTATTATTATTATTATTATTATTATTATTATTATTATTATTATTATTATTAATAGCACCACCCCTTCGGGTTGTACGCACTTACGCTAATGTGTAATGGTAGGGTGATTGTGAGATTAAATGGAGGACATACAGTTTAACGTGGGATCCGAACCACGGTGGAGACCTAGTATTCCACACATTCACAAGTTGTGATTAATACACGTCTGGTCAGAGGTGAAATAATGGTTTGGGAATCAGATAAATCTGTGCAGGGACCGAGGATTGAACCCCGGAACCCCAGCACAGAAGTCTGACACCTTACCCCTTGACCACCAGGTCACGTTTTAGGTATTGTATTTGTTCTAGAACAGAGCTAGTTTGACAAAGTAGAGTATAGATGATAATAATAAAAGTAAATGAGGAAAGTGCACTCAGTTGAATAATTATTATGTAAAATTTAATCAACTATGATTTTCAACGAAACACAAGAAGGCCTATTAACAAGCGAGTAGATTTTTATTCATAGTAGCCATAGGTGAAAATATTGTATTTAATTCTAAGAAACAAATATGTTCCAAGGGAAGCCAAGTTTAATATTTTTAATAGTATGTTGGTACAATATTAACTTATGTATCCATGACATGGTAAATGACCTTAATAGATAGAAGCAGGATCCAGGCCGCTGAAATGGGGATTCTGTGATAGATAATGAATGTGGCAAGGTTGGACAGAATCAGAAACTATAGAATAAGGGAGGAAGTTGGTACCACAGGTGTGTTGAGGAGATTTGAGGTTTTACAGTTTAGAGGGCTTAGGCATGTTGAGAGGATGGATAAGGATAGATCCGCAAGAAGTAGATAGTACTGGAGACCTGAGGGCACTAGACCAGTTGGTAGACCCAGGACACAGACAAGTAAGAAACAGACTCTCAACCTTACGGGGGTTTAGCTGTGCTCCTTTTTCCAGCTTGAGTACTTCAACACTGGGCTTCGCTAGTGTCACTGTTGGGTGATCATGGGACTAATCGCAGCGATCCTAGTGGTGAAGGACACAAGCTGCTAAAAGGAGCGCAACCATTTTAACCTGGAGGTTGAGTGTCTGTGTATATTATTTGTCTGTGACCTAGTAAGAGGTGGAGAGATGGCGTGGGGGAAATTATGCGAGGAAACAACATACCAGCCGTACAAGAGCTAAGAAGGACTAGAATGTTTCAGGATAGTGGGGAGTGGAGGATGACGCTGTTTCAACTGACAGGCTACCTGGGAACGGAATAATGAAGAGAAGAAGAAGTAGCTAAAAGATAGGCGGCCTCAGTAATAGTCATGATCGTCGATGAAGTGTGCTTTAAACAATGGCCTGCCTTCATTGAGATTATACGTTTCGAATCCCCTTTGGGTCATAATTCACCCTTTACTCGAGCTACGAGTTATTTAAAGCTCACTATAGGTGCGGTGTCAAAGATTTATCGCCTCTAACTTTCATCTAATATTCTCTCTAGTGCCCCATAATTATATGGGGGACGTTTTCATACAAAGTTTGGTATATTCACATAATCATAGCTACTATTGTCCAATACCTTAGCTCAGTCGGTAGCGCGTCTTTCTATTAATCTAAGGATCACGGGTTCAATTCATGGTATTGCCGAAAAATGTATCAATGGTCAATTTGTGAGTTTCCCCTTTCACAGTGATGAATTAACGGCAGGGTGTTGGATGTTGTGTCAGTTATGAATATGAGTTAGTGTATAAGTCGTCTGCTGGTATAATCAGTCGTCTCAGAAAGCGCATATGCAATACCCCAAATAAACGAACATTAAAATGATAGTAACTTTTAAGAAATAACAAGCGAAATAGTTAATACAAAATATTAAGAAGCGTATTTACACGGTAATTGTTTTAATTCCTGTTATTAGAATAGGTGACCGAAAAAAAATATTTTTAGAAAATGGTTTGTATATGTATAAATTAAAAAATGTAAGTATTTTGAACCAAGCCAGTATAAATTTTTTTTTAATCGTAAATGTATCTATAAAATGCATTTTCCTAAAACCTTCACCTTCAAAATGTAGTGAATAAAACAATTTTAGGGATAACCCGACCTGTCCGCCAGACTATGTCAAACTGCCCCACGAGGCAGACTGTGTCAAAGTGCCCCACGAGCCAGACTGTGTAAAATTGCCCCACGAGCCAGACTATGTCAAACTTCCCCACGGGCCAGACTATGTCAAACTGCCCCACGAGCCAGACTATGTCAAACTACCCCACGAGCCAGACTATGTCAAACTGCCCCACGAGGCAGACTGTGTCAAACTGGCCCACGAGCCAGACTATGTCAAACTGCCCCACAAGGCAGACTGTGTCAAACTGCCCCACGAGCCAGACTATGTCAAACTGTCCCACGATCCAGACTATGTCAAATTGCCCCACGATCCAGACTATGTCAAACTGCCCCACGATCCAGACTGTATCAAACTGCCCCACGAGGCCGACTGTGTCAAACTGCCCCACGAGCCAGACTATGTCAAACTGTCCCACGAATCAGACTATGTCAAACTGTCCCACGAGCCAAGACTATGTCAAACTGCCCCACGAGCCAGACTATGTCAAACTGCCCCACGAGCCAGATTCTATCAAACTGCCACCCGTAATCGACTGTATGCGGTCCTTACGGTTCCAAGTTTAGTAGAATATTTGAGAGACGTTTAAACCCTCTTGTCTCGCTAATAGCCAATCAAAGTTCTTGGGCCTCTGGTGCAGGTGACCCGGCCGTTTGGAAGGAATATCCTCAAACGGTCTCCATACCAGCCGGCACCTGTCTTGAGCATGGCTACCGAGCCAAAGCCACCAAACAATAGCAGTTATTTCACTTCACCTCTTACATATATTAAATTCTCTAACTACGGAAGACTTGTCACAAAGTCCTTTCCTCCCTCTTCTCTTCTTGGGGCCAATAAACTCCACAGTCAATTTGCTATCATCTAACAAAATATACAGACATAATATTACTAATTAATTACCCACCCCGTGGTGTAGTGGTCAGTGCACTTGGCTTTAAAGGAGCCTCCACGGAAAAGGATGTACGATTAGTACATTCGGCCGTCCCCTGGGCAAAGGTACATTAATACTGGCTAATCTTTCCACTACTGGGACACGATTGATGTAGCCCAGAGGCTCAATGTATGTATATATATATTATATGTATAAATTATCTAGTTTTAAATCATCAATATGTTGTCAATACTGATAAAATAATGTCAAAATACCCTCTTCGGTGGCCGAATAGTTAAAGGCAGTAATCGACGGCCCGCAGGTAGGACCTGGCCCTCTGGCTGACTTTATCTGGTCCGCAAAAGATTTATCAAGCACACAAGTGTGTTCATAAAAATAGACTACAGCTAATTATCGTAAGATAAATTATAAAGTTTAAATCTTGGGCTTGATATTTTTTCTAAACCCATCAATTATTTTTTAACCCCATACGGCCCACGATGTCAAAATGTTTTACCGACCCCTGATCCAAGGCGTCACTCTAGCAATAGACTAGACTTCTGATGACGAGGAGATCAAGGTTCGAATACCAGTTGGATGCATTGATGGTGATTTTCCTAAATGGTTTACCAATATCCCAACAGACAAATCCAGGTACACTTCCTTTAAATTCAACATTCTTCATCCCTAACTCATTAGCTTGATTAATACATTATGCGTATAGCATGAACGGGTAGTAAGACGTCCATGGCGCTAAATAATAATTATAACAAAATACCTACATTTTGTAAACATTTGCCAAAAATTGGTATTTTCTATGTTTTATAAGTCTTACACTGTGCCACAAAAATATAACAAGTCTCATAAGTTTTTTTTAAACTGTCAGATATGTGACAAAGGTGCAGACAAAGAGACCCACCATGTCTCTGGACCAGGGCAAGAAAACGATGGGCCAACAAGAGTAAACCATCAACGTTGATGTTTAGATCCATTAAAATAAATAGCTCTGCTTTAATTTGGGTTACCACATATTAGAGTGATGGTAATGTAACTGTCGAGAGTTGGTGTTTGGGGGAGTGTGTAATCGCGGAGGCGTTGGCAGACCTTGTAAAGGAGGTGTTTACGTTAACAAAGCTACATGTGATGCTTGAGGTACAGAGTTTGATTAAAAGAGGTGAAGCATTCTCGTCATCGAGTTGAATTTCATCCGCGTCCCTTTGACATAGCTGGATACTGTCCTAACCGCGTAACCGATCAACTAGTAGGCCCCCTCGACAGCGGTTCACATACAAGTCCATCTCGTATTTCTATCAGGAAACACAAGACAACTCCTATCCCCAAGATTCAAACCCGCGAGTCATTATATCTTACGTAGAGTCAATGTTAGCCCGATGTCCTATACATCACGGACACATGTCACCGAAGAGCACAAGACCCCCTCTCCTCGCTCAACCTGTCTTTAATAATCTGTTTTACCCTAGTTTTGAGACATGTGCCGATTAAGAGTTTAGTAATCAAAACACTTTAACAACGAATCGCAACTACGACCCAGTCTTATGTTTGGAAACCCTCTTTCTAGATCCAACTCAAGTCAGCGAATTCTTTCACACATAATTCAATCACTCTATTACAATATTGTAACACTTATCTCTTACAGTAAAATTTGTATGTTGAAAAAGTTTTTAATTTATTCCTAAATCTATTACCCCTGTTATTGGCCGCATGATTATGTTCAAGCTTTGATAAATGTAGGGAGCGATACTTGTATGCTACTTTACGACCACAAAACATGCCAAAAGTGGTTTGGCGATTTGTTTTGTTTAACTTTGTACACCCTTAGGTTCTGAACAGTGAGCCGAGGGATGTTCAAAATTATACACCGGAAGTGTCCTTTGTATGTACAAAGTTTGATAGAAACGCTTCGATTAGTTCAAAAGTTATGAGGGGAATGGTGACAACACTCGATCCAGATCCGTAACATAAAAAAGCACTCTTATTTTCAACATAGGATCTAGGTAGATCCATACGATTTTTCAAACTTTTTTATTTATTTTTTTCAGTCAATATGTTAAATATTGATACAAACTAAGTTTAATATTTTGACAGTAAAATAAAACTTATAATTTGTACTTCTTATGGTTTACACTCATAACTACTGTCATAACTATTCAGAGGTCATAACATTTTTTTAAACAAACAATAAAAAAGTTTTTTAAAAATCTTCTGGATTTAACCTGATCCGTGCTAAATACAGATAAAATAGTAATTCAAGTAATTAGTAAAAATGCAGCCTGATAAATAAAAGTGAAATAAACTACCGTGAAATGCCCCTGATTTGAAGCCTCGAACAATGGTCTTAGCTGGTTCTGCAGCTGATGATTTAGGTTCACTGTACACTTTGATTAGAATATATTTAAAAGTGCCTTCAGGATCAATCTCCACTTCAGAAATACTTCCAAGCTTTTCAGATGCCATTGATAAAACCCGAAAAGGACTGAATGAGATCCCTGTAAAAATTAAAAATACACGCATCAAGAAAATGTATTCCTCAAAACGTTCAGTGAGCTACTGACATTTATGTATAAACATATTTTTATGATAGCGTTTACAAACAATGTTAATAGGCTTGTCAATACTATTATACATATTTTGTTTTCTAATAAAACTATAGTCCATTCAAGGGCACCCATGTGTATTTTCTAAATGGGGTGGATTGGAGTCCCGTCTTCCGGGAGTGTGGTATCTCCCCCCGGCGTTCCTTGAGAGAAAATTTCAATCTTGTGGGAGAGAATTTTAGAGTATCTGGAAATAATTATAAGCCAATTATATGAATTTCAAGAGCCAATTTTCTCAAGAAGTGAAATGATCAACTGGGTTCATTCATTAACTCACTTGGGAATAAACAAAACTGTAGCCCGAGTAAGAACAATTATGTACTGGCCAAAAATAGCTCAACAAGTAGCTGAACACATTAGTGTCTTCCTGTTAAACCTTTTAAAACTGTAATGTGAAGGAACCTTTAATCAGTTCTGATGTGCCTGGTTTCCCGTTTCAAAAGTTAGGAATGGATATTGGGGAACATAAGGGTCGAATATGCCTTGTGATTGAATATTACTTTTCCAGATGGTTGGATATCACACCAATGCGAGGAAAAACTTCCAAAGAAGTCATAGATAAATTAAAAGTAACCTTCAGTACACTCGGAATACCTGAAGGTGTTAGATGTGGCAACAACCCCTTTGATGGCAGGGAGTTTGAATCTTTTACCACAGCTTGGGGTTTCACAATAATAACCTCAAGTCCTAACTACCCAAAGTCAAACGGGTTGTCAAAACGAGGAATCGGCATTGCAAAAAAGATGGTTAAAAATATTGGAACATTCAGGAGGAGATCTTTATCAAGCTTTGTAGGAGTATCGATCCACACCTGTCTAAGGACTTGATTATTCACACAATAAGTGGGTCGATTGCTTCAGACCAAAGTTAACTGATCAACCCATCTTCATGTGGTGGAAAGATCACTGTAAACTTAAAGTAAAGTAAAGTAATCAGAATACTCCCAGAACTACGATCATAAACAGTAAGGGACAGTGATGGTTGTGAGTATCGGAAAAAACTCTTCCCACCTGAGGCCAAGGAAAATCCCAGATACCCTGCAGGAAGAAATTGCAGCGTGTAAACCTGTGAACCCACCGCAGTGTACTAGCCCATTGCAACCTGCGTCGGATGACGCAAGGTTCTAACTCTAAGCCTTCGCCCCCAAGAAATCTGAGCCGGAAAGAGGCAAATGAGATTGAAACAAAGATTAGAGCCGGACGAACCGTCAAGGCATCTAAAAGACTGGTGGATTAAATATAGTGACTGTTAGTTATGTAAAAAGACTCTTGTATTTGTAAAGACTGTGTCGTTCAATTTCAAGGCATTAGTTTTCTAATTCGAGTACTGTTGCAACGTTGAACTTGTGGGGAGGGTGTTGGAAATTCGATTTTAGTGCTACATGCGGCACATTTGTCATTGGGCCAACGCCAATAAGCCCGACCTAAGCACCACGGTGTGGAGACGGCATTCACTACAAGTTACAGACAAATTCAGTTCCCTCGCAAAGTATGAAATGCTTAAACTTAAAATAATATCTCAAAAGATTTAAATTTCCCTCCTAAACATATGAAAGGTAACCTACTGTTACAGTTTTTCAATCAAATCAATCTAATTCTTATGGAACATGCGTTTACCAGATTTCAGAAAACTTAATAATGCATTCTATTTTTGAAACTAGGAACTACAATACATATATCTAAATAGTTCATATAATGCTCACAAGAGGAATTGTTTCCGATATCAGGAAAATTTCAAATGTATACACTTTCTGTCATTGCCAATGAATTGTCAAAAATTGTAAGTAGTTGTACTAGATTTCAAGATAAAGAATTTATAATGTATCTTACCTCGTAAAGTACGGCGTAAAACCTGCACTGAAATCATCCAAAAACCGGCTAAATATAAATAAGACAAATGACTTCCAGTTCCGCCAGTAAGAAATTAATTGACAAAATAAAATGTCACACTGATAATTTATTTTGAGTCTGGTATCAGCCAGTATTTATTAAAATGTTGTTAAAAACTTTCTTACAGTTTTTTTCATTTATAAATAATGTATACATTTTCTTAACATAAACCCCAAATTTAAAACCTTTTAGGTAATTTACTTTTGGGGATGTCATATGGTCTACCATTCTTATGTTGGTGCTCTTGTATAATAAATATAAACTTTTAAAAACCATAAAAGTAGCAAAAGTAGCAAATATTTGTTTGTATATTATGTTTATTTTATAACGTTGAACGATATATTATAAGAAAAGTATTGTATAATTTTTTAGTTAATGAATTAGTATGGTAGTTATTTCAGAAGCTCCAATAGTGTGGAACTTATTAAAGGGTATCATCTGTGTTTACAAGCCTACAGGTGTAAAATGTGGACAAGTTCGAAATACTATCATTGGAAATTTATGTAAAGGTAGGTTTTAGTGTTATTTTATCAATTTCATGTATCTTATTTTTAGTGATAGGATGTAAACTACTGCGCATATAAGAAACTTTTCATTGTTCTAGGCTTTTATGGATGTACATAATCACGTCGTTCCCTTACAGGTTAAGCAAGAAACTGCATAGGCCTAGGTAGGCTATAGCTCAAAAAACATCAGTTCCCTACTGTACTTAATCCATCCTCACTAACTCTCTCCACACTACCCTATCCTTGCATACTCCTTTCGTTTCAACTACATCCATTCACTGACTCATACATACTCTTCTTTTATGTAAAATTTGTAATTTTAACTTTACCATTTAAAAGTGAATGTTTTGATTTTATTATACGGGTCAAACACGTCTACATTTTGGTCTTATAAAAAAATTTATTAAGAGAAAAAAAAGGTCAGCCGTTTATATATTTAGACTATTTAATTAAAAATTTAGAACATATTTTCTCGAGTCATCTATTTCACACGGTATTGCTGTGATGGTCTAAAGGTCATTTAACCCTCACATACAGGCATATTTCCCCCAGAGAAACAACATTATAAGTAACTATAATCTACGGCTATTAACTCACCAGTCCGCAACTAGTGCTTGCATCGTCGTCTAATACCACTGCACTGATTGTTCCATTTGATTTGCCCTCGCCCAGAGTATGACAAAGACCCCTGTCTTCACCTCAAAAACAACTGATCGACACCTGCGTAATAGCAGCTCATCATCAACTTGGCATATTTCTTAGTGGTTCTTTTTCCCACTCTCTTTCCTTTGTCTGGGCTGGATATATATATATATATATATATATGCAGGTAATCTAGTAAAAAAAAAAAAGTTGAATATTTACTATACTGGTGGACTGTTCTCAATTTGTTCACTGCTCGAGGACTGTGCCACTCTTCAACTGTCAACCATTGTTCTACGAGATGGTGGAACTGTCTACCACTCCAGGCCATCGGAAATAGCACCTCGCCACTGGCAATGTAACATCATCTTATTTATGTTGGTTGTTTGACCCAGATTTGGGTGCATAGCCTATTGTAATTGTTTACATACAGTATGTTTTATTTGGTTAGTTTTCTATCCCTGAATGGGATCTTCCTAATATCCATCCTACTGGGGCGCATAGGCTCTAATGTAAGTTCCTATGTATGTCTAGTGTTAAGTCTCTTAACGACTGATTGTACTACTTTGTTTAATTAGATCTGTGCGAAGCACAGTTTAGTAATGCCTAAGTGACTCAGCCATTTTGCATTGATACTAAAAATGATCTGACTTAGTAATATCGGATTAGTAAATTCATATTAGAGACCTAATTAGGTCAGTTATTTCTTATAAGATACATTGTGATTATCTTGGCTAATACTATTTTGGTAGGCAACCTGTGGCTGTTTGTAATTGCCAGGTGTGGCTCGTGTTTTTTTTGTTGATTTAATCATTTTGAGTGCCCGGCATCCCTATGATACTAGTCGGGCAAAGGGCTCCAGACATGGGCCACTTTGTACTAAATGTTTCTCCCACAGACCTAACTCGTTTGGGTAGTAGTCACTACCATGGGCGTTCCTAATTATAATTCGGCCTTTTTGTTGTTTATTAACTAATCTTAGTCTCCCATGGTCTAGGTCTGGACTTTTTTTATGCTATGCTTCTACCTAGCTGAGCATTTGTGTGCTCAATATTTGATTATCGTAAGATCTAAGTTGGACTATCCCATGTTCTACTGAAAGTAACCGTAACTTCTTAAAGAGTAGTTAGACCTGCTCTGTTAGTATTAGTTTCGTAAGATTACGTTTTGTAATGTTGAACCAACAATCTCTTAAGGGAGCTATTTTTTGAACATATGATCGTAGGCCTACTAATTTAGTATCTATTTTTGTTAGGACTTTATCAATACTGGAATGATGTTCCGCCTGCCCATGTTGACAGATATAATTCTGGTTATCTTTAGTAGTTGGCCTATAGAGCCTGCTTGTTCGTTAAGAAGTTACTGCCTCTAATAAATTTGGATACACTATTTTGGCCTAGTGATCTGGTTCTCCGCTTTACTATGAATGATGTTTGCTGCTTAAAATCAATCTGAATAGCCAGAATTGTCTAATTTAATTTAACTGGTTTGTGTTTACAAGAGTGTTTAAACCACAGCGACCCACTTTATGTAAATACTTTAATGTATACCTTTTGCTTTGTTTTCAATTAATGTACATGTACCTTTGAAATATTATATTGTTGTCACCTCCCAACCTCTCTCCAATTAATACTCTAGTTGGACATGTGCTACTGTTCTGGCATGGCCCTAGGGAAAGTGTCTGACAGTAGATTGTAAAACACAAAAAGTATCTAGTAACCACAGGGATGGTACCCATCATTTGTCCAATTTTTGGGTTCTTTTAGTTAACAAAATATTGATATTTTGGTATATTAGATACTAGCTAAGCTATTATGTTTGTTAGTTACGGTTTTAGCCGCATCTAAATATCATTCATTAAATTGAAAAATAACACCTGGACACGAGCTCGTGTTCCGTGTCCAGGTGTCATTTTTCAATTTAATGAATAAAATATTAATATTTGCCATATATTTTTGCAAAAATAAAAACATTTCAAATCAAATAAAACAAAATATAAACTTTAAAATCAAGTAAGAAAAAAACTCACCTTTCGGTTATATTGTTTAACACGGGCCTTGGAAGTTGGAACTAGAAATTTACCTGTACGTCCATCCACATAAAGCATAATAAATATGATAATAATATAATAATTAGACTTATCACTAGGCCTATGTGTACCTTCTCTTGAGAATAACTTATTTTATTAATGACTTTGTTCTAAAACATGTTACACAACTTGGTTAAGTTAAATCGCAAAGTACTTATTTCTCACCAAAATGGCAATCACGCCATATTAATATACTTTTTTGTGAGGTTCATTCCCACTTCCCAATCATCTTGATCTATACATTTGATAAGCTTAGTTTACTTTGTGTTGTTTCCCTAAAAGATTTCAGGATTTTTTATTCCAAGGAGATAATACAGTAAAACGGTATTAATTCAACTGTAAGAATTGTGTTTGCTCTCAAAAAAGATGGTGTGGTTGATGTAGACCATTTTTTCAGCTTTATAAAACGATAAATTTAGTTTGGGAGATGTGATAGCCGGCCAATATCCCATTTATTGGGTAATTTAATTTATTATATTTTGTTTTAATATATATATATTTATTTGCTAGTTCAGAATTATTATTGATTCACCGAATTATTGATTGATTCACCGAAATATTTTGTTCATCAAAATAATTGTCAAATATTGATATTTTAGCTAAAATAAAAAAATCATAAATGATTAAGTTGATGAGTACCATCCCCTTAGGCCTCAGTAATTTAGAAATTAATGAATTCAGGCTATTAAAATAAAATTAACTACCTAGTGTTTCTTAGTTATATTGACGGACTTTAGTTCGTATTCAAGAATGAGGCTGAGCAAAACAAGATTGAGCAGAGTAGAAGGTGCATTGATTTGCAGCAAATAGTAAAGGAAATCAACTTAGCGTAAATAAAGCATTTTTGCCTTTAATAGTTTTATTTGCCCACTTTCAATCCAAGTGAACAAAATGTATACAAACTTATCCAGGCAGTGTGTACTTTTTTGTAGTAGCTAGTGTAAAGGATTTTTTCTAATTGTTTATGACAGGGCATGAAATTTCAAGTCTGAACATACTAGCCTGAATTTTTGGTCGCCGCTATTTTATATTCATGATTATGAAAAATATGAACAATTTTTTAAACGAATGTACTTTAGCACTTTATGTTTTTGTGTATCGCTGCTTTTCTGCACTGACGTACCACTTATCACTCGCAGCTGTTGGTTCAAACTCTGACAGGGAGGGTCAATTTACAGAAATTCTGAGCAAATCATCCAGTGTCTCAGTCTTGAGCGAGTTCCTTTAAGCCGCCTTGAGTCCGTTTTGGCAGCTGAAGCCCCTCTCACATGAAGCTGTGCTCACTGGTAGAACAGCACAAAATGTGATAATCTGGAGTAAATTGGGGAATCTTGCTGAACACTTTTCATTATGAATCTTCTCCAGAATCTGATTCAAAGTCAGTAAAGGAAACAAAAGTTTGTATTCTGCTCACTCTGCTAACAGAAGATCCACTTTCTCAATTAACAGGCTTTGGTTCAAGTACATGAATGAAGAGCTTTTTTTATTTCTTCCATCCCAAATTAAAGAATTTTTTCTTTATCAGGCCAACCCACGATGTTGAAAACAAAGACATACTCAAATCTGTTGATATAGGTTGCAATATTGGTTTGAAAGCGCACACTTTCCAAGCCACTTACACACGCTGGTTTGAGACATGAGAATCTGAGCCTATATAGTTTGGACGTGTTTGAAACACATTTTAAAAAACAAAATTTTAGTCGCCAGAAATTATGTGTTCATTGACTCAATGAAATAAAAGCCTACAATATTCATTTTTGGTAAAATTGTCTTACAAATATGTATCTCTTCCAGATTTGTGTGAATTAAAATGTCGTCCACCAATAGATCACATCTCTATTGAAGGGGACCCCACAAAGTCTCTTACAGTTCAAAAATCCCCTAGCTATGCTGATCACCCTCTAGTTGTGGGGCCACGCTACCAGCCATGTGATTTCCGTTGTACATGGGCAACATATCTTGGGAAAGATACATCTGGTGTGTTTGGTATGTAGAACTCTATAAGTACTTTGTAGATTATATTAAAAAGTTATGTTTCATCGTCTTCTTCCATTTTCAGAGTTTGATGTTGACTATTATTTAATTTGTTATGAAGTGTACTGTGGGGCCAGCTCTGATAATACAAGATAGTAAATATTTTGGGGGTCTCTATTTTCAAAGAAACAACTGCAAATTACTGTGGCACTGCAATACATCTTTCTTTAACTAATGTATGTGTTTAAGTTGTAGGCATTAGAATGTTAAAAACCTCTCTAAATGACAGAAAAGTGAAGATGGTTAATCAATGGAGTGGTTGAAAGTGAATGGGTGAGCCAAATACCCTATGTTATTTTTATGGCCTTAGCACTCGAACCCTACCTGTATGTAAATAGCAAAACAAACTTTGACCCCATCATTTTTTAAACCCGGCTATCAGTGGTTTTTAAACGCACATAACCTTAACAATCCTGTCCACAACCAAGGCCATTAGTATTTTTAAAATGCTGATTCAGTTATAACTAGGCCTATAACCCCACAACTAAGGCCATTGCTATACTTAGTTAGTTTTAACTAGATAATAGACTAACTAGAACATTTCTAGTACCATATTTTTTTTAGCATTATGTCTTACTACCTGTTCATGTTATACGCTTAAATGTACTAATTACTATGATGGTTTTAGGGACTGGGAAGGCTATGTTTAGATGAAGTGTACCCACATTTGTATGGAGGGAGAGTGGAAAACCTCCCTCGGAACATCCAACCGTGATTCGAACCTCAGTCACCCTGTTATTGGCAGTCTAGTCTACTGCGAGAGTAGCGCCTTAGACCATGCAGCCACCAAAGCAGGTTGATACCTTATTAGGAACTATACAACATTATGTAGACCTAACTCGAATAGTGGGAAGAGGTTTTCTCTAAAGAATTATGTGCAACTTGAATTTAAATAGTAACAATAAGATAAAAATAATTATAAAAACAAAACATGCTAAAACTTGTAATCTGCACCTCAATCCAACATATGCAGAAATTTTGCAGGAATTTAATAACATTGCAGATAAGGTCATGTCTACCTTTGTTTTGTAGTTTTGGGTTTAAATGCTGGGCTATCGTTGGCCCGAAGACTTCATATGACAAGACCAACGCGAGCCTATCATATCCAAGGTATCTTTGGGCAGGCGACAGACAATTACTTCCAAGATGGCCGAATAGTGGAAAAAGCTACTTTTCATCACATAAAGAGAATTCACATGGCTCGAGTTTTATCATCTATGCAGGCTGCACATCAGAAACAAATGTTTGAGTAAGGTTCTTTAAGTAGCGTATATTACATTGGTTTTATTCCAAGTGACTCAATACTTTAATGAAGTTTAGTTAGATACTCTTTAAATTTAAGTAGTTAAAGTGTAAATGATTAGTTTTATTTTCTAACTACCTAAAACCTTATTTGCATCAGAGGTTGTGAAATGGCGATTCACATACATGTTTAATTTGGCTCACAGTATTTTTTAAAAATTAAATAAGTTGATGGCCAACATTTAAAAATCTAAATCTTTAACATAAAATTCCGGTTCCAATAGAGTTAAAGGAAACCTGAAATATTTTTTGTAAGCACGTCTTTATCCAAAGTGAGAAAGTCTTTAAAAGGAAATGGGAGAGAGTACAGTAAATTTATTTGTGGAAGTGAAAAACTTTACTAGTTTAGTTTGCAAACAAAGTGTATTTGTGTCATACCACAACCTAAAATACCAAATTGAAACCTACCCTAGTTAAGAACTATGATTAGTAAACATAAAATATGTGTGGTTGAAAAGCTTAACAAAAACTCAATTAGGTACATTTTTTTATTATTATTTTGTGTTTAAAATATCATCAAACTAAATGTTCTGTATTATTTAACATGCTTACACCATAGTTCAGTTGAAAATAAAGAATGTTCGCTTATGTTTGTAAGTCCGATACATTAGCTCAGTTGGTAGTGTGTCTGTCTTCTGAGCTAAGGGTCCCAGTTTTAATTCTTGGCATGGCTGAAAAATGTATCATTGGTGAAATCTGGGTTTCCCCTTTCACAGTGATGAGTTTAACAACTGGGGGCCGGATTTCATATCTGTTCTAGATTTAAGTTAGTTCATAAGTCGTGTACTGATATAATCAGTTAATTCAGAAAGTGTATGTTATAATCACAAATAAATTAAATTAAATTGGTATGTTTGATAGAAAATAAATTTCATTTGCATTACCTGCCTCCTATAGCTATTTAAGTTTGCAACACCTGATTTATATAATCCCTAGCTAACCAATAGAACACCATTCCCATACACGCAACGTTAAAATGTTTCCCAAAATCTAATTCAGAGCATGATTGGCTCCTTGTGACATTTGTATGGTTTATTAATAATTGTCTCCAGGCAATGTGGTGTGGACCTTCAGAGTCAAGCTGCCTACGAGTTGGCAGTTCAAGGTCTGGTGAGGCCTAGCTCTGGAAATATCCCTGTCATCTACAGCATCAAGTGTATACACTTACAGCCACCACACTTCACCTTAGGTTAGTCATTCAGGGGGGACCATAACATACCAGAAATATTGTCAACTTCATGCATTTATGCTATGGGTCTGTGAGCCCAAGTAATTTTAATTCGAGTCTGTCTTGAGCGGGCTTTACATAAATCTCTTGAGAGTCGAGTCAAGTCAAGCTTGGGTTGAATAAATTTTAAAGCTTAATTATGTTAATAAAAAACAAAAAAGTATTGATATTTAATTTTTTTTAATAAAATAAGACACACATATTTAAAATGAAATAAAATATATATTAAACTGGTTTTTCAATAGTTAAAGAAAATCAAACCATTGTAAATTATAGGATTAACTTTTAAATATACTATAATAGTAACAGAAATGTTGTAATGGTAATGAATTAGGACTGGATAAAACTAGTCCAAGATAGGGATAGGTGGCATACTTTTGTAAGGGTGGCAATGAACTTTCGAGTTCCTAATGCCACAGAGTAAGTGAGTATATAGACCCTGATTTTTATAGAAATCCTTCTTCCAACCGCCAACATTGATTGATTGATTGATTGATTGATTGATTGATTGATTGATTGATTGATTGATTGAGTGATTGATTGATTGAAAGTCACTCAAATTGGACATTGTAGAATTATGTTATACAGTCAAACCTCCATATATCAAAGTCGATGCTACCATAAAAAAAATTCAAAATATAGACATTTCAATGTATAGAAACAATCTTTTTTATATGTGATATTGTGTAGTCCATTGTATTTAGAAATATTTCCTAATCAATGCACTCATTATTATAAGTTAATATGAATCACATTGTGCACAAGTTATGTTCATAAAGATAATTAAAAACAAACAAGAAAAAAATGTGTTGAACATACCTTAAAAAACATGTACAGTAGTATTCAAATAGATTTATCATAAAAGTGTTCACGCTTTTTTTTTAAGTCTGTGAAATACATCATCAGGAACATTTTCGGCCAATTGAAGACCACTACGTATTGTAAACTCGGCCAAAATTTCTTTTTTAGAAGTCTTAGGAGGCTGAACCTGATTTATAGAGGAGGAAGGTAACTTGCGGAAAGGGGTGAGAGGAGTGTGGAGACAATACCACCCAGCTTAGCAACCCGTTGGCGTCGCATTGGCCTTGACCAGATATTTCTTTCTTCCTCTTGTGACATCTCTATTCTATTTTTTCTCTTTCATTTTTCCCAATTTGTCTTGAGAAACATTTGATGTATAGAAAATATATATATAAACGGCTTTTTTATGTAACGCCATGGGGATTCACCAAAAGTTCAATACATAGGAGAATTTGGATGTACGGAAGTTTGATATGTATAGAGGTCCCACTGTATTTGATTTATTAATTAAAAAGTTATCAAAATCTTCCAATAATATCTACTTATGGTTTATTGTATAACTTATCTTTGCATTATTGATTAAATGGACTAAAACTATAAATACAATTGTAATATTTTATGTATGCCATTATAGCAATATGGTTTTCCAGTTTTAAATAACTAGCTTCCTATGAAAATCAGGCTTTAATAGTATCAGAAACATTAATTATGATACAATTCAACATTCCTAAAAACAGTTAAAAAAACATAATTTGTTAAAATAGTTTTTGGTGTGTGTGTGGCATTGTTTCTATGTAAACATCCCACCCCTTCAATTACCTGCCCTTCTGGAGCACAGCTGTTCACTTGGTGCTAACCTACCACAGAGAAGTTAGAGCATTAACATGGTGGCTACAGACAGGGAAAACCTGGAAAAGTCAGGGAAAAATTTATCATTGGTGAAATGTGAGTTTCCCCTTTCACAGTGAATATTTAACACTTGTGGGCTGGATGTTGTGTCTGTTCTATATTTAAGTAAGTTTATAAGTTGTGTGCTGATGTAATCAGTCGGTTCAGAAATTTAACATAAAATACCTTAAATATATGGAAAAAAAGGTTAAAAATAATCACTTGGACACAGGAGTTAAATCTGGGATCTTTGGCTCTGCATGCCAATGCTCTACCACTGATTATGATTGTAGATGGCTCTTAGTGATTGATAGTGTCAGCAATTATCACTTTCAATACATCAACAACTAGTGCAAGATGGCCCTGGTTATAAGACTAACCAGAATGGCTCAGTGGTAGAGAATTGACGCGCAAAGCCAAAGGTCCTGGGTTCAGCTCCCGTGTCCAGGTTCTAATATTTCACTTAAGTGAATAAGTAGTGTCAGATTTTGCTTAATATAACAGCCTCTCACTCTTTTCGACCATTATGAATGTTTTGAAATCAATTTTAGAGCAAGTACAAATATTTTATTTGCCCTTGCCTTTGTTTAATGCATCATAAAACCTCATGGCTCTTGTACTATTTTTATTTACAGAAGTGCAGTGCATCAATGAATATGAAATGTATTTGAAAACTATCATCCACGAAGTTGGCATGCAACTACGCAGTGTTGCTACATGTACCAGTATTCAGTGCATACGTCATGGCCACCTAAAATTAGATCATGCTCTGCTAAGAAAATATTGGCATCTTCAACAAATTCTTGACAATATGGCCAAGTGTAGGGATACAATCGACTTGTATGAGGCCGAAAATCAAACTTCTGCCACACTTGTTGATCCAATTGCAAGATTGAGTGCTGGATGAAACACACTCGCAACTTTAGCGAGGATTTTTGGTGGATAGCTATAGATATTGTGTTGTAAATACATTCATAAAATAAAAACATTTAGTATGTTTATACCAAAGAGAGCTAACTAATAGAATTAGATTTCATTCTATTCTAACTCTCCAGAGGGAATGTGAAAATTGCAAATCAACTTCATAAAGAAAAAATGGTACAGAACTCCGCCTGGACTTTCTCGCTCTATTGTTTAAAAATGGAGATATTTACTAAAAATTCATAACATGTGAAATGAAATAATATACACTTGCATACACAAGCATAAATTGCACTATATTTATGTAAAACATTTTTTTGAGTCCCGGTTTTAAATTTTATAATTTTATTATTAAAGAATTAATGTCCTCATTTGTATGTTTGGACCGATAAAAAATATTGATTTTGGTTCCATAAGGGTCAACACTTCGTATTAAAATTTCAACTTAGTGTTAAAATGTTCGACATTTTATTAGGTGTTGCACATCTTCATGTTATCGTATACCTATTAAATTCCTCATTTATAAATTTCTACCAATAAAAAATGTAAATGACTAATGAGTCTAAAGTGGAGATAGATCATTGTTGTACATACATTTATCCTAAGAGATTTAAGGAAAAATAACAAACTTTTTGAGACATATTTAGTATCTCTTTACAACTAAAGCTCACAAAATTGTATTAATATATTTGCCAATATCTCAGAAAATGTTGGTTTTATAAAAATATATTTCATATAAAAGTTTTTTAGTTTTTATTAGTACTACAATTTTGCAATGTTAAGTTATTTAGTATTTCAAATAATTGCAGAGATACGGAAATTTCAGTTTCCGTAAAGTACCCTTAAAGTTATTTTCATGGGAAAATTAAAATAGCCAGTTTATTTATAATCTTAATCAACGCCAAGATACGAATTTTAATCAAAATCGTTAGAGCCAATTTTGAGCAAATTGATATTTTCTTTTTTCAACCTTTACTAAACTACTATTAATTTTAAGTTTAAACACACACACAGACAGGTGCCATTGCAAAGACCACTTTTTAGGGTTTGGGGGGTCATGAAACGTTGACATCCATCAACATTTCAGGTTAGATTATTTTTACGGTCGCAATACTTTGTCTTTAGTGTTCAAAAAGTTAAGAAATATAAATATTTGTGTATAGCTTGAAAGTTATTGGTTTTATAAAAATATTATTCAAATAAAATATGTATATTATAAATATATATACATGTTTGTAATGAAAAGTAATTTCATATTTCAAATAGTTTCGGAGATATGATAAAAAATAATAATTTACACATCAGACCGGAGCCCTTAAAGTCATTTGGCTGAAATATTGAGAGTAGCCATTTTGTTTGGAATAAATCTTTTTTTGATATTTATCCCTTTCTTTTTTGGTTTCTTCTTTTAAGAAGTTGGTTTGTCGTTTTACACTCCTAACTGATGTGTTTCAATAGAATGAACTTTAGTCGTGGTATTCAGTGGTAACAATCGATTCATTACTTGTATGTCCAGTGTCAGTAAAGTTTTTCATTGTAAAAGCCATATTATCTTATTCCTTTTATTTGTTCCTGTCCTTCCTTCCAATTCACTTAATAAACATTACAATTTTATAACAGTGACTGAGAGTTTGAGATGTGGGTGTGGAGGAGATCAAAAAAGCTCGGTAGAACTGGAAAAAGTACATGATGAGGTGGATTTGGGGAATAGAGGATATTTATTAGTGGTTGTTAATAACAGGAAGGGAAATTGGATTGGATATAAGCTGAGCTGGGAAAATCTGCTGGTTGATGCTATGGAAAGAGGGGGAGAGGACATATAAGCAGACGACTGAATTGTATCCATTCAGACATTTCTTAAACAAGCATTACAAATAAAAAGTCTGATTTGTATCCATTCTCATAATATCCACAAAATCCTGAATTGTATCCATTCAGACAGTTTTCAAATAAACGACTTTAACAAAAATCCTGATTTGTATCCACTGTAATTATTTGCATTATATCCACAAAATCCTGAATTGTATCCATTTAATTGGGGTGCCACTTGTCTGATAGATGGCAGCAGCTGAGATTCTCCTTAACTTATTCCGTGTTTACTAGAGAGCAGCACTATCACAAAGTTAATATATATTAAAAAAATAAAATATTTATTCGTGTTTCTTTTAAAATAACAATATAAGGGTAATTTAAAAATGATTTTTTAAAATAATTATGATCTAGTTTAAAATTGGTACATGGGGAAGCATTTCCTAAAATAAATTAATATTTCAGGATCCCGAAATTTCGTAAAAAAAAATGTGTTGACTCTTGAAAGGTGAAGTTTTGTTCGGGTGGGTTCGTTTATAATACTAAAAATTATAACTATTGGCTTTTAAATACTTTGGTGTCATGTTGTGACATTCTTTGAATATTCATGTTATAAATAATAACGTTCTTCTGTGATTGATAAGAGTTTTGTTGATTTGTTTGGATTATATATAATTTATTTTACAATATTAATTTTGTTATCTTTGAAGATTTTTTTTTCTGTGTGTAGAAATGGCAAAAGAAAGTTGTGACCAACGCATAAATATTTCAGTGCTTTAGGAGGGAATAATTTTATCATAATTAGAGCTAGGCTGATCAGCCCTTTTGGCAATCACTGACCATTCGGTTTATTTTCTTTGCAATATTATAAAGTTAGTATACAAAACAACAAATACATTTTTGAATACATACAAGTTTTTGTTCATCAAATTCTTAACAAAAATATTAATAAACATAAAATAATCATGATTAAAAACTTAAGTATTCTGTGGCAATTGTTTGAAAACGGGGCCAGGGGGGACAGTACAAAGTATCTTAAGTCTTTATACCTCTGATAAATAAATCCAAAATGCTCAACTGTGAGCATAAATTAATAATTTATAATTATTTAATGTATAGTAAGACAGTGTATAAAGAAACACAGTACAATAATGTAAAGTGATAGTGAAGGAAGACAAAACTGAAGGGATGGTTAGGTTAGGCCTATAATCTGGGGGTAGGTGTTTAAAAAAAAAGCCCCATGGGCTCTTTGATGATCCAAGTGTGAGAGATATCTCAATCTCTTCGTTTGATTGTGAAGAATAAGAATATCAATGGTGATAAGCTCAAAATTTGTTTGGAGACCTAAAAGCAAGATGATGGCCAAAATGATTGTAAAAAATATATATAAAAAATTGTAGTGTGTGTATATGTAAGGAATTAAAGTCAAATAATATGTTTTTGATGACATGTATTTCAAATAAATTGTTAGAAAAAATATATGATATCCATAGGAAATATTTAACATGGTGTCCAATATGGCCGTTTTGAGAATAGAGATTTTAAAAGTGTTTATGTAGTTGAATGAGGTGTCAAATATATGGGTTTTTTGGATGTAAAATTCAAATAGTAAAAAATGCTGCCAGAGACTAAAATACACACCTTTTTATAACAAACGAACCCAAAAATAGTTTTCATTCATGTGAGGCAGGAGGGTATGGGGACATTAGGGTGACATAAAAAGTATGTACAAGTTAGTTTAGAATAATAAATTCAGTACAGAAATAAAAAAATGTAAACATTATGTTTTTTTAGAAAGTAACTTCATAGTAAATATCATCATCACTTTGAATAAAAATGTATCTTTTCATCTTCATTAGTGTCATTGTCACAGAAGTATCTCCAATGCATTGGCAACATTTCAGTGGTCCATTTTGTTTGTCGCACAACTAAAGTTCAGGGCACATCTTGGCTTCACTATCATTTACTTTATAGTATTGTATAATGTTTATACACTGTCTTACTAGGCAATAATTCATCTTACTAAAACTAGTACAAAATTATTCAAAGTCTAAGTAAGATTCTGTTTATTTGATTTCTTTCATCTTTTTCATGAAGAGTGGTAGCTAACAATAATTATTTATATTTTAAATGATATACTTTAACCAACCAGTTGATGAATGATGATTTTAAAGGCATTATTTTTTATTAATAATAGGTGTTATCTCATGACAGGTCAATTCCTTGTCAGTGAACTTAGGACCACCAATGCCTCTGCCTTCACTCCCAGAATTTTCTTCTTTTCTTCAAAGTCATCAAATATCTTAATCCTCTTCCTTCCTAAACCTTTCCGTTTAGCATTGTAATAGGTTACTATTATAAAACTTATAAAATAAGTAAATTAAGTGAAAAATTATCTGAGCACTTATCTAACCATGAATAGTGTTCAATTTTTCTTTTGTACTTTCGCCCCTTAAATTTACCCTCTCGTTCTTTTACACTTTGGCTGTTTGTTGCTCATAAAGTGTTGACCTTTAAATCTACCCTCGAGCAATATGAGCCCCTTCACATGGGGCCACTTAGCAGTGCTGATGGTAATATGCGAGAAGCACTTCAACGGTCCGTTACAAGCATCGATGGCACTGCTTGCGTGCGTTCAGAGCCCTAACTATGCATATTCGAAAGCCTGTTGGTTGCTATTAGCTTGATAGTGTTGAGTTCAGTTCTGTAATTTGATTTACTCAATGGGATATTTAATAAGCGGTGGATTAGACTATTGAAGGCAGCGAGTTTGTGAGAAGTGGGATGATTAGAATCTTTAGGAATGATAGTAGATAATTGATACTGCCATTGTTTTCATTCTCAATGGTAAAAGAGAGACTAGGGTGGATGCAATTGATTAAATGGATACGTCAGAAAGATTGGGGTTATTGTCGTACAAAATTAAGATATCGTCCACATATCTGCAGTAAAATTTGATGTTTAATAAATTGTTAAGGTTATTGAAGATAGGATCATATTTCTGTAGGAATATTTCTGGGGATCCCATAGCGAGTCCATCTTTTTGGGAATATAATTTATTATTGGATTGGAAATATTTTGATCAGTGACAATTTGAACTAGATTTGAAATTTGATCAATGTACTGAAGTTCTGAAGTGTGAGACTCTTTAAGGATGTTGATGGTTTCACGCCTTGATTCTTCTATTTCTTTTTACAGTAGCCATAACTATGGTACTTAGATTACCGAAACATGTCGGCAACATCTAAAACAGCTTTCGTCTAACCGCTGTTTTTTGCTAAAAGAAGTAATGGGAAATAACCAAGACTGGACTTGATCTGTTAGGCAACCTTCACTTTGATTTTTCAATAGTGTTTCATTCATTATAACATGAACTTTTAACTAGCGTTGTTAAAACTTTGTATGTTGACTTAACTTGTGTTTTTTAATTATTTTAAATATTTATTCACAGGGCTGTATTGTAAACTTGGGCATTATTTTTAAATTAATAAGCGGTGGATTAGACTATTGAAGGCAGCGAGTTTGTGAGAAGTGGGATGATTAGAATCTTTAGGAATGATAGTAGATAATTGATACTGCCATTGTTTTCATTCTCAATGGTAAAAGAGAGACTAGGGTGGATGCAATTGATTAAATGGATACGTCAGAAAGATTGGGGTTATTGTCGTACAAAATTAAGATATCGTCCACATATCTGCAGTAAAATTTGATGTTTAATAAATTGTTAAGGTTATTGAAGATAGGATCATATTTCTGTAGGAATATTTCTGGGGATCCCATAGCGAGTCCATCTTTTTGGGAATATAATTTATTATTGGATTGGAAATATTTTGATCAGTGACAATTTGAACTAGATTTGAAATTTGATCAATGTACTGAAGTTCTGAAGTGTGAGACTCTTTAAGGATGTTGATGGTTTCACGCCTTGATTCTTCTATTTCTTTTTACAGTAGCCATAACTATGGTACTTAGATTACCGAAACATGTCGGCAACATCTAAAACAGCTTTCGTCTAACCGCTGTTTTTTGCTAAAAGAAGTAATGGGAAATAACCAAGACTGGACTTGATCTGTTAGGCAACCTTCACTTTGATTTTTCAATAGTGTTTCATTCATTATAACATGAACTTTTAACTAGCGTTGTTAAAACTTTGTATGTTGACTTAACTTGTGTTTTTTAATTATTTTAAATATTTATTCACAGGGCTGTATTGTAAACTTGGGCATTATTTTTAATTTTTCGTTGTTAATAGTGTATTTCTTAAATTGTTTGTTTATGGAGCTTTTAGACTTGTCGTCAAATGATGTTTTAATTCACCAACTGTGTTGCCGATATTATATTACTATATTATGTTACTATATGACACTTATGAATTATAAGCACAATTTAACCAGATATTTTAATCTAAGGTCATTTAATTTCATTCATAATATTTCTTTAATTTTATCTTTTTAACTTGTTTGGTGCTTACCTTGGGTTCTTATCTAAGTCCTAACTACACTCATTATCACTCCTGTTTTCTATTTAAAATGTTTTTCTAAAATGCTAGCCTATATGGTTTGAATGCAGGATGATCCACCACCTTTTGGCATCCAAGGCTAGTGATATATCAAACCTTATTTACTTCAAGTTATCCTTTCTCTCCTTATGATTGATTGGCTCCTCCACCCTTGCTGGGAATAAACAACTCTTATTCTCATCTTGTTTTTCTATTACTTTTTATCTTTATTTATGCTCAATAAACTTTAACGTGCAATTGTTATCCTTTTATTATAGAGAATAGCATGGGATTGGTAAATGCACAAGAATAGTCTTGTAAAGAGAGAAAACACTTGACAGCAATTGGCTCATTTAGTAAATAATTATTTAAACATGCCCAACAGTTTTGAGATTTTAAAAATGTCCAATAGTAACATTTTAGTCATCTATGGATACTTTGAATACCAAGCGATACAATAAATAAAGCACAAGTTAGGCTTTGAGAGGAAAATTCTTGGATAATGTACAAGAAAGAATATGTTTAGAAAAATTTATATTATGTAGCTATATACAAGTTAGACATTTTCAAAAGAAATCTTTATTCAAACTTTTGTTGAACAGTAAAACACACATTCCTCCTCGTTATGCATCTACTTCACCCGCCTCAATCTTCTTTTTCCAAGAGGCCTTCTTCTGGTTAATACGGTTCCTGCGCTCCGACAGGGTTAGCTTCCTACGGTTCCACCTCTTCTTGATAATCTTGGAAGGATCTTTAGATGGGCCAATACGATCTGGATTTTCACGGATACTGGCATGGGCCTTTTTGTAAATTTCTTCAATCTGAGAAACAAATGGGTTTTTGTGATTATGTGCTCCTATTTAACATTACTTTAGAGAATTATATGTTTTTTGAGAACAATCTGTATCATGGGCTATAATTAATGTAAAAAAAGTTTGAAAACTGAGAAGATATTCAATATAGCCAGGACTATTCAGTATTAAAAAGCTCGATTTTTTTTGTCATCAGTATTTTGTCTTGCAAACAAAAAGTATTTCATCATAACAATCCATGGCTTTTAAATATCAACAACTTATTTGTCCCTCTTCAAATCTTGTATATCAAGTGAAAAGCATATTAAATTACTTAGCTGTTGAGTAAAACTTGAGCATGTATTAGAAACAAATGATAATCTTAAATAGAACATTAAAACTGGTATCAAAACATAACCAAAACTGATTGAAGCAATTTTGAATAGGCCTACATAACAAATAAAATGTTTTTGCAAAATTTACTAATTTATTTTAAATGCGAGCTTTGATGAATTATATGAATTAACAATGACAACATTCCAATAACCAAAAGAGCTCCTTCAGTCTTGGAAATTTATTTTCACTAGTAAATTATGTTTGAGCCAGCTAATATGACTCAAAGGCAAATATTTTAATACAAAGAAGAAAATACACAATGTTTAACTAATTAAGATTATATAAGCTCCTTAGAGCTATCTTTGGTTTGTTTGGTTTATAAATATGTTAGTTGTAATTTTTCTATTTTTTGTATCAGAACAAAATCTATTTTGTGCACCATAACAAATAAAAATTGATTAATTACATTTTTTAGACAAAAATATATATTTTATTTATGACTTTGGCCTACAACACCAAAATACAATTTTATATTTGCCACAAATCAGAATGTCTAGTTAAAACTATGTCAAAAAAATAAATGATTCTTGAAATGAATCAATATAGTCTAAATATTATTGAAACTGTGATTACTGTACATAATATTTTAGCACAAGTATTATCTTCGACTTTGTGTTGATAAAAATTCTGGTTTCAGGAATTATGAAGCTTCACTATTAAAAATATTGACAGCAAAAATACTCAATTTATGGTTAGTTATTTCTAAAGTTGGGTCGAATCCACTATTTCATGAATCTGGAATCTGAATAAGAATCATGGAAAAAAATTATAATAGAATTATTATTATTAGCACCGCGTCTTACTCCCTGTTTGGGTTATACGCACTTACGCTAATATGTAATGGTAGGGTGATTGTGAGATGAAATGGAGGACCTACAGTTTAACGTGAGAATCCAAACCACAATGGAGGCCTGGCATTACACACATTCACAAGTTGTGATTAATACACGTCTTGTCAGAGGTGAGGGAAGGGTTTGGCAATCAGATAAATTAGTGCCGGGACCGAGGATTGAACCCTGGACCCACAGCACAGAAGTCTGACACCTTACCTTTAGACAGACCGGTCACCGAATCATAGAAAATACAAATAGTAATTAAATGTTAACATCCATTCAATATAACATTCATAATGGAACTGAAAATAAAGAAAACCAGGAATGGCCTAGTGAAAAGTTTGTCTATTGAGAAGCAGGTCACTTACGCTGTCAGCGGCGATTCCGAGCTTAATGTACTGCGAGAACTGCCTCTTGTAAGCTTCATCATCCTCCTCTGCAAGTTGCCGCATATAGTCTGCCACGTGTTGACCAAAAATATGTTTGCGGTGGAGTTCTGCATTGAATTCCTTGCTTTCCGGATCATACCCAGGGAAACGTTTTAGACTGAAACAAGGACGATGGAATAGTTCTCGGACTGTGAACATTAATGAGTTTTTATTTTATGCATGGGCCAATCAAATAGCTACGAAAAGAACTAGTCAGGTGGAAATGGTTGGAATGGTAATAAGACAAATCTAGAATTGAGAATATGAAATTGAGATCTAAATTGGGACCACTGTTCCAAAGAACCCCTATAAACCTAAGACTAAACGGGTTTTTTATCTTGCAAAGTAGTGCCACGTCATCTTGGCTCAAACTAATCTGAAAATTAGGTTATCAGATAAATCTCCAGTCAATATCTAATGAACTGCATTAAAAATAACACAATTACTAAGAACAGTTGTTCTCAAAATTGAAAGGAGTTAACAATGTAAAACATTTATTTTTAAAAAAGTGGGAGATGGTCTAGTTTAATTTAAAACTGGAAAATTATTATAATAAAACCACTAGGTAAATATAGTAAAATAATGATCATTCAATTATTTAAATATGTTTATTTTCATTGCTGTCTTCAATCGAGAATAAATCAAAATGGAGACCAATATTGAATAAATCTACTGGTCCAAAGTAGTTTTAGAGCTCTGTTATGTTATTAATGTCATCATCTGTTTCCATTCTGTGGCTGGGTCAGTTTAGTAAAATGCCTCCATCTTCCTCTCTACCCTTCCACCATTCTTCCTACTTTAAAATTTTTTATTCTTCTCAAAACAAATTTGTTCATCTTATACCGGCCCTATTATAGTGCCCAATTTCCCATCACTATCCCCTTTATTTTTAATAACATGAAAATTTGCACTTGAGTCTATGCTAGAAGAAATAACTCAGGATGTAATTAACATATTATGTAGTATTTTTTAGAAACAACTTATTATATTAGGGATCGCATTGACATTATATTACATATTATAGTCCAAACAAATAATTTAATTGATATTTACAATTAGTTTTCAAATCCAACCGACCTCTCCTGGTGGTATTCAAGAAAACAATCAATTCTGCAGAGGGGCAAGTCATGCAATTACGAATTACAGGGCATTCAATGTCTGAGCTGTGCCAGTAATCAGATGTTTCTGGCAAATCAAATACACCCATAAAAACCAATACTCCTATGTAGGCCATCATTTCTTCCTCAGTAGTTTCATACCACTCTTGATACACTTTACATATTTTTTTGCCTAAACTTGGAATATTATTTGTATTTTCAGCAAAGTGCTGAAAAATGTTATTACCTAACACTTGTTTAATATAACAAAAGTTCAATGGAACCTACAGGATGCCAAAGAGAATTGCGGAAATGAAGTATGTAGGAAAAAGACCGCAAGGGAGGCCAAGAAAAAGATGGGAGGAGCAGACGACAGCTGTTCAAGTGAGAGGAGAAAGGAATAAATAAAAGGAGGAAGAATGATGGAAGGAAAGAGCAAGGAGGAATTTTACTAAATTTACCTGGCCACAGGATGGAAACAGTTGTTGATCAAATTATTCTTAAGTGGAACTGCCAATACCATTTAAATTAAATGGCCTATGCTTAGCATTTTTTTTAAAAATGGATTTGTATGTACATCAAGTGGAAGCTCGAAAATGATGACCTACAAAACTTTCAAATTTCCAGCCAGAGCTTAAATGACTAGCTCGGCCCGAAATCTGAGTACTCGAAGAGTCCTACTGTAAATGTGTGTTAGTATTACTTAATACTTAGCACCGCGTTATACTACCCCTTTGGGTTATACTCTTAAGTACTAATTATGCTAATGGATTAGGAATTGGGGAGGTTGAATATAGATAAGGTGAACTCGCATTTGCGTGAAAAGTGAAAAACCATTTAGGGAAAACCACCCCAGTTCACCCGAGCGAGCTTCGAACCTTGATCTCCCCGTCCTCGGTAGTCTAGCCCAATACAAAACCAGCGCGTTAGCTAACTACGCCACTGAATCGGGTATGTGTGTTAGTGTTTCTTTTATTTATAAGTTTTATGACACACTTACAAGGAAACTCTGTGGTTAAAACAGCAGATTCAAAGACGAATGACCAGGGTTAGAAGCACTACCCAGGCATCAATTTTCTATATCTACACAATTACTCAATCAAATGCCTTCTGAAAATACTTATTTATTTAAATGTTGCAAGACTTTTTACAAACTTCCTCAAAACAAAAATTATAGTCAGAGTGCCAAAAATTTTAAAAAGTAAATTAATAGTAAATAATTTAGCTGATCAGAATGCCATCATCACCTTGAACATAAGCCAAATAAAAGGTGTCAAATGCCAGTAACAAAAAACTTGATACAAGCATGATAAAACCTTACATTGACCAGTGTTTCAGTCTCGTCATCGAATCATCATGTCAGCTCTAATTTACAGATGAAATTCTATTAGAATAAAACTTTGATGAACAAATTTTCAAAAGAGTGGAGAGGTTTGTAGATTCCTCAAAGTGTGGAAATAACTGTACCAGTAGACAAACTATAAAAGAGAAAATACATTGCAGTGTCCTCCAGATTTATTTTCAGACGGGTGGCATTACTTGGTAGCCGAGAGAGGGCAGTAGAATACTATGCAATATTTGATGATTTGTGCAACACTGATCTAGGCGTAGAATCAGCCGAGCCAGTCAAAAGGCCTTGGGGAGTAAACTGCATTAATAACTACAAATGAATCATTTTACCACACTGTGTACACCTCTTATGGGGTTATTTTGGTCATTACGTTAAGTTATTTATTTTATGTTTACAATGCTCCAATGTTCATTTAAAAGTTAAGTTATTTAAATAAGGCAACAAAGTAGACTTAATTTAGTCAAATGAAATTTAGACCTTACATGTCTTGTCAGCCAAATTCAATACATTTTATCCTGCTAACAAAAATTAGACACACACCCAAACTCTGAATTTAATAGGAAGCCCACTTTCCACAACTGAAAGTCCCTAAAATATGACTTTCTAGAAATATGTTTAATTTTATTAACTAATTATATAAAGCTTTTTTTACTACCTATTCAGGTTATACACATATGTACTTTCCATGGTGTGAACCCACAGGCAAGATGCAAGATGCAAGATATAACAACCAAGGGCCACCACCATTAGTGATGAGTACCAATATTTGCAGATAGAGGGTGTCATGTGGTCAGCACGAGCCCTCCGGCCACTAACATCAATTTTCTAAGCTACTTCTTTATTCAATTAGCTCCTCATTTGTCCTCCCAAGGCTGAGTTTGAACCCATTTCAGACCCAGTGCTTTCACAGATAAATTTTGGAAGCGCCGGGTATCAAACCCAGGACCTTTGCGTTTGTAGCCAAGAACTCTGACTACTAGACCACAGAGACAGTCACGCATATGTACTAGCTACACTAATTAGCTAAGGATGAGGAAGGTTGAATAGAGAGGAAGTGTACCTGAATTTACATGGAGAGTGGAACATTTCTCAGGAAAAAACAAGAATATAAACTTGCTAAAATGTCAGTCAATGTGTTTAAATCTTCAAGTACTGCTGCCACCTATTTAAAAAAAAAAGCTCCAAGCTACAACTTCAACCATGGCTACTTTATACACCCAATTTTCCAGAGTTTAGGCTACTAGTCTCTTATCGGACTAGATCCCAGACCATTAAGACTCAAATGATGACACACCTTTACTTGGAAAAAAATTACACAAATGTGGGAAAGTCAAACTTTTATGATTACCTTGTGAACTTAGATTCAGGGTGTTTGGATTTTTTTTTTATAGATCCATGACTATGGCCTGGGTTAGTTTTGTATTCAAGTCATATATTATCCCCCTGCCAGCTGGCTAGGCTTGTCGTAGCTTCATACCTCTTATTATCTAACTTAAAATAGAACAGGCAAAACATCCAGTCCCCGGCCATTAATTTATCAATGTGAAAGGGTAAACCCATATTATCAGTGAAAAATGTTCGAGCATGCCAGGAATAAAACCCGGGACCCTTAACTCAGTAGGCAAACACACTACCAACTGAGCTAAGGTGGCGGACTGTTAAATTGAAAATTTCGATTAAGTAAAGCAAGTTTGCTTATTTGTTTTAAGTTTGATGCATATCTGATGACTTACCTGTGAGGAATATTTAAGCCACCATCTACAGCACCTTTCATCGCACCAAACACCCTCGCCCCAGTAGTAGTCCTCATTAATCCAACATCAAGGTAACAGCGGAAGGCCCCAGGTCCATCTTCTACAGCCTCTACATTATACTCTTCCCCAGTTACCTCCGTACAACCCAAGTATAGTTGATCCAGCCCAAGTTTTTTAAGAAGCTGAAAAAACACAAGCTTCAAAATAATATTCTACTTACCATGGATTGGTGTGTGAAGTACCAAACAAATGATTTTTAACACCGTCTTACCACCTGTTCAGGTTATAATCATATTATTATATGACAATAGGTAGGGAAGAGAAAAGAAGCATTCTTTTATTGATTCATCCTATGAAACCTGATACAACAACACCGCATGGAAGTCTGCTCTGATTTGCTACTGAACAGAATTCAATGGTATCCTTTCACTAAATAGTCCCTCTGTGTTGTATTAAACTTGTTTTAAAATAACATTAGAAAAATAATATTTTTTTTATTTAGAAATTATACTTTAACCCTTTCCCGGTCCAAACGCTCGCTGTATTTCGGAAATCTCTAGGCCATCTGTTGGGCTATTTACTATTTTATAATAATTTTTATTTTTTAATATAGAAGTCTCTGGGAGGTATATCGTGTATGGAATTATTTATTTAACATTGTTGATTTAACTTTTAATTTTGCTTTAGAATGGCCTACTTACAAGATGATTGTTTTGGAGCTCAATAAAGAAGTATTTGGCAGTTAATCTGATAGTTCTGATGATAACTTTATTGATATCAAGTGTAATAATGATAATGAAGATACTGAATTATTCGCTTAAAGTTATGGTTAGTATCTGGAAAACAATTTATATCGGGGTGGTGATTGTGCTGGTGTTATAAGGGATTTTCAACCACCTTTGTGAACATTTACTTACAGACTACAATTTGATGTTCCAAATGAATATGCGTCCTGTGATGCATGACTTGCCTGTAGGATCCAATGAAATATGTTATATTAAACTAGTAATGGGTAATAACTAGAGATGGGTCGAATCCACTATTTCTCGAATCCAAATCTTGAATCCGAATCTATATTTTATTTTCGAATCTCGAATCCGAATCCTAGCAAATTGTTAGAAATTTTAATGATTTACAAATAGACCTACATTACACAATATAGGCCTAAACTGTAAATTAAGATTTATTTCAATCATGCTTTCAATTTTAAACAATCCCAAACACCCCTCGCAAAATACAGGTTAAATTCCAACCAAATTAAACAATCAAGACTCATATTATTGTTTGGAAATCAAATCAATCAAAATTTAAGTGTCTTTTAGTTATTTATAAAAGTGTTGTTAGAATGAGTTTAAGTTTCTAAAAAAACATGTGAAATAAACAGATTAGGCCTAGTTATCCTTTGATCAACTTTAATCATCGTTGAAAGATTATGATTTATTTTAATAAGAAAGCAAAAATAAAAATTCAAACAGATATTTTCAATAAAGACAAACAACATGCTTAACAATTATTGATATTGATATTAACTATACATGGATGCGCCTGTTTAAAATATATCACTGGTGTTCCATCAATCATGTAGCTCTTTCGCGTAGTGATATGGAAATATTTGTTTACTTCATGTTTCAGATTAGGATCGATCAATAATAGAGGTAATTTACTTGAATTTGCAAGAAAGGAGTGGGAAACCATTCAGGGAAAACCACCCTCAATAGACCCGGCTGGGTTTCGAATCCCAATCTCGCCATCAGCATGCCAATCTCTAACAAGAGAGCGACACTTAAGCCAATGAAGCGGGTCAAACAGTGACTACAAAATAATACACAAAATGGGAATATATGGAACAAGACATTTACAGGAAATAATTTTGCAGTTTTTATATCAAAACTTTTTTTGTCAAAATAAATAAAATATTGCTTCAGTACAAACGGAGTTTCTCTTCACACACTGATAAAAGTTGTTCAATATCTGTCAAGGGTGTCCTGGAATTTAATGACAACTTTCTTTCTCTCTTCATTTAAAAAGTTTGTAATATTATGCTGTCATGCTTATGACATATTCATTCAACAACTGTTGATACTAGAAAATTAAACTCTCCGTACTGAAGCCATATTTTAATTATAGCAAAAAAAAAGTTTTGCTGTAAAAAAAACTGCAAAAGCACTGGTCTTTTCTTGTGTCCCCTACATCACTTAACTTTATAGAGGTTTGGCTGTTTTTTCTCTCCTTTGCACAGCAGAAAATTTAAAGCTTAATTTGTAATTAAAGCCCCCAGAATTAGATGATTTATGATTATGATTTCAATTTATTCATCCATATAGTATAAACGTGTAGGGTCTAGTTTCCAATAGTAATGTTCACCTTTGAGAGCCCTTCAAAATTCAAGACTATAATACTAATAGGGCCCCTACACGATCAGTCAGACTCACTTTTAATATGACAGTAATACTGACCGTACATGCGCTGCGCTCATAACTATTTCCTTCAGTCCCAGTAGCAAACAGACTGCACACAGGTTTTCCTTATCATCCATGTTGTACGTTGCATGCAGGAGCCGAGACTGATAAAAATAATGGCGCAAAGACTGACCATGTACAGTCTCGTAAATAATAATGCATACTGTCAGTGCTCAATTTCAAATTGTCACCACCGCTAACTTTCAGATGTGGGCCTATGATTGGGGGGTGAGAGGATATATGAATGTGTGGATTCGTAATTGACGTTTGGCTTGGGTTTTTGTGGTTTTTATTGGTTCTACTATGTCTATTACAAATGTGATATTGATGTGAAATAATAAAAAATATGGAAGAATTTAGGAATGACAGTCTGACTGATCGTGTAGGGGGCCCTTTAAGCCCTACTCACCCTTCTAGCCAACAGCAAACCAGTGCAATAGGCAGCAGCATAATTGGTCAAACCAGCTTTAACACCGTAATGTGGTAACTCGTGGCTATATGCGGCACACACTATTTTGTCGCCTTCTATGCGCGAGTATGCAACCTGGCCAGAAAACAAAAGTTTATAATATTTTTATCAGAATATTAATTTAATTAAAAAAGCTAATCTACCAAAATCTAAGATAATTATGATTTTTTATCATGACTTTCTACATTAATAAGTATGACAGGTTTAATTAAGAGGAAGTGAGGGTCATTCTCATTTATTTATTTTTGCACTTTTGAAAAATTATTCTAATCTTTTTTAACTTTTTTTTCAGCGACTAAAAAGTTTTTTCATAATCAGACATATCTTTATTTATTCATCCTATATGTGGTCAATGCATTTTACATTATTTTAATATTCATTGACACTTATCTAGCTGGTAGAACTGAAAAATGTATATTACATGATAGTAATATTCAGAGAGATAAATATTTACTTTTTTTTAAATTTCACTTTTTACAATGTAATATAACAACATAATATAGTAGCTTTCATTTCTCACAAATAAGGAAGTTACTTTTTGTATAATTTATCAACTTTTTGCCAACATTATTCCTAGTTTTTACAGCTTTGTAAACTGAACTCGAATTACTTTAAATTTGACAAAATTTATTGATAATAAAATTGCAATAGTTATATGATTAGTGTTCTATTAGAGGTAGTACATACTTTCACTTCTCGGTCTGTCTTTACTCTTCCTTGGGCTACAACTGCCTAGTCGTATCGTGTTTTCTTTTTCCAAGAACTCCCTCAAGTTGTACAAAAGATGAACTCCATAATCGATATCATTCTCAGTGAGCATTTCAACATTGTTAGCATCAGCTGATATGCAGATGTGGTTGCTATTTCTGATTCATCATCATCATCAGTGTAAACTTGGTTGTAATAACCTTGTCGCTTTGTTACTTCACTGATCTTACTTGCTTTTCCAATAGGTAACGTAGAGTAGTTTTGAAACATAAAATCATCTACCTTTGGCTGAATGACATGGAATGGTTTGTACCGCACAAAGGCCAGATATGAAAGCTTGCCTCCTAATGTCTTGTATAGATTATGTAAATGTTTAAGAGTGTCTAGAAGATGTTTTTGTTCTTTTACTTTGACTTTAGTCAAACATTCTTTCTTTCCTGCTGTTGCTTGAGAAACATCGCACAAAAATACTTTTGAGTTTGAGCAATGACTCTTCTGTGACTTCCTAAATATTATCGCAGTCAAACCTATGCTAGGAGCAATTGCTTTCACAAGCTTGTATTTCTTTACTATTTTATTAGCCAAACAGCTCTTCATTGTATATCTTTCCTTGTTGCTTCCTGAAACAGAATACTTTTCTTGCAATGGTTTAACAAGAACATTATGATCAAACAATTGTCTAACCACTGCACTCTTCCTCGGTGTAAGTTTCACGGGCAAGTTCTTGTTGGCGAAATGTTGAGTTTTGGACTTTGGTGTCATATCTTTAGCACTACTTTGCAAAACAGTTGTACTTTTCTCTCTGTAAAAGCGCTTGTATTTTTCTTTTTCTTTTTTTTTAACTTTCAATCTCTCTTTGTAAGTTAATATTTTCTCAAAACATAGTACTTATCTCTGCGAACTCTCTTTCTAGCTCTCACCACCCGACCCTCTAAGAGTTCTCCTTCAAGGGACTGTGGACTAGCAAACGTGGTGCCCTTGTTATTTGGTGTTTGCCTATTACTTTTCATATGTTGGATTCTTTTAATAATTCCATTTCTTCCTCATAACCCTTTGTTTTCGTTCAGTAAAATCAGCAATAGACTTTTTAGCTTCTTTCCTATATCTTTCTTATTGTGCTCTTCATCTTATGATTTTCCTTTATTCCCTGTCGATGTGCTCGTCTTTCAGCTTTTGTTTTAGCCATGCTGTGAAAATAATTAGCTCTATCTAAATTCTATATTTTTTAACAATAAAATGCACAGCAAAATGTTCTTTCTGTAACATTCTGTTCTGTAATTCCCCACTTATAATGAACAAACTCATAATCAAAGAAGTTCATTCCAATTTAAGAATGTTAACTTCTTAAGCATATATTTACTAAGGTCTAAATTATGATCCATAGGTTAAATGCAGATTCAGACACACCTATAATTACAATTTTAGGCTTATAAGCCATAGTTGATAAGGAAACTGATGGCTCACTGCAGATGGTGTGTAATTCTGTATGAAATTCCAATTTTAAATCCATATTATAATCAAAGATGGGTCATTCAGTGTTTGGTGATCAAATATTTTAACACTCTATTCCATTATGAAACTTTCCACAAATGATGCTAAATATACAAGTTAATGTGTGATTATTTAAATTAAAAATTAAGTTTTTTGAGAAATTTCAAGTAATTTTTTTATAGCATGGCAGTGATTTTAAAAATTGTGCAAAACCAGTGAGTGATGTTACATATTATAATTATGAGAGCTAATTAAAAAAGCTACAAAACTTTTTTGCCAGTCCTCTTATTCATTTCTAGTTTGAGTAATCATTTTCTAATTGGCCTCAGGGAAAAATTTCATTTTATTGGGGTTTTTTTATCATCTCTGAGGGTGCATTAAGTGAGACAAATTTGAAAAAAATCACAGAGGTTAAGACTCAAGTGTTCAGATATCGATCACTTGACAAGAAATGAGCCAGATGCCAGATGCCAGATAGCAAACTAATTTCCCTCATTCACAAACAACACATTTTAATTATATTTCAGTTTCAGATTTAAATCGTTTAAAAGGGGACCAAGTTATATCAAAGATGGTGTTTAAGATAATTTTCCTTATTACCTTATAAAATAAATATCTGACCACAAGAATACTGTATTTAGTTGAGATTTAGATGCAAAATTATTTTTTTTTATTTTCAAAAAAGAAAAACATAATTTACCAATACATAACAAACAAATCAAATTCCCAAACAAAAACTTTGATATCAAAAAATCAATGTAAAGTAGGCATAACCAATATTAAGAAAGCTTCCTGTCAAAAGTGACATATAGACCTTGTATTTTTCTGTCAAAAGCAACTTAAAATCACTTACAATACATATGAAACACTGACACGAGATTGAATTTTTGCACAGGTAGTTTAACTTGGCTTTAGAGGTATAAATTCTTAAAACACGTTCTTTTAATAATGCATGTAAAATTAAATCTAGCTAAGAAATTTTTTACTGAAAAATCTAATTAAATTTGAATTATTCCACAAGTTAATTTTAAGGAAAAAATTGTGTCAGGAAACTTTCTCATTCTGAAAACAAATCAAATATTGTAACATGTAAAAAAATTGTTTTGCCTATGGAAATTTACAGCACTTAAACCAAATAAATCCATTTACATTACCTTATTGGGCCCTATTAAAAGGGTTTAATGTTACCTGGCATGTGATATCCTTGTTGGAAAACCTCACAATAAGGCGATACTTGGGAGTGTTATACTTGTTCTTGTCTTGAATGGTAAGCCGCAAACGAGCATAATAATCTGTCTTTCCTTCACGACGCCTTTTAAACTTGACTTGATAGCGCTTAAAGTACTGTTTATTCTTAACAACTTTAACGAATCCCTGAAATTGAAAACAAAAGTCAATATTTTGTGTTATAGCTAATCCAACATATTTTTAGTAAGAATGCGAAGATAATCATATTATATTTAAAGACATATTCATGTGTATTAGAAGTCAACAAAGTAAATCATCATTGTAATGGGAACTAATAAATGAATTTGCCAATTGAAAAGGATCGCCATTTTGATCGAATAAACATGCTGTCGAATTATATGAATATGAATCAACGATAATCAAAGACATCATCCGTTTGAACACAAAACAATGGAGTAAATTAAATACCTCGATACTTCATGGATTTACATATTTCGTGTTGAATTTTACAAACTCACCATTTTGTAGAAATTAAGAAATTAAATCAAAGGGGAATAATCACAACTATCCACCATCCAGCCGGGTCCCCCATAAGAGAGCTGTTGCGCATGCGCGATACATAGGATGTTGTTGGCAAAATAAGAAAAACACCTCAAAAAAATTGTCTTATTAATATCTATAACATCTAAAAGTCGTTTACCAATAGATAGATATCTATACTATTTCTCTAGAGATTTTAATGGTTTAAAAAAATCTGATCACAAATAGCTTAAAATTCAATCCTGAATTCTAAATAGTGAATATTTTTAAGCATAATTGAAAACAGGACTATGTTCTAGTTGGCCACTTTCATTTTTTAAACTATTGCTCCATTCATTATCAACAACTTCTTCCAGCCTGGGGCCGGGGCAATTTAGTAAAATGCCTCCAACTTCCTCTATCCTTCAACCACTCTTCCACCTAAAGCTAATTGTGTAAAAAAAAAAGTAGAGTAGATTCAAATTTCTTCCCCAATTGTGGGCTATTACTGGCATCGTTGTTATATCATTCAAATATTTGAACTCTAAATAAAATATTTATATCAAATAAGCATTCTAAATTGATAAATTTATTAAAACTAGCACATTCAAAGAAAATATAGTATCTAACGGCCTTATAAAAACCAATGGTGTATATATGAAGAGTGGGACAGTCGTGGTACTTGCCTCTAGCCCCGGCTTTCAGTATGGCAAATAATGTTAACAAACTCTTTCATAGATATGGAGTACTATTGTGATATAGATCAGTGATTATTGAAGGTATCTCGGATGCATAGTTTATATTTTAAGAGCGACTTAATATTCAATAGGTATACCATTCTTGAGATTAAAACGCCCTTTAAAATATATCATTGAAAATAGTTTATACTGATTTCCTCAAAAAGTAAATTTGTGAGTGCATCCTTGATCATAACAACACTAAATAACTTCAGTAAACTGTGAAATGTGGGTTTACATAAACGGTTTCCTCGTGAGCTCTAATTTATACAGGTATAATTTTAATAAAACAGGAATTATTACATTTAGTTCAAATTGAAATTGACAAAATTGTTTTTATAAACTTCTGGATGATAAAGGAAAGCATGCAAGATAAAATACAAAGGTATGCTATTAAAAATTTTTAAAAATACCTCGGCCGCTTTAGTTACAGGCCGGAATAATGAAGTTTGGCAACACTCATACTGCGTTGAAGCCGGTCAACAACACAGCCACGTGCAGTATTGCTGATTTACTTATACATTTACTTATACTCATACTTTACTTTGTTTGACTTTGCGGGATGTTTATTTTTCATGTAGTTTACTTGATTTGAAATTTTTTGTGGTTCATTCTTCTAATGTTTTGGGCTATATATCAAAACATACAATAGAGGAACCTTTTGTGGATGTGATTAGTGATATTCAACAGCTTACATGATTTCCGAATCCTCAGTTTTGTACATTTGTTGTTGTGCTCACTACAAAGGACCTTTTCGTTTGGAATGCAGTTAATCCGTAGCATTTTTTAATTGGGCATGATACAGATGCTAGCTATTTCAATGATCTTACCAGAGGAGGACTAATTAGTCTTTTAACAACCATTTTGAGGATTGAAATTAATGAACATTCTATAATGAAAATTTTAATAACAGAAATGTTCGGAAATATGTTTCTTCAACACAAATATCAGAAGCAACGTTTCCTGTGCACCCGCTTCGGTGGCCGCATGGTCTAAGGCGCTACTCTCGCAGTAGACTAGACTGCCGATGACGGGGAGCTCGAGGTTCGAACCTCAGTCGGGTGTACTGATGAGGGTTTTTCCAAAATAGTTTTACACTCTCCCTCCACTCAAATGTGGGTACACTTCCCATAAATATAGCCTTCGCCCTCAACCCTAAAACCATCAATATAATTAGAACATAAGCGTATAATCAGACCGGGTACTAAGACAGTGCTAAATAAAATAAACAACCTATTCTACGGTAATTCCTTGTGTGAATTATGTTCTTTGGTTTCGTCAACGCTTGTAAATATACCTCGTATTAACTAAATCAAGTTTAGAAATGATAAATTTCACAGTGAAAATTCTTACTCAGAAAAGAAAAAAAAGTTACTCTTTACAAAGTAATGTTTCAAAATTCTATGTTCCAAGGCTGGAAAGTGTTCAAAGCAGTTCTTAAATCACACTGTCAATTATATTGATTTTATAGGACATGGGCATTGAACCCGGGACCTTTGGAGTAGTGCAACAATAAATTCTAGGCTTCGAGCCAGTGCCCTTTTGTAATGTTCATCATAATATTCTAATCATGTTTGTGAACAGTACCTATATAATCCTTACCTAGCAAATTTATTTTAAAATTATTATTTACATGTTTATTTGTTGTATTTTTCAACCTCTTAAGTATTTTTGTTAAATAATATACGTAAAACATGTTTATATTAATTGTCGGTATCGTTCAAAGTGACTCATCAGTTTTAAGTGAAGAAAACAGTAAATATCCACACAATTCTCCATAAGAACCAGCGAATTGCTAGGCCTCACGACGTCACTATAGGCGGAGATCCCACATTTAACACCCTGGCCTTTAACTAAAGACGACCATGTAAAAACCCATTAAAGCAGGGCCATCTTAAAGGCACAGGGAGGGACATAGGCCCTAAAGTAGAGCCTCGCGTTTGAGGAAACCTCTTATGAGAGGAAAAGCTTAACAGAAACAGAAATGAGATAAATATTTAAGAATTATGATTAGACACTAAGAAGTAAAATAATTTTTTATCTTAGGAATGGATTGAGTTTCAATGGAATTGAATAAACAACTATACTATAAGCATATAAATGTATAAAGTGGATGTGAATACGAGTTCGGGTCTTCTATACTTAGCTGAATCTGTGTAGTATTCCCATATCGCAGAAGGCAAGATGGACTGAGATATAAGGTCACAGCCAAGGTTTGCCAGCTCTCTAGTCTCGAGTATAGTACATGGACCTGGGAGTAATAATTTATTTTCCCCGGTAGTTTCTAGTAGCGTGAGCAAAACTAAAAAACTCGTACTTAATACAGATGCATGCCAGCAATTAGGTATGTAATATTAAACATAGACCACACCTCAATAATGTTCATTTTAGCTCAATGATTTCCAGGCCAAATATGGATGGGAACAGTACCTAATAATTGTGCATACGTGCTCATAAAAACATATTAGGAAAGAAATATTCAAATACTGTCTATCAATAAACCATGTTCAAATAAAATTTCTTCAGAAAAAGCAAACATATTATTTTGATAATCATAATAGACACCCATCAAATATAGTTTTTTATTTTTTTAAATTGTTAGAACCATTTATAAAAATTCCCAATTTTCAATAATCAGACCTCAGTGAACTACTCTTATATAAATTTGCCGAGACATGGTTAAAATATCATGCTTGTTTTATGCCTAACCTTTGTGTCCCCCCCCCCACTTTCTTTAATCATAGGGGTGAGTGCACAACTGTGCTGAACATAGGCGTATACACTTTCTTTCCAACAGATATTCTTTCCAGTTGGCGTCATGTGACAGTCAAGCTGTGTACAATGTGTGTGGCGTGTTAAATAAGAATAGTACGTTCTAAACCTCTATATAAAGTGTCAACAGGCTGTGGACCTAGTCACCCAACAACTGTGCAAATTTTTGTGTAATATCCCGTAAAACTGTCCGTCAGGTAATTCACAAATCCGTTTTGTGAATTCACGTTCGCATTTGGAAGCGACGCCATTCACTACTTTTAGGTTGGCGCTATCAGCAAATAGCCGTGTGTCATGTGTTTGAAGTTATGATTCGCGAGACCAAAGTAAAATAGTGGCCGAGAAGTTCGACGGGGCACACGTAAATAAGTTTGATGGCAATAATTACCATAAATGGAAATTTCAGATGAATTGTGCCCTAAGGTTAAAAGGAGTCTTTGACGTTGCAAAAGGCACCATAGGAAAGCCGGCAATAGACAAAGAGAAGGAACTAGAAAAGTGGAACAAAGACGACGCAAGTGCGATGTTTATACTCACTACAGCAATGGAACTATCACAGATCACATTAATAAACAGGAAGTGAGTTTCTTAGGGCAAACCGGTTTTGGGGCGTTCCTATTGGTTAATCCGGATGAGATGTTTGATTTTCCGTATCTCATCTATGCCAGGCAGAAATACAAGGTCAGACCGGACTGTGGGTCGTAGTCACAATGTGATATATTCTTAGCCCACACACACCTTCCAAAACATTCCCCTCCTCCTCCCCTGGTTTACGGGTGGACCTCTCAAGCATCGTTCTCCTTCCTGGGGTGGCCGCAGCGTACGTGTGGTCGGTCTCAGTGGGAGAGGGTCAACAGAAGATTTTGAGAGCACGAGCGCGCACACACATGTCCGAGCCCGCATTGTTTATGGGTGGCCCCTTCTTGAATGTACAAGCTCACACAACTTTCCGACCTACAAAGGTAGATCACATCAATTACCAGACAATTAGCGACCCCCACCGCCCCTACTGACATTGTAAACGAGAATATATAGACCTCCTACGTACGATGCTGCTCATACTTAACTTCCACCTTTCCTCCTCCCCTTCCTACAATCATTCGATTGTACAGAGTCGAGTATTTTCAGGTTGAAAAAACCTCCCCCCTGCTATCATTCTATTGGATGAAGCCGAGTATCTTCAGCGCGAGGCTAAGCCTCCCACCCTTCATATACATACAGTTGTCCTTCAGCTTTTTTTCTTGAACAACAAAGAGTTACTCTAGAATGTCTGAGGAGTACACGGCCATTCTCTTGAGTTCCATCAGGGGTATCGAGATTATTAGGAAAATACTCACAGATTTAGAGATCGGTCGTAGCTATAAGCTTACGAGCCTAAAAGAGATCAACACGCGTTACGGCAGATGTCTCTTAACTGTATTGGACGGTTGATACAGCGTGTTTCTTCCTTCGAGATTTTCGTTGATAACCGACGCACAACTGGAGGACATCATCAAGGCTGATCTGACGCTGGTTTTCTCGCAGAATAGCTGTATGGTAATAGTAACGTTTTAGGGTGAGTGTAAATATCTTTTAGCGTTGTAAATTAATCCACGGCGCTTCTTATGAGAAGACTAATTACGGTGTTCCTGTTTACAGCCGTGCTCTCGGAGTCTATGGATGAGATCATCAAGTTTGTGGAGCAGACTAGTCGGAAATAAATAAAGGTAAGGCTATGCTTGTGGAGCATAGCACACCCCTTGGGCCCCCTGCTAAAAGAGCTCGCTTGTCGTCTCCTATAACCGTGACTCAGCAAAATAATGGTAATAGGATCTATATGCTAGAGGATATAAAGTCTAATGCTCCACTGTTGAGAAGATACCTTAATCATAATATCGGCGGTCAGGACGCCAAGGTATTTAAAGTTTATATCGAACATATACCAGGCTTGGTTCGAACCTCGAGTGAACACTCAGCATGACGGACTGGTATACATGATCATATCAATAGACTGATAACACACTCGCAAAATCCGGGTGCGAAGTTCACTCAATTCCAACTCTATCTTGAACCTGTTGGTCTCTCTGTTAGAATTATTGAGTAAGCGTATACTAGATGTATTAAAACATACTCTTTCATGAATGAGCTGCCCTACAAGGACCCCATTCAGTTCCTTATCGCGTGTGGTGACATTTACAAAAAGATGGCAGATTAATCACATATGAACGGCTCAATACGGGTTATTATGGTCTAATCTGCGAATTTCGCCATCCTACCTAAGGCAGAAGAGAAAAGGGATATTTCAATTATATTTTATCTGAGATACTAGGTGGAAAGGACCTCGAAGGGATGCACTAAAATAGCGTCATCTTCCCGCTTCTAAGTCAGATCGAGGACTTCATTTCTAGAGACTCTGACTGGATGTACATTTGTACACTGGGAATGAGGATCAATATCTCCAACTATAAAGCTTCATCGATCGGCGCTCGGGTTCGAATCACTGATATTATAGCCCATTGTAAGGCGTTTATCAATGTGCAAACCGATAAAGAGTGCTTGTGCTTCCTTATGTGAGTCTTAGCATGCCTCTTTGAACCTACAGGGAAGCCCTGCCGCGCGTCATCTTATCCTGATTTTTGGTACTCAAAGGCATACGGCTACCGTTCGAGATGAGATACATTAAGCGTTTCAAAAGTCAAAACAACGTGTCTGTGAATGCTTACAGAGCGAAATACAATGGGACCAAGACTTACTTCGATACTGCTGATAAACCTAAAGATAGAAATAAAACTATCTATAGTTCCCGTCCATGTGAGTTCGAAAGAAAGGACTAGACATATCTATCTGTTTATGATACATTTACATGGAACAGATTTATATTATTTCAGCGCGATAAAGCATCTATCTAGGCTGATTAACCCTCAAATGTCGTTAACCTCTCATCAAAGTCGAAGATATTTTTGCGATCGTTGCCTGACTACTTTTAGAGCCGAAAATAAACTAGCCAAGCATAAAGAGGTTTGCACCAAATTTGGTGCGGTCAAGGCAACTTTCCCTCAAGGAGATGATAGATTTCTAAAGTTTAAACAGTATATACAGTAGGGGAAAACTGGATTCATAGTATACGCTGATTTAGAGATTTTGCTCGTCCCCATTGATACGTGTGATCCAAGCACGAAAAGTTTGTATACCAAGAACGTACAACGCCACGTGGAATATTCGGTCAGTATGTATCTCAAGTGTAACTTTGACGATAATCTCTCAGAGTATCGGCTTTTCACAGGGAAATATTATATGGATAAATTCATCGAGGCACTAGTAGGTGTGGCAAAGCGCGTACTCGATTGTTATAGTACGATCGTTCCAATGAAATCTCTCGCTTCAGAACAGGTAGACGCTCATTATATGGCAGCTCATTGCCACATAAGCGAAGAGCCTTTCGACATTGATGAAATACGCGTCATGGATCATTGTCACTTGACGGAAATCTATTAGGGGAATAGCCATGAGGGGTGTAACGTTAAATACAAAAACCCAAGCCACCTGAGCGTGGTACTCCATAACGCCAAGAATTTCGTTAGCTATTTTCTTCTCGAATTGTTGGTCGAACGTCGCGAGACTGACCCGTTCACGGGAGAGAACATTATCATCAACCCGGGCAAAGTTAGCGTTATTGGTGAAAACATGGGCAGATTCAAAGTGAATATGAAATATATTTGACATGGGTTTAGAAGGAGAGCGATTAAAATTATAGACAGTTTCAGTTTTCTTTGTACATCTCTGGAAAAATGCGTATCTTACCTCAATCCCGACCAATTCAAAATCATCTGTGAATGTCACCCCTACGCCGAACGGTTCAAACTGGTCCAACGTAAAGGAGTGTCTCCTATACAATTACATCGACTCGTTTGAGAGTTCGGACGAAACGCAATTACACGGACGCGATACATTTTACAACGCACTAACAGAGAGTCATATAAGTCAGGCAGAATACGAACATGCTTGTGAGGTATTGAGACAATTCAAATGTAGAACCCTCTGGGACTACTCAAATCTGTCCTCTATACAGATGTGACTTTACTAGGCGAAGTCTTTGAGAACTTTCGCGATCCATGCATGCGCACGTATAGACTCGATCCCGGATGGTCCCTAACGGCACTCAGCCTAGTGTACCATGCGCTGCTGAGAATAACGAAGGTACGACTCGAATTAATCGACAATGATGATATTCAACAATATCCGAGATGGGATTTGTTTTGTGGCTCATCGTCACGCCATAGCGAATAATAAGTATATGCCCTCATTCTATCGCTCGAAACCCGAGTTCTACCTCATCTACCTTGACGTGAACGGACTTTACTCGTCCAGTATGCTATCCTATGGAGGGTTCCGATGGTTCGACAAGGATGAGATAGGGTGATTGGACGTGCGGACGGTAGAGGACGATACTGTGACGGGGTATATCCTGCAGGTGGACCTAGAGTACCCGCTAGAGATACACGACGCCCATTCCAACTTGCTGTTTTGCCCCTCCTACGGGGAAACATGAGTTTTTGACGACGTTAGCCGATAAGGCGAAGTACGCCATTCACTACAGTCATTTAAAGCTATGTCTGGTGAACGGACTGAAATTGACTAGAGTCCATAGAGTGCTCAGTTTCAAACAGTCCCCGTGGATGACCCTATACATCACTCTGAACGCCGAGATGAGGAGTAAAGCCAACAATAAGCTTGAGTATGTTTTTCAAACTAATGAATAACGTCGCTTTCAGCTGCCTCATCTCCAACAAAAGGGCCTACCGTATGATAAAGATCGCAACTAGTTGGGAGGGAAAGTTCAGGGCGGGTAACTTCATAGCAAGCCCGAACTTTAAGAACCGTATTGTCGTATCGAAAAACCTGGTTATCATCGAGATGCAACCTCAGGAGATTTACCTTGATATGCCGATTTATGTGGGGTTAGCTATATTGTAAATATCATAGGTCATCATGTACGGCCTGCATTACCAGGTTATGGTACTGGTTTTTACACCAGGCTCACTCAAACTCCAGTACTCGGATACGGACTCTTTCCTGTACAAGATGACTGTCGAGGACGCATATAAAAGACTTTGCATGTTAACCAAAGTCTACCTGGACACTTCGAATTACGAACTTTCCCTGGTGTTAATTTTTATTTAACTTCCTAGTTTTCAAATGACTGGAGATTTTTCTGAGATCTTTCATGGGCGTAACAGGGTGGGACAAGGATGAAATGAAAGCAAAGGTAAAGTTAATGTTGCTTTTTTCCCCCCTGCATTATGGTTTGATCGCAAAGCTTCCTCCCAGCCCTCCCGCTTGAAAAAATCCTACCTACGTCCTCGGAAATAGGTCGGAATAACGTCTTTAGGTTGGTTGGAATTTTAGTATCTCATTTGGAGCGAAGAATTAAAGATACTATACACATGGCTACAGAAATGGAAAGGCAAAGCATGCAACCACTCGGGTCCTCAGGCTTGAGGGGAAGCCATGCCACTGATGCTTCCTTAAAGTATGTGTGTAAAATATTTTTTTCGAATAAATAGATTATACATATTAGATATTGTACTAATTTCCTTTAACATTTCCGAACGATTAGTGTTTTATTTGGACTTTTATGCCATGTACAGTTAGTACACTTGATTCCCCACTTCAAACCCCACTCTTGTAATGTGGCGTTGTGTAAAAACTGTTTTTTTTTTAGTATTACACTTTCTGTTATCTTTGTTCCATTTTAATCATATGCTACAGAACAGGGCCCAGATTTTGACGACATATCATTTTATTTTTTGTTCATCTTAAACAATGCTCATACGTACATAAACTCTGTTCATTATCCCCTAGTTGCAGAACTATATATTATGTAGGTCATATTTGGTCATTTTCTGTAATTTTGGAATTTTATGTAATATTTTCGTGGCTTGCGTCATTTTAAGTAATTTCTGAGTATTTTTAAGGCAGTCATGTTGAATAAGTATTTTTTTTTAAATATTATCGATATTAAATAAATGCATGCATTTATTCAACACACACTCGACAGTGTTAGAAGATAATGTAGACAAGGACTTTAAATAATATACCCAGACACTCAAACTCCAGGTTAAAATGTTTGCGCTCCTTTTGGCAGCTTGAGTCCTTCACCACTAGGATCACTGTGGTTAGTCATTTCATCACCCAGCAGTGACACTAGCGAAGCCCAGTGTTGAAGGACTCAAGCTGACAAAAGGAGCGCAGCAAAACCCCCGTAAGGTTGAGTGTCTGTTTCTCACTTTTCTGTGCCCTAGGTACTCTAAGGTTGCTTATAATTTTAAATTCAAATCACCTGAGATGAGCTAGTTAACGAAAAACCTTTTGAACAGTTGCCATATTTAAACAGAAAATCCGAATGAAAAACTGTATGTCTTTTTGTCTGAGTTAGGTATTTCTTTAAATTTGGCAATCTTATCCCATGATGTAGGATTAGCAAGTATAGGTTGTTGATATCCCAAAATGGCAGCAACCCAGTTGCATACACACAAACTAAAATAAAATAAAGGAATATAAAATAATCAACAGCTAAAATCTTTGTTTCAAATAAGTAATAACTTACAGATTATGCAATGCAGACTATGTTATTCATATTTCTCTGGGCAAGCTGATGTGCAAACCATATTTATATTTACATAAAGAAATTAGATTTATTAATAATGAATTACAAACAAAACTACTCCATTTAATTAACTAAATACATGTTAAGACGAAAGAAATAAACAAAATTAAATTGAAAATAAAAATAAAACCAATTTTGTAATTTTATACGATAACAAATATTTTTAATAATAAAAATATTAATCTCCCACCTATATCAGTACTTTAGTAATAACTTTAAGAGAGATAAAAGGATACTATTATCTGACGCAATATTCAAGTGTGTAAAATTAAGTTTCAAATTTAATAATTAACCATTCGTTTTAAAATTTTCAAAATATTTTAAAAACCTACTGGTAGTAGATATTTTAGTGGCATCAATGTGTCCAGTTTAACCAACTTGTCTTATCAATATTTAATACTGCTTAAGTCGTTGGCATGAGTGGAATATGAATGCTAAAATTTAGTATCAAACTAAAAACATCTGTTAACTATAGTTTAACTTGGCAATATTCTCTTGTTTAAAAGCATCGGAGATGCGAGAAGTACATTTTTCCGATTAGGAGTGGAGCCAAATCTTGTGGTTCCCACTGACCTAAATTATTGGGAACCGGTACTGGTCACGTGGTCTTAGGTGTCACTCTCACAATAGACTAGATTGGGGGAGGAGCGGGCATTGTTTGAATCTTGGTACATATAAAAAAGGCCAATAAATACTTTGGTGATAATAAAATAAACATGTACTAAAAAAAAGACGTAGTCGGTATTAAAAGCTATATAGGACCTCGTTATACATGGAAAATAAGTTTCCAAGAATCATCGTAGATATTAAATCTGTGTAACACACAGGTTTATTTTCCATGAAAAAATAGAAGCTATATACCTGTTTATTAAATAATTTGCAGCTAGCCCTAAATTATAACAATGTTAATAAGAGTATTTGCTTTGTTTGTTTGATAAATAATTCATATCTTATTTTACAAAATTGTATTGAATCAAAACTGTGCAGGAACTACCAAAGTACACCTTATGAAATGAAATAAGTAATTTAAAAAAAAAAATTATCTGCAGTTAATACAATCATAACTAACCTGATATTTAATGTCGGATATTCATGTAGAGGCGATATGCAAAATCAGGACAGTTGAATCATTTTGACATGTAAGTTTGCACATGTTTTCATCTATCAATCGACAAGTAGACCGTGAGGTTACCTTGTACAATTTCTGCTCACAAAGAAAATATGCATACATGTGACACAGACAACAATTGAGTTTATAAGTTTAGTTTGTTTCTACAATATAAATAGCCTGTTTGCTTGATCCTAACTATGATATTTAATTTAAGTCTGATATTAAGTAATTTACTACCAAGCATACAAGATTACACCAAATTAAAGTGATGAGACCCATATCTCGCTACACTTGACAATGGAAAGAAGTTGAGGGTCCTTTAATTTTATCTGTATTGTATTGAAAATTTATTTTATTGATCACTACAAAGATTTAGAAGTTTTATTCTGAAAATTGAAAAATGACACCTGTACACGGGAATCGAACCCGTGTCCAGGTGTCATTTTTTAATTTTCAGAATGTGATATCTAGTGGAGTAATTCCCTAATAATAAGCATAAATAATAGCTCTGGCTATTAATTCTTAATTTAGAAGTTTATTTGATAGTAAGAGTAAATAAATCTTCACTAATTACTGTATTAATCGAGGCTGAGCTCTAGAAATTTGATGGATGAGACGCACTTAGCCAAATTGAATTATATGAAATGTTTCTGAAGCCAAATCCAAAATAAAATGTTTTATGTTGTCAAAAAAATAAATATTAGGCATATTACTATAGCGTTGACATATGATTTTGAAAATGTTTTATTGTAAAAATGTTTTTACACTTTTTGAACCAAGCTGATGAATAAAAAGTAATTTCAACTACTGCAGATTTTTGTCATGCGGACATTAATTTGTTATTTAATTTACATAACACAAAATAAGAAAAAATTAGCATAGATGTGTCTTTTAGACTTCAATATTTATTATTGGTGAAGCTCTGTAGTTGTTGAAGCAACAAATATTAAAAGCTTCAAACTTCCTTAAAAACATGTTTCCCGTGATTGCCTACTAAGTCTAGGATGTGGATTTTAAAACAAACACAATATTTTTGTACAGCATATTTTGCTTTATTTTCTATGACTATTAGAATCATACTTGTATAATTAATTGAACTGCTTCCCAAAGGGATAAAATTATGAGCCGAAAACAACACTAACCACCTATATAGAAATATACCTTGTTAAAAATAAAATTACCCACAGATTTAATACTGATATGACATGTTTGTTCACTCACAAGTCATAAAACCAAGCATTGAAAATAAACATAACATGCAAAAGAATATTTTTAACAGTAAATTATCACATCATCTAAAAAAAATTAAAATAACTAAAAATGCATAGATAAAATATTCTATTTTTATGATACAATTTACATGGTGTATACTCAACTTGACCAATGAAATCCCTGACCTTTTCCCTGATTTCCCCTGATCATTTCCTAAAATCCCCGACCAAAAAGTATGTCACATCCTTATTCCAGACTTATTCCCGATCACTTCAAATTCCCGGCTAATTCCCGCTTTCCCTGATTTTCCCGGACGGTAGACACCCTGAATTTAAGACAGGTTGTACACCACAGTAACTATCACTGACACAAAGTATTTCTATGCATTTAAAAGAAGAGGAATAAGAACAGGCACAAACACAATATAGATTGTACAGTGAAAAGATTAAAAGAAAGTTCACATTTTCATAGTTTCAGTTATCTTGAGAGGTGCTATATTGATTTTCAAATCTATTATCTACTTATATAACAATGGTTTATTTGTGTCTCACAACCAGCTTTGATGGTTCAATCAATGAAATTATCAAGTACAGGTAGATGTTAGTTATTTCTGATTGGCATACATTTAACATATCAAAGTATTTTAATCATTATGTCACATTACAATTTTCATAGAAAGAAACTTATTTGACACCTAAAAAAGTTATAAGATCTACTTTCATGTATTTATACATCAAGTCGTCTTTATTGATACTATTCATATATATAAAATAACACTTATAATATTGTGAATGGTAAGGAAAATAATGTAAAAATTAATAATTCAGCCATTATAAACAAATATTGTGAAATGTTATAAATGATGACCTCAAAAAAAAAAATGTTTGTATTTTCCAAAAGGTCCTAACCTACCAAAATCAAATTGTAGATTTTGTTATTATTAAGCTGTAAAATATCTACAATGTCTACAATTCTGCTAAATTAAGTTTGTGTTTGATGTGCCAATTTATTTTACAAGTACATCCATACAAAATAATCTGTACCTCATCTACCCATATACAAGAGGAATCAGAATCTGAAGTTTTCAAGTTTAGGAATTTGTGAAACTTCAAAAATATTAATATTGAATTTCATACTATCCAATGCAATAACAATACTCTTGTGCATGTTTAATAACCAACTTTGTAAGAAAATCTAACAGTAATTACTGTTTATTAATTATTACATAAGGGTCATTCCATGTCAAATCAACCAAAAAAAATTCAAATTCAAATTCACCATCACCGATTTCAACCAAACTCAANCATAACTATAATGGGGTTATTTAGCGGTGTGGGAAGTTCACTTTTTTAATTCGAAGTGAAGTCAAATTGAATAATATAAGATATTCTCAAAGCTGAACTGAAGTTCAAATGTTAATATAAAAGTTTTATGTTGGATAAACATATTGTTACTTTGTATTATATTTGGAAGAAGGTATAGGAAAGGTGTAGAGAAACATATAAAAGGTACAAACACAATATGGTTTTTACAATGAAAAAAAGAACACAGTACACACTTTAAATTAATGTCATTGGCCAAAGAGGTAATGAATGGTTGCCTCTTTGAATAAAATAATACAATTGCCTCATAAAGCGAAAATTTAATCTCAAAATGATCAATTATGTTATTATAACAAGATTTTTTTTTATGGAAACACTAATTTGTGATGGAATAAAGAGCAGAATTTTTAAAAAAAGTGTGTGTTAATTTTAAATATTTTTTTTTGGTGAAGCTTCGTAATTGTCGAATCTAGAATTGTACGTTCGAATTGAAGTTGAAGCAAACAAATATTCAAAGTGAGGTCTAAGTTTTTGAAGCTTCGCACACCCCTAATAATATTAAGCATAAACTAAGTGTTGGAAAATACAAACTAGAGAATTATTCACAACAGTATTTCAATATTAAATGAGTTTAATTCAAGACTCTCATTCTTATTAAGATATAGACTCATGTGTAGCACTTTTCTAAAAAATAATAAAAATATGTACAAATCTTACAAACCCATCCTACTTCTCAGATGCAACAATGATTATTAAACTTATTACGTGCTTTAGCACATTGTAACAAATGTATCATCGTATTGTACTAGGTCTATTAATAATATAATCAAGAGATATTTGGAAGAAGGTATAGGAAAGGTGAAGGAAACATGTAAAAGGGGACGAACCCAATATGGCTTACACAATGAAAAGAAGAACACAGTTCACACTTTACATTGCTGCTACTGGACAAATAGGTATTGGCTGCTTCTTGAAGAAAATCTATGAGTAAAGATAAATTTCTTGGCTATGATTAGTATTTATATAGACTTATTTAAAAATAATAATAATAATTTGGAAAATGATAATCTTATAGAAAAAAGAAACTATCTTCTGTTGAGGCCTGGTGGTAATCTTGATTTGGTAATCCGTTGGTGGGCCAGTTCCCACTGTCTAAGTTGGGAAATGTTGCATTCAAAATGGAGTAATCCAGTGTTTGTGTTATCTGTACTCTCTTCTTTGTGTTTGATAAAGGCAACAATGCCGAAATATTATTCTATCTGTGTTATAATGTGTGTGTGACTACTTCTACTATAGAAGACAGGAGAAAGGAAGAAGATGTCACCTTTGTGCATTGGATTCTTCCACCATTTTTCCTCTTTCTCTAGGTGGGCTTTCTTCATCAAATTTACTCTTAGTAGTTTATTTTTCCTTTTTATTTAGTTTTATCACTTTCCTTTGTTATAAAATTATTTAGCCATTGGGCCACCTAATTTTTAAACATAATATAACCTCTGGTTATTATCAAAAGTCTCCCCACCCCCACCATTATTAAATAACCCCAAGATGAATCTGAGAGGCTCTACCAAACCAAATGGCTGCCATGGATCACACCAAGAGAAGAAGATGGAGAGGAAGAAAGCGACTTGTTAGAGTACAATGTGTCTCTTTAGGGCAAAACTCTTTTCACTTTTGGAGGTGTTAAGCAAAGAGAGGTTTTCCTTAAGGAGATATATTTATATTCACATCTAATGTCCATTTCCTTTGTTTGTTCTTTATGTTATCTGTTCCTTTTACATGTTCCTATCTAAGTCTATCATTCTTTATCAAGTTCCTTCTCCCACCCTCCCCCTTTTTTTGTTTCCTTTGTTAAGAAGTTGCATTGAGCGTTTCACACTCCCTCTTGACAAGTTCCGATGGAATAAAACCTAGGTCGTGGGATTGGGTGGTAATGTTGGATTTTCTTCAAGAGGAAGCCATTACCTCTTCGTCTAATGGCCGCAAGATAAAAATTAATTCTTCTTTTCATTGTAAAAGCCATGTTGTGCTCATCCCCTTTTATATGCTTCTATCCATCTTTCCTCTAACTTCTTCCAAATATAATCAACGGTATGGCATATTTGTCATCAAGACTTTGGTCATGGTCCCAAGTATTTGTTAAAATCAATGAGTGAACCGCATCAGGGGTTGTAAGGCCCAAAGCATCAATCTTGTATTTAGCTGGACTGCCAGTGTTGGGGGTATCTGGGTCCTAATCCCAGTAGTGTATTGAGGGTGGTTTTCTCTAAATGGTTTCCCACTCTACCTTCATGAAAATGGGGTACATTTCTTCTTAAATGTTGCCTTCTTCCAACCTATTTCATTAGTGTGATTAGTGCAATTCGTACAACCCGAACAGGTACTAACATGTAATGAAAAAAAAGAAGAATAATAAAGAACAAGCGAGGGAAAATATATACTTGCAGCATCAGGCTATTTTTGAATTCCATCCCAATAATTTTATGTAACAAATGAATTGGGTTTAGGGGTATAAATATCTAAATATTGAATAACATGTAATAAAAATCAATTTGAACATTTCTCTGACTAAGTTTTATCTTGTGATGCCCACTAAAGGAGTATATTCTAGGGGTATGTGAATACTCGGGTTCGAGTCGAGTTTTAGTAACTGCCTGATATCGACTCACAGATTTTTAAAATACTCAAAAAATATGAGTACTCTGTATTTTCTCTAAAATTCTTAGTTTGATTAATTTTATTCAGTTTTTAGATATAATTTCATAGCAAATAACCTTTTGTCAAATAAAAAAAAGTACAATTATCATCAAAGGATCTACTATATTTTGAAGAAGGTACAGGAAAGTTGGATATAAACATGTTTCTCTATCCACCTTCCCTTCTTCTAAATATAGTACAATTACCTCATAAAGCAAAGACGTGTTCCTTATAGGGATTAAATTGATTAAACATTGTGTATTTGTGTGTTTATAAAAAAAGATTTGCACTTATTTATAGTTTATGCATGGACCAATTACAGAGATTGCACTAGAAATATTTACTGTAACAATAATGCTCTATATAACTCGAACTAGAAAAAAAACTCAAATGTTTTCATTCAAATGCAAATCGAACTCGATTCAAAGTGAAAAATGCTTACTCCACACCCCTAGTATATTCCTCATCGATTCAATTCAAATTTGGCTGACAAAAGAGCCACTATAGCAAAGGTAAACATAACAGCTGTCCTAAATTTCTAGAAGCTTTCTTTATGAGAATTGATGCGATTTGAAAATAAGAGGAAAGGCACCCACAATTGTGTAAAGGTGGAGAAGGGAAATATGTGTACAGTTTTGAATTTAGAGGAAATGTGCCAGCATATTTATGGAGGGAGAGAGGAAGAAACCATTTATGAAAAATCACCCTCAATACACCTGCCCGGTAATTAAACCACGGCCTACCCATCAGCAGCAAATCATATTAAACTAATTCAATGTTTAATCTGTTTGTGAGTATATTAGCTTTCAACAAGATATCTTTTGTAGTTCAAAGAGATGCTCTGTTTTAATTCTTTGCAACAAACAGCTTTATCTATTAAAGTAAAAGGATTGGTCAGAATACAACAACAAACTAATCCCTTTTTCATTTCTATGATTACTTAGTATTCTTTTGTTATATGTATGTTAAACTATAGACCATAATATTCCGGTATTTATTGTAGTGAATATAATGGTGCTCCAAAGTTTGTACTTCCAAGCACGTAGAGGTAAACCTTCTGATTAAAATGGTGTGGTTCGAGTTTAGATTCCTTGGGAAGAGACATATTTGGTGTTCAATATTACAAATCTAGTTAAGGTCCTAAATGCACTTTTAAAATCAGTAAAAATAATTTCTATATTTGTCTTTTTCACTTTCCAATGTCTCCCCAGTCTTCCAGATCATCGCCCCACCCTTCCTCCTCTCCCCCTGAGACTAGGCTCACATCAAACTTGCTCTTGGGAGTTTCCTCTGACACTCGCAAGACACTCGTCTTGGAGATAACTGGCTCCATGTCCTGGAAGAAGTCAATCTCGTCACGGTGCTTCCCTACAGCTGGCAATGGGCTCGACATCTTGATATCGAGAGTTGTGATATCAGGCAATGAGTTTTGGCCGGAAGATGTCCTGGTTGTAGTTAAGTCTTTCAAGGGTGAGGAGACATGTCTTGGGGAGTCTTGTTTGGAGAGGGGTGCTTCTTCTTTCTCGCCGCCACTCACTCCTCCCTAATGGTAACACAATCAGGATCGTACTTATGCATTTATATTTTCTTCTTTAAGGTAAAGTGTAGGGGACATGAGAAAAGGGTAGTATTTTTGTAGTTTTTATAGCAAAACTTTTTTTGGCCAAAATAAATTGGGGTATGCGAAGCTTCAAAAACTTTAACGTCACTTCGACTTTGATTCAAAAGTAAAATTTCGGATTTGACATTTATAAAGTTTAGTAAAAAAATATATTTAAATTAAAACTAGAAGTGTACCGATTTATTAAAACTGATTATCAATACCAATTACTTAAAATAATTGTTCACGTTTCGATTATTTATTAATAACTACTAGAAAATATGCTCAAGAGAATGATAACAGTTAATGTAATTAATATTAAAAGATCGTATGCATACAAAAAAATTTTTATACATAATTGACGAAAGTTGTAACTAGATTGTTAGTTTTATCAACAGTATGAACTTAAATTTCTTTATCTGGCTATTTAATTTTTACATAGCCCGTAACCCAGATGAAATGTGTATATAAGTGTGTTTTTTTTAATTTTGATCACTAAGCTCCTACCTAGAAAATTTTGATTTAAGCTCTACTTTAAAAAAAACCACGATTAATTGACATAATAATCGCCCGATAACGATTCATCGGTATCTGCATCGGTACGACCCTAGTTAAAATACACATTTATTAATTTTTTTATTATTTTCTGCTGTTATTTCCATCAAACATTAGTGTTTACATATAAAAATCTAAAATAATTAAATTAGATTTTGTGATAGTAACACAATTTAGCATTTTAAGACAAAATATATTAATTGGTATGTATGAAATATAGCATTTTGTAAAATATATTTAATACTTAAATTTACATAGTTATACAAATTATTATATTGCTAAACATATTTTAAATCTTCGAACTTCAACTCAGATTTGGAAATACCTCATAGTATTCAATTCGACTTCGCTTCAAATTGGAAAAGTAGACTTCGCACACTCATATAAATTAAATATTGCTCCAGTAAAAACAAAGAGTTTAGTTTTATTCACACAGTGATATAAACAGTTCTTGACTATCTGTCATGAGTATAGCGACATTAGGTGAAAAACTTTTTAAAATTAAGAGAAAAAGTTCTCATTCAATTCCAGTAAATCCTTAACAGATATTCAAGAACTGTTGAGATCACCATGTGTAGAAAATTAAACTCTTATGTTTCTAATGGGGCAATATTTGATTCATTTTGGCCAAAAAAATTTTTGCTATAAAAAGTGCAAAATTACTGCCCTTAATGCACATTCCTTACACTTCCACCTTAAGCTGGGTTACACAGTAATTTAAACTTATAAATATCAATTTTTTATTTGAATATGTGACTTTAAGGATCAAAAGTCAAATGCAATAAGATCAGACACAGTTGTGACTTAAACCTCAACAAAATCGTTAAGTCTGACTTTAGAAATTCAAAATAATGGAAATGTAAAGTCAAATTTTTTGGCAAGCCAATCACAAAGAATTATTTACCGTAGGTATTATGCTGTTGTTATTATAAGATAATGACATCATCAGCCATTGTTTCATCCAATTTTTCTAACTTTTTTTGTGAGTGAAAATGTGTTTTTGTGTTTAATGGTGTATCAATTTCTACTCCAGCAATACTCAGGTAATTGTGGACTATCCCTCCTAATTCAAGTTTTCAATAAAAGTTTTAAATTTATTTTATCATAATTTTCTAACCAATATATAAACGTGTGTGTGTGTGTGCCAATATTGTCTAAAAACTATTTTAAGACATGGGAGGCTGAATATTAAGGAAATGAACTAGCATTTGTTTGAGTAAAGACTGGGAAATAATAATAATGGCGTGTTTGGGCTACATCAATCTACAGCTCAGTTTTTTGGAAAGACGGAAAGATTAGCCGGTAATAATATACTGTTGCCCAAAGGACGCCCAAATGTACTAATCGTACATCCTTTTCGTGGAGTCTCTTTCCATGTCCTGATGAGATAAGGGGATGAGAGTAAATATTAGGGTGTGGAACCAGTTAAGATTTTAACCTAGCTCAAACCTAATTAATCAAACCCTGGTGACCATGAGAATTATTCCCCTTTTGAGGTAAACCTCCCAATAACAGCCGGGAATCGAACCCGTTAACTCTAGGTCAGCAGCTAGGGGCTATGACCACCCCACCACAAGGCCGGTTAACTGGGAAATTGTAATGGGGAAAAAATGTAATGTGGAAAAGTGACCGTAAATGCATTCAACAGAAATTTAACCTTTTAGTGTGGTTCACTCTGAATAAACTAAAAGGGTAATAAGACGGGGTGTGAAAAGAGTGAGACATGAATTTAAAATTAAGAGCTGTTATAAACACTACTTGTCTGACACCTTAGCTCAGTCGGTAGTGTGTCTGGCCACTGAGTTAAGGGTCCCGGGTTCGATTCCCGACATGGCCGAAAATGGATGTTGCGACTGTCCTAGTCTTAGTGTAGATTATTAGACATATGAAGATACGACAGGCCTAGCCAGCCGGTAGTGGTAAAATATATAGCTTGAATAAAAAACAGACCCAGACCACAGGCTGGAAACAATAATGGATATATAGGCACTACTAATACCACATTTAATAAAACAAAGCTTTCAAAGAGCTAAACAAATGACGCACATTATTGTCAGGAACATCCCAGTCTGACCAAGCTTCAGTCTCTTCATCGGAGGTTGTGGTAGTTTTGTCCTCCCCACCATCAGGCGATGGTCTTTCGGGGAGTGTCTCATAGGAGGCAGCACTATCAGTGTCTGCTCCGATGCTTACAGTATCCACTCTTAACCTTGATGACAAATCTTGTACATGGATTGGGGACTTTATAGTTTTAGGGTTGATTTTGTGAGAGTTATGAACCTGTAATAAGAAATCATTATTGTTCAAATATAGATTATGTTTGAAGAGAGACTGAAACTAAAATTAACTCTTGAGTGTGAAGGATCAGAGACTAAATTTAAACAAGATGGTATGGAAAAAAATAAAGAATATCATAAAATGAATAAGTAAGAAAGAAAAAATGTGATAAAAGTTAATAAAATCAAATATTAAACTAAAAATTGAAATGAGGAAAGAAGGGCCTTGCCTTTTGCTGATGAAGGGGACTGATGTATCCTAAAAAATACATAATTATGTGTTTTGTTGTGTTTTAATTGTGAAATTTTGAGGTGTGTAGTGTGTAAGCCTTGCTCTTCTATCCTTTTTTCAATGTTTAATTTAATACAGCCGTTTGGCAACATTTTCCCTTTGTTAAAATTAGATATTGTCATTTTAGGCTCAATTAAGTTCTATGTACACTAATATTTGCCTTTTCTATGTTCTAAATAAGCCCACAATGGAACAAAGATGGTACATAAATGTAAGCTATACAAATCAATGTAATAGTTTTAATAAACAATGCGTAAATATTAGGGCTCTTAGTGAAGTGAAAATTAACTTTACTGATTCGAAACCAAAATAGTGTGAATTTTTTTTTTTTTTTTTTTTACAAAACTGTTCCCACAAATTTATCAGTAAATACAAGGCATAAAAATGTGGGAGGGTTTTTAAAATAATTATAACTTAACGGAAAATATGAAAATAGACTAAGGCCCAATCTTACAATGTCATGTTATTTTTATTCGTTAGGGCTTAACATAAGGTTAAGTGATAACCACGACTACTTTGGATTTTACAATGTTCGGTTAGAGCTAGCGTCATAAATAGTGCTCATAAATTTAATGGGAGGTCTACTTTCTGGTTAGCATTTTAACGTCCACATTAACTTCCAAACATTCCGCCATGTTGTTTCATGGCAATTGTTATTATTCAAGTGAGGTTAAATTATTATTTTTAGAAAACTTTGGATTATTTATGGATTCTCTTGGTTTTAATATTGCCCACCTGTAATTAAATGGATGTTTCACCAATGATTACCTAATCACAGATTTGTGGTGTTATAGTTCTAGCTTTCAAGCTATTTACTATCTTCCTATTTGGTGTAAATGGTACGGCATCCTCTTATCAATAAATTGACTGGTGTTCAATCCTAACCTCCTCATTTTTTTAAAGAACAAATTACTCCAAGTTTAACACCGAGATGGTAATAAAATAATTATGTTGAATTGATTCCTTCTATTTAATAAAGCTGTTTAGTTTGGGATACCAATGTTTCTTTTGGGCAAGTTTTTACAGGGTGATTTGTAAGTTGTCGTACGACGCAGGACAGAGGTTTTTAATTCCTGGTATCGTCTTTTATTACAACTATTTTGGCTTAGACCTACAGGCTCTTATTTCATATTCAAAATACGTAAATTCTTTTCAATGGTTTCAATTCGTAATTCGGAGTGGTCATTTTTTGCTGTCAATAGTTATTAGTAATTGACAATAGCTGTAGGCCTAACTATGTTTTTATCGTCTTGTAAGTTATTATGTGTAGGCTTGAATGGCTAATATAGGATGTGTTTTTTCTTCATGTTCTCCCTTCTAGTACACGTTCATGATTAATTAAGGGTGGTTTTTATTTGAATATTAAATTGTGTGTTTAAAAATTGACTATTACTTTACTGTTTAGATATTTAATTATTTTGAAGCTTAAAAAATAGCATTAAAATACACGCCTGTTTAAAATAAACAGAGTAGGTATACCCATCATTATTTGCATAGAAAAAAGCATTATATATTATAAACTTATATGCATAAATATGATTGTGATAAACAACAACATTGATCGAGTGCATTGGCGTACTAAGCCAGAGATCCCGGGTTCGATTCCCGTGTCCAGGTGTCATTTTTCAATTTTCAGAATATGATATCTAGTGGAGTAATTCCCTACTAATAAGCATAAATAATAGCTCTGGCTATTCATTCTTAATATATGTGCGATCCCGTACAATTTAATAACTGTGCAAATGGCAGCATAACAGCCAACTACCGAGTCGCAGATGGCTGCGTTATCCGATGGCTCGTGATATTAATATAATCACATACTTGTAGCCGACGATTTCCGCCAGTCCATCATAGACTCTGCCTTAAAATATGAGTGAAGAATGACCCAGGGCACGAGACGAATCCTGGATAGCTCAGTGGTTAGAGCATTGGCGTACTAAGCCAGAGATCCCGGGTTCGATTCCCGTGTCCAGGTGTCATTTTTCAATTTTCGGAAAAGTCTAATAATGTTTATTCATTGTACAAATAAACAGTCTTTCCTAAGGCTGCTATTAAACACTAAATAACTTATTACTTAACTATAAAATACTTTGATTAAAATATCTTAGGTCTAGTACATTGTGTATTTTTTCTAAAATTTATCTTTTTCCCAGATGATTTCATGTACTATCTTTGTTATTGCATGATTGCATTATTGTTCTGAACTGATACATTTCGAGATGTACTAGGGTGAAAGCATTGTGTTTCAGTTTTATTATGTTTCTCTAGCAGTTCATAACTGCTACATTTTAGAATTACATGGCATTGAAATGGTATGATGTTTCAGTTCATTAGTGCTACACAGTTAACACCTGATTATCCGTGGTAAAAGAGTGGACGAATGTCACAGATAACTGAAAACCACAGATAATCCGCATAGTTAGTAAAACAAGAGATTGTAGCAAATTCAATTCAAACTAGTACTCACCTATCGTGATTGCATCTATGAACACACATTTTGTGCACTAAGATAATAAAAAAACCCCACCTTAAATCAATGTACAGTATACTCAAAATGAACAAATCACTTAAAAAGTTTGTATTAGTCTTCTGCTCCATTGCATTTGCTTCCCTTTTCCTTATCCCTCTCTGTACCATATTTTCCATAACGTTTGCTTTTCAGATGGGAGCATGTCATCTTCCTGTTCCAGATAATTAAGCAGGTTAAGAATCCATTCCAGTGCAGCCCCCCTCACATAAACTTTTTGCCTCTTTGGCCATTATCTCTTCCCTAGGGATTTACTGAGTACAACAATCAATAGACCTGTATTCTCCATCAATGTGGCGTTTTTAAAAAACATATCCCCTGCTGTTTGTGATGCCGCAGTTAACCCCCAAAGCGGATAATCCACCCGCGGATAGTCAGGATTTTACTGTATTACGAACTGGACCAATATTGAACTCAACAAAATGAAAACTATAAATAATTTTTAAGTAATTCATTTCTCATAGTTTAGTTTATAATGCTAGATAGGACTTACCCCAATAGTGAACCAGATAGAGCTTGAAATTTGCAATTGAATGGTATAAATAACTCAAAATCAATATATTTGGAATTATCACACTATGAACTAACTAGTAATCAAAGCAGATAATTGGTAGACATACCTTTGGTCGCCCATCGGTAAACAATCTACCCCTTTTACCACCAATCACAGTTGATGCACCCAGAAGAGGGACTAGATCTGCCAGGGATCGTAGTGTCATACTCACTAGATGGTTGTTTGTGTCTTTAATACCAACCAACAACTAGAAACAAAACATAAATGATTTTTAGTATACCAGAGTGACAGTGTGATGGCCATCAGCAATTTGATTAATATTTTAACAAACTCCTTAACGATGTTGCTTACTTGGTGAATTCAAAGCTATTTTGTGAAGCGGGTTGTATCTTAACATGACACACTCAAGCATGAAATCTGTGACCTCGTCTGACAGTTATTACCCCTTCCATAAAGATCCTTCCCCTATTTCGTAGATTAGCGTGGCTACTTGTGTCAAAAGGGTACAAATTCCACTCGCCATTTGGGAAGACCAACAAGTCACCTTTTCAGTGATAAGAGTTTTAAATACAATAATTTTTCGTGCTGATGGCTAAGTGAACTAATTCACTAGACCAGTGGGAGTCGCAACCATTCGGTATATAGGTAGTTTATAAGAATGAAATCAAACATGTGGGCTTAACGTCACGCACATTTGGTTTAACTTATGAGGTCAGGATTCATATTTTTACTGAGGGTTCTGAGAATTTCTACAGTAGAAATGGTATTATGGGCACATTCTGGGACAGATCCTGTTTTATATGGACTGAAAGAAAAAAGTTATTACATGTTAAACAGTTGAATAAATATTTGGTAAATATTATCAGAGAGTTAATGTTTATGGCACTTACCCAGGGACTCCAGAACAAAGGGGTTGGGGTGGCCTCAATCCCCCCTGTTTATATTTTGGGGGGCTTGGACTATATTAAGACTTCCCAATATTTTGCATGTATATTCGAAAAGCATGTATGGAATTATTTTAAAATATTGTTTTATTAACAAACTTAGATTATACCATGCCCACTGTTAGAAATTAATATTATGTCAGGTAGTTTAATACAACAAAAATAAAAATACCTATCATAAAATCTGTCACTACCAGCGTGGTAATTTTAAGTAATACTTGAATATTTATAAATCAAAATATAAAATTTTAAATTGAAAAGGGTCAGAAGTGGGGCCCCATTTATTTTCATAGACTTTAAAAAGCTTTACATTATAATCTTCAAACCAGAAAACGTCGAAAAGAACACGCCGAGACAATCTTTAAGCTCTAAGGGTATGCAGGTTTATGTTACTGGGTAAGAAGTGTCACTATTGTGTGCATGGGTGTTATTACTTTAATAACTTCAATAAAATATGGCAAAAATTAGCAACACTGAGTGGTTGAATTTGGCAGAATTGATATGACATTCTCTTTCTTCTTCAATAATTTTAAATTAAGAATGAATGTGAGGTTGATTATCATGTAGGTCTTAATATTTTGCCTCAAATATACGAATAATACTGATTTGTTTTACTTTTTATTCAAAAGTGTTTTAGAACATAATTATATGTTTACATTGTTCATTTACATTATGTATAAATACAAGATTGTTAATAAACTACTACAAAACTATAAAAAGGTGTATGGATTACAGAATATTACTGTTTCCCAATCTCTTTATTTTGACCAAAATCCAATAAGTGGTCAAGTAATTTTGCATCGATTTAAAATTTGATAGCAAGAAATCTTGGAAGAGGTTGCTTTACACACCAGTGATAATTGGATTATAACACCAACTTTGGAAATGAGTATAGTTTCCTTAAATCTGTCAAACTTTCTTACTGTGTTTTATAGATTTTTCTTCAAAATACATAGCTATATCAAAATGTCTTCCTCTCAAGTGTTTTACCATACCCACTTACAGTATCTTTAAAATTGTGTAAATAGCCATTAGCCTGGGCTGGCAGTAAGATCTGTGGCACACTTAATGTAGGAAGTAATTATTTGGTCGTGTGTGGAAGAAGATCAAACTCAACTCTGATTATGATTAAAAACAAACTCCAGATATCTGAAAATAACTTCAAATATCTGAGCCATTCAATTAATAACAGAATTTTTCTTCTAGAGACTCACTCTAAATAGTTTTAGGGAATTTTAATTTTTTTTAAATTGAAGCTAGAATGACTAGATAGTTTTTAAGGTAATCGAATTTTCAAAAATTTGCCAGTAGAGGCCCACTCCAAATAGCTTCTAGAGGCATCTAATTTTCAAATTGCTCACATCAAATAACTTAAGGTGAATTTAATTTTCAAAATTAAATTCGGCAAAAAATAATATACAAATAGGGCCTAGACTCTAGAGGAATCCGATTTTCAAAAACTTGCTAAAGGATGACCACTTCAAATAGTTTTAGAGGACTCTAGTTTTCAAAAATGTCCAGGTGAGTAACATTTCTGGGCAAGCACATCCGAGCTTTTTTTTTATCGACTTACCCCTCTCCCCTCCCCTTTATACAATACAAATAGAGTTCTACGAACACTGGAGAATATCTTTACCAATATAATAAAAATAGAATATAACTTTTAATGATTGTTAACAATGAAAAGAATTGTATTTTATACTCCATCCTCTTTATCGTGTTCTTACTATACATTACAAGATAGAAAATCATAAAAAAAATACTACCAATGAAAAATTAATCACTTTCAAATAGCTTAAATAGCTATTCAGAGTTACCGTGGAAGGACCCTCATACCAACCTATTAGTTGAGCCCCCACTCCCACTTCCAAAGAGCTCTCGGAACCCTAGCTTACAGTTTTAACAACTACCGGATTTACTTTATTGTATTCATAAGCAAAATAGGATGTTTTCTAACTAGGTGTGGTGATTAGAACATTGTATAATTTATTATTAAAATATTGTTAAAATAGGCTTATAGTTTTCTGAATAGAAAAAATAATTAATCAACATGTATTTAAACTTAAAAATATTCTTGTAAGTCCAACTAGTATTATGATTGGTAGGTTAACCTAAAACTTTGAGAGCTTTTGGCATACAACATTTAGTTTGTGTTCAGTGTATACATCAGAAGCGTAATCAGTATTTAAAGTTTGAGATGGCTTGACTATCTAATAAAAGCACTCACAGGCATTGACACAAAATAGGGAAGGGTTGTTTAGGGGAGATAGGGATACTGTAAAAAATCTTCACATTCTAATCTCCATGCCAGTAACTAAATTACTAAATTATATTTGATTTAAAATATCCCATGTTGCCCTTCCTACCATGTTCTTATTATACTGTACATTATGGCCAAGAAAGCTATTGATAAAAATACCTGCTTATATTCTGAACAGGTAGTAAAACTCGATGATAAAAAAAAGATAAAAGTAAGGCATATAAAGAATAATCACTTGAACATTTCAAACAGTTTATAGGGTCATCCAGGGTTTAATATTTCCCCGAGTTGAGCACCCCAACTCACCCTACGTTTTCAAAGAAATTCCAGAGCCCTCACCTAAGAACAAAAAATAATGTAAGTGAAACGAAATAATATAAATTATTGTAGAAAAAATATTGGAATAAAGAGTTTCAAAGTTTATCAAAGAATAAAAGGGGGAAAAACACTTAAAAAAAAGTAGCACCACGGTTTACTAAGTATTGTCATTAGAAGTAGTTTATTTTAATTGTTACGTAGCCAGAAGTTACCCGCTAGTTTTTGTATTCTTTTACTTAGTTAGGTTTTTCCGCCTGCCTTTACAACATTTTCTAGCTTACCGGGAAATGATTTTTGCCTGTAGGTTAGGTAATTCCATGCAATAAAAATTATTGTAGCATACAAATAATCTTATCTAGGGTGGAGGGGATTCGAGCTTCACTTATTTTTGCTGACAAGGAGGAAGGAGGGGTCAGAGCAATGCTTACTTAAGACAGAGAGAGAGACAGACAAGAATTTAATTACCACTTTAATAACGTAAATTTAAATTTATTTTGCAACAATGTTTATTCTGAATTATTTCAAACCATTATTTACACTTCTATGTTAATAACTATTAGCAATTTATAAATTGCACAGACAATAATGTTTTTTTCCTGTGAAGAGATAACAAAATAAGTCGACAAATATTATGTAAGCAAGAGAGGGGGGTCAAGTGCTAGATTTTGTTTGCTCACAATGCAAAGGGTCCAGTTTTAAATAGATACATCACATAATCACTTGTGAAAAACCAACCCTAGTGCATTTAGCAAGGATCAAAATCCTGACTTTTCCGTCAATTGTGACCATGATTTGAGTCCAATTTCTTAAACCTCTAAACCACCGGTGTAGGGTATATTTATGTTAAAATGTAATAACTTACTTCTGGAAGAATTTGCTCCTTGAGTTGTTCATTTGTGAAAACATTGCAGAATTTTGAGAAATGCGTTAACAGCAGTAAGCGAACCTGGGCATCTCTTACACAAAACATGTGTATCAACTTGGGCACCAGATACTTCTTATAAGTTGCAATGGTGAACAATCCCGAATGACCACCTAACAAAATATTATTCAAACATAAGTTGCAAAATATAAACTGCTACAACAGTACTGACCTAATTGAACAGGACAATAAAACACTTTACTTAAAAGTCAATCACAACCAATTAACAACAAGAATACGCTCAAACTATAAAACTTATCAAAGTGTGATTTTTTGCTTTCTTATATTGGCAACAACGAAATTATGACCAATTTAGTGTTTTATTTAGAAAATATATTATTTCATTTATTTGTTACGCATTTGTTACTTTACATTTGATGTACCACAGCAAAGTCAATAAAATAAATAACGGTATGATGAAAAATATAAGTGATTTTTTTTAGCACAGCATCTTACTACTCATTTAAGTTATACACTTATGTAATAATTATGCTATTGGTATTAGGGATTAGGAAAATTATATTTAGAGGAAGTGTACCCACATTTGCACGAAGGGAGAGTGTATAATCATTTTGGGAAAAAACCTCAGTGTAACCAATCGAGATTAGAACCTCGATCTCCTCGTCATCGGCAGTCTAGTCTACTGCGAGAGTAGCGTCTTAGACCATACGGCCACTGAGGCCGGTAAATAATAATCTAAAACAAATAAATGTGAAGCTAATGGGGAGAAACCAGTGGGAATACCTGGACGCAGGTGAGAGGATAGCATTAGCATGGACCAGAAAGAAAGAGGGTGTAATGAGGTGGACTGGATAGAACTAGCCCAAGATAGGGTTAGCTGGTGTACTTTAAATGAATGTTCAATTTCTTGATACCATAGAGTAAATAAGTATGAAACAAGTAAAAAGTTAAGTGCAAAATGATTAAAAATGGTATCTATGATAAATATGAAGAATTAATGTTATGCAAATGATAAGTGATAATTGAAAGCATACAATTTAAAGTATAGAATCTTTGAAAAAAATTAAAATACTTAAATTTACAATAAAATTGAGAAATTATTAAGCTGTTGTAGTGGGTGAGTGAGGATAAATTAATTTACTCAGTGTTCATGAGAAATGTACACAATAATAATTTGGGGTTTCATATTTTATCTGAATTTTATTACATTTAGGATTTGGAATGAAGTTATTCGGAAAAGAGTGGGGGTACAGAGAGTACATGATGGAGTAGAGGAAGCAGGACTGAGATGGTATGGGCATGTAATGAGGATGGAAAAATAAAGGATAAAAGAGAAAATAATGGAAATAAAGTATGTAGGAAAAATACTGCAAGGGAGGCCAAGAAAGCAATGGGAGGAGCAGATAACAGAATGTGTGCAAGTGAGAGGAGAAGAATCGAATGAATTAAAGGAGGAAGACTGGTGGAAGAACAGAGGAAAAAGGAGGCATTTTAATAAACAGACCCAGCCACAGGCCGGAAACAGTTGATGATGATTCCCTTTATTTTGATAGTAGAGCTAATTTTACAAGAAAAACATTTTAGGCCTCCATAATTACTAATGAGTGCTTTTCCCAGGCATGTGTCAGATATTTTTAAAACAATGGTGCAATACAATTTGACTAAGTACTCACTCTCACTGGGGCAGAGCACCCGAGGTAGAAAGTTCTGTTGTGCTGTGGCGTCTAGCAGGACCAACCTTGATAGCAGCAAGGAACCTAAATGAGATGCTATCAACTCTTCAGGCAGACTTTCCAGTTCCGTCACCAGACTCCTGCGTCAACAACTCAAATTATCTTGCAATGAACGACAAAAGGATATATACAGACCAATTTTAAAAGAGTGCCTTTTTTGAAACACAACTACCTAAATTTTTCTTTCATATTGTGTATTTAACTATTTAATAACATATTCGGAGAAAAATCAAATATAAATACGCACAAAACATTTCAGGCTTAGTAATATCAAACTCGATATATCAATAACACTACCTTCGAGTCTTAAGAATAGCAATATCAAAATAATCGATTATCAACTTAGGCTTGGATCAAATAATAACAACACCAAAACATGTCATCCTAGAAGACCAAACTACTATCAAATATGGAGAAGGGAATAAAAATTAAGGAGATATAATTTTGCCAAACATGACCACCTGTAGCAAGGTTGATATATATTAATGACCTTGCTTGGACCTAGCGTGAAGTCTTTTAAACTGTACACAAAAAATCGATCTATCAAAATTTAGGTATCGTAATGTGTAAAAGTAGAAATTGTGATTTTTAATGCTAACCTCAGATAAATGCATTATATTTGGAAGAAGGTACAGGGAAGGTGGAAAGAAACCTCCTTCCAAATATAATGCAATTGCCTCATAAAGCGAAAAGAGGTTTTCCTTATTGAGATAACCTCAGATAAAAATAAGCTTAAATATCCTGAAAACACTCATTTTTCCTGTGATCCATATTATAACTATAAAATAAGTAAAACCGGATACTATTCATATAAACAGAAGCCCTAGTATAGTGCTATCACCAGTGTTACCGTGTCGAAAATTATATTTTATGATGTAGTATTTGCCAAATTACAAAGAAATTGTGTTTATTTAGGGAAAAAAAAGCTTAAATTCGTGTTATTCAGGTGAAAAGAGTAGAATTCGTGTAAAAATTTGTTTTATCACAAATGCAAATTTTGCATGTCCTAAGTCGTGATAATATCTATTAAAATTGAAAGTTGCAGGTAACATGACTTGATGTATTAATATGTGAAATTAGATATAGTAACTTTTGTAGTCAAATAAGATTCTGCCTATGAAAATTGAACTGTAGCCTCTAATGACTACTAATTGTGATATAACTGCCTGAATGAATTCCATTAACCAAGTGAAAAAGTAACACTGGACTTCAATTCCCTAAGAAAATAGTGTTGTTTGTTCAGGTGTAAGTAGGTTAAATCCCTTAAAAATTAAACTAATTAATGAAAAATCCTATATGGTTAATGATGTATCAATTTACCCATGTTGTTACTACTAGCTGAATTAAAATTATACAATCTATGAAAATAATGGTGTATTGAGGTTGTGATACAAACTGAATATCTCAATTTGAAAAAGCTACTGTAAAAACCTAAAACACAAGAGGAGCAAATAGGGTTACCAAAGATTACCAAAACAAGCGATTTCTAGTCAATAAAATACACTAAAATACTTGTGTTACACATACGATAGGTCAGTGATCATTAAAAAAATTGTTGGCCAGCCCTAGAGATGTTAGATGAAGTATGCACACTTTGTTTAACCCGAGGGGTAGTTTTTTTGTGTTTTTTTTAGCACCGTGTCTTGCTACCCATTCGGGTTATACACAATCCCATATGTAATAGTAACACTATTGGGTTAGGGATTAGGAAGGCTTAGTTGAGAGGAAATTCACCACCATTATCATGGAGGGAGAGTTGAAAACCATTTAGGAAAAACAACCCTCAGTGCACCCAACCGGGATCAAACCCTGATCTCCCCATCTTTGACAATCTAGTCTAACACGAAAGTAGGGCATTAGACCACAAGAAAGGTAAGCTTGCTATTTAACAGGTCAAATGGGGGTGGGGAGTGTACTCAACATTTTGTTAGATAGAAGTGTATTTAAATAATATTTTACTTCTTTAACAAATATTTTATGTATTTTGTTGTTTGAATATATTAGTTTAGAGCTTTAGAGTACAAATGAGCTAGATTAAACAAATTAACTTATTAAGCTTATGATAACTTATATTACAAGCATTTACAACCTGAAAAACAATTGTTTTTCCGAGTCACTCTTCAGAGGAAGTTCTTCAAGAAAGCTATGTATTTTGATATAGCTGTGTGTAAAAAATGGATGCTCTAGAAGAGAGGAAAGTTTTGGTCTGACAGAGGGTTCAATGTTTTGTAGCTGTTTCTTACATAGTTCTTGAAAATCAGCCATTGCTGGGACATCATCTACAAGAAAACAATGGACTGAATTACGGCAAATGAAACATACACTAAATTTCTGAATATTTATCACAAGCTAAGCCTAGTTCTTATCAAAATATTACATAATTTGGGGCTAAGGACATTTATTTCATAAGGTTTATTAACAAAAATCATCTTTTAAATATCAAAGAATGGTTCTTGCAGATGTTCGCTCCAAAGTTTTTTTCGCCGGGTCTTACTTCCCGTTTGAGTTAAACACATATGAACTAAATATGCTTCTGGTGTGTTAAGGAAGATAAAGGTTAACTTTAAACGAAGTGTACCCACATTTGCATAAAGATAGTGTGGAAAACCATTTAGGAAAAACTACACCCAATGCACCCGACTAGGATTTGAACCCAGATCTCCCTGTCATCAGCGGTCCAGGCTAGTGCGAGAGTGACACCCTACGCCAAGCAACCGCCAAAGCGGGTTCTGGAAGAAATTTAAGTTCGCCCCAAAAGATAACCCTTTAGGATTCATAAATCAAATAGTTGACCTTTTGGTTTCTTGCTAAGCACTTCTTCGGCCAGCACACCAAATGCAAATTGATCAATACAAGAGTACTGTTGACTAATGTTTGATGATTTTGTATTTTCTTCTTCTGGGGCAACACCTTTCTCATACCTATGAGCCCTTGTTTCTTGCAAGTAACTAGTGGTAAGTTCTGAAAACCTGCACAAAAAAAAAAAAATTAAAAACAGAAATCAGAATTTGACTGACTTCTGTTGAAAATTACAAGATATATTAATAAAACAATATAGTTTGAAATTATATTTTTTCTTATTACCTGTCCAGGTTATATACATATGTAGAAATTATGGTAGTGAATTAAGGATGAAGAAGGTTAAATATTAGAGGAAGTGTAACCACATTTGTGTGGAGGGAGAGTGGAAAACTATTTAGGAAAAACTACACTCAGTAAACCCAAATGGGATTAGAATCTCGATCTCCCTGTCATCGGCAGTCTAGTCTATTGCGAGAGTGACGCCTTAAATCATTTAGCCATGGAAAAAGGTAGTTTAGCTGTAGCATATATACTTGATTCTATCAATGTTATTTCAATGATACAAGTTATGATGATGATACATTAGCTTTTAAGCCTGATGACTTTTAAGACAAAACTCTAGTTTCATATGGAATGTAAATATTGATTATTTCGAGCAGTTGTTTTTCCCAAGATATTTACCGGCAAAGATATTCCAGACCACCCAACTTCCATGTCCCATCAGGAATAACATAAACTGCTGCACAACATACATTGTTGTGTGAGGACAAAGCCTGAAAAACATTTTAATAAATTAGAATTCAACTTTCATTCTAGATCCCCTTTGATTTATTATTTTATATTTAACGTAAATTTAAAAGAATTTAGAAAAAAAAAAGTCAGGCTGTTAACATACAAAAACCAACTAAAATTAATTTGAAATATTTCTTTTTTTGGATGAATGTCCTTTTTAAATGAACCACACCAGAGTATCATCCAAGGAATCTTATGGTTGTTTCTGACTAATAAGTGGTTGGAATGTCTTAAAGTTAATTTTTATAAATGCAAGGAAATTGTTTGTAGAAAAGAGTAAATTGTAAGATTAAATCAATACAAACACTAAATTATTTTATATTATGTGCAAAGAGGTGTGTAAGGAAAATTTTCTCGGAATAAATAGAACAAACCCATCATAATGTTCACAGTGAAAAAAGGAACACAGCTCACACAGCTATTCACTGCCTCTAAATGAAAACAAAATCTAACCACGTGACCTTTTGACCTAGATTTCATTCTGTTGGAAGTGTATGGGAGGGGATGTGAAGTTAAGAGTGCAAAGAAACTTTATAAAGTAAGCCATAAAAGAAACAAACACAAAAGGTGGAAAAAAGAAAATAAGCCATAAAATAGATTAAATTAATATATTTGTTATATTTTATAAATAGGCTGTATCTGGAAGGATCATCTGATTTGTGAGTGCATCTAAGAACTACATATTTACAATTGTTTTATGAACAATGTTTGTCGTTTATTTATCTAAAACCTGAAGATTAAGGTGTATAGTTGGAGAGACAAAATCTTACATTGAAATTGGAAGCCATTTTACATAAAATCACAGCAAAGCTAATTAAAATGAAAAACTACTAACGCATAGCAATTTTTTTTTCACTGTATCTTACTACAGGTAGTCCCCATAGTCATAGTAATAGATAAGTAATGAGGAAGGTGTAATTTATATTGAATGTACTCCCATTTGTGTTGGGAGAGTGATCAACAATTTAGAAAAAAAAAAAAATCACCCTCAGTCCAACCAACTTTAATTTTAACCCTGATCTGAGTCATTAGTATAGTCTATCACAACCCCCTGATATGTCTTCGCATACCCTAGGTTGAATATCACTGCCTTAGATTCAAACATCTAAGCTGGTCTTAGTAATCTTCATGTTAATATTACCTTCTCATGGAGGAAAACCAAAGCTTTCAAAATACTGTGCAAGCCGATGCATATCTGGAGCGATGTCTGTCCGGCAAGTACTTGAGACAAAGGGCAAACATTCTCTGTCGCAAGGTATGTGTTCCCATTCTTGTGCCATGAAGAAATGAACTTGAGGATACAGGGATGTCGATACAACATAAGATTCTGTTGAAAATAAAAAAGGCGTTAAGTATACCTGTGTCAAATGAGAATATGTAGTAAGGATGACAGATGTTGAAGTAGTGTGTCTGAATATGTCAAACTTATTGATAGAGAGGGTTAAGGTGTACATTTCAAATATCACGATATGAAAGAACATTCTGACCTATGTTAAGAGTAAAGAAGGTGGAATTATAGGAAGTGTATCTGCATTTTCATGGGGAGAGAGATAGAGTAAAAAATTTTTTAGTAAAAATACCATGGTACACCAACCCAAGATTCAAATTTTGATCTCTCCTTCATCAGTAGTCTGTCTAATTCGAGATTGACGCCTTAGGGCATTCAACCACCAAAGTGGGTCAAATGCTGTTAGTTACTTGATACTTTTCTAGATTCTCAATAGTGTTTTTTTTTTTTCAAATTTAATGTTTTTATCATTTGAAAGAAAGTTGAGTTCTATTTCACACAATGTCAAGGGACAAAATTTCATATTTTCCGTTTCCAAAAAAGTTAAACTTTTCTACTACAACAGCATTCTTTTTCCTCCCAAGATGTCTGCCACTACTCTAATTTTGATCCAGATGATTTACGCTCATTGGAAGCTATTACACAAGTGTTGATTTTCAAAATGATACTCCAAACAAGTATTCCTCAACTTATGATTTCTAAGAAACACTCTTTCAACCGAAATCCATATCATATGAAAAAGAGAGAGGACAAGGTCAAAATAGGCACTTTAAGGCTTTTATTCATAAAATAAGCAAAAACCAACAGAATAGGCAGTTATAGGCACAATAAAATTAACATTTTGAACTTGTAATAGCATTATTCATTTTGAACTTGTAATAGCATTATTCTCAACTGTCTATGTTTTACGATCAAGGAAAAGAAAAGGCAACTACGCAAAATAGGCTATAGTTCCTACTTATAATATTCTAAATAATGATTATGTTTAAATGCTTAATTCACAACATAATATAGCTTAGCTATAGTAAGGAATTTAATTATTTTTACATTTTTATAAGCTGGATATTTGTATTTATTTTTAAATGTTTGATCGAAAGTTATTTTGCTAAGCTGGTTATTAGTATTTAAATATTTAATTGTCAGACATTTAAAGTTAATAATAATTATTATAATACTTAGCACCATGTTTTACTACCCATTCAGGTTATAAGCTTGAGTACTAATTACGCTAATGGGCTAAGAATTGGGAAGGTTGAGTGAGATTCTAACATCGATCCACCCATCCTCGGCAGTCTAGCTCTCTCTCTCTCTCTCTCTCTCTCTCTCTCTCTCTCTCTCTCTCTCTCTCTCTCTCTCTCACACTCACACACACACACACACTCACTCACACACACACACACACACACTCTGCATACAGAGTTTTTATAAATTAGTTTTATGAATAGTTTAAGTTTACATATAAAATTGTCAAGTTAATGGATTTTTTTTTTAATTTTCTCAGCAACATCAAGTATTCATTCCCAAACTTTGAATAAATGAAAAATGTACTGTTTTAGAAACATTCAATGCTCTTGCGGTACAGTATATATTTAGGGGCCTAAACTTTTTTTTCTAACATTTTGATTGAAAAGGTGAGATTTTATTTATTTGGGATCTAAAGGCACAACACAAAGGTTATATAGTATTATATTGAAGTGTGAAGAATATATGAGAAAATGTGGACATTTAAATTTAAACTGGTAGGCCCAATGTAAAGGGAATAGAAAGGTAGTGCTACTTGGAGGAATTTTATTATGTCATTGCTTACATCACCCAGTACACAATAGCTATATTTTAATACCGGCTCTTTTTTTTTTAATAAGTAGAGTAATGATGCTAATAGGACATTGATGTGGATTTTAAAGGTTAATTTATTATTTGGTCTAGTGGTAAGAAACTCTGGCTACAGTTCCAGAGGTCCCTGGTTCGATCCCCGTGCTTCCAGAATTTTTCTGTGAAGCAATGGGTTTAGAACAGAATCAAACTCAGCCTCGCGAAGGACAAATGAGGAACTACTCGAATAAATAAGTAGCAACTCCGGTCTAGAGAATTGAGATTAGCGGCCAGAGGCTACGTTGTGGTGACCAAATTACACCCTCTATCGGCAAATGTTGGCACCATCATTGCTAACAGCAGCAGCCGCTTGGTCTGTATAGATTGCTTACAGGCTCACGCCTTGGAGTTTATTTATTAATAAAAGTTCCAAAATGTGACCAAATTTTTAACCTATAGTTTGTCTTCCATATAGCTTTGTGTATGTGATGTGCTTGCCTGTGTACTGAGTGACCTTACATGCTGAGATGATCAGATTTTTCCATCGGGCGCTACCTTCTATTCTCGGTTGCAATGTGTAGGCCTAACATGCTTTACAGAAACTGATCATATAATTATTTTTTTCCTTCTCACCTTGGCAGCTTTTTCAAAAGAGGCAGCATTGGCTTTACTTATAACACATCCAATTGAATTATAACTGATAAAAACTGATAGAGATGAAGTGGTTCCTGTGGTGATTGTGGCAGAATAAAGAGTCCATCCGTCTGTCACTTGAACTGCTTTATCTTCAATCTCAAGTCCAGGTAATCTACTTCCTTCGCTACCCATCATATCCTTATTGTTCAAAGCATGACAAAGTAAAGTACATAGTTAGATATTGTTTTACAACAAATGGTTAGGTTTTTTACAACTTTTATTTTTTAAATGTCTACAGATACACCTTGGTTTAGGAAATGCATCATCTGCATGCAGAGGAGCACTTATATTAGGTGACCTTAAGCGAATTAAACCTTAATAAAGTTTTAGGGGATAGTACGCAATTTTAAGGGCAGGATTCTTGACTTTCTTTGTGATATTTTAGGGTCAGTCCACATGAAGTGGTCCAGAAAAAAAACAAAATGGTCACTCGAGCATTTTTTTAAAAATCTAATATTTTTTTCTAAATTACCCTTGTATGTTGGTAGTTCAAAATGACTATTATTTTATTTTTAATATTTTTAGTTTTTACATAGTGGCCATATTTGTTTTACAAGGCGCTACATATTTAGAAATTTTAAGGGTTTATAGAAACGAAAATATCTCGGCCTCTGTTTGTTCAATCAAAATGAGCGAAAAATCATTTCGTTTGGAAAGTAAAGGGCTACAAGTTTGTTTATGAAGCATTTTAGCCTAAATTCAATTCTAAAGGGTGAAATTTCTGCCTAAAATATCAGTTTTTTTGAATCCAGTTTTCAGGGGGAAATATTTTCATTAAGGGAAAGAGTCAACAAGCTACTATTTTTTATACAGACAGACATAAACTACTTGTCCTCACACACCAAGTTTAAAGCCTGAGAATTGACGCCCTTTTAAAAAAAAAATTCAAATTTTTGGAAATTTGAAAAAATTGCAATTTTCAGAGCTTCATATCTCAAGTGGGGGACGAGATAAAAATCTGAAACTATGGTCCATAATATTAATATATAATAGTATTATACACAAAAAACTTGGAGTTTGAGAATTGACTACAAGCTGAGATATTGAAAAGACAAAACAAGAAGAAAAAACCTGCAGTATTCCGTGGGCCTTAGAAAGATTCCTAGTAACTTTTACTAAACGTTCAGAAACTTCAAATTCAGTACTTACTTTTTCCTTGACTAAGATTCTGGCAATAAACTTAATATTTTTATCTTTTCTTCTCTCTTTGCTGTCTTACATTTTTGTTGAACAGCTTTTTAATGAGTGCTTTATATTCTTCAGCGAATGATAGCGAGTGAAGATTTTGTGCTAAGGCTTCATCAGGAAGTATGTCTACTCCCTCTTCAAAAGAGGCTTCAAGTCCTCGCTTCAACCTTTGAGACAGATTTCCTAACTTTGATTGAATTGCCATTGGTCTTTTTTCATAATTTAGCTTTATGATTTTAGAAACAGGAGATACACCTAAATTTGAACAGGTTGCATCCAAAATATCCATATTTTCAGATCGAGCCACAAAAACATCATCTTTTTCACCTTTACTTTCTTCCTTTGTTACAAACATCAGCTGTAGCAAGTAGCGCACAAAGATTTCCCAGGAATAAGATCAACTTAGTAATTTTTTTTTTCTTTTGATAAATATTCCACTTTGATTTCTCTATGTCCTTTGGTAATCACTTTTTTATGGATTGTAAGTGGGTCAGGGGTAAGAACATGAGTTACCATAAAGATGGTGGTACTTTAGAAATAGCTTAAGATGGTGGTACTTTAAAAACAGCTTAATCTCGTGGAACTTGCATATATTTGCAACAGCACTATTTGTTCTTAAAGCAATAATATTTCGATCCTCTTCATATAATTCAATAATCAATTTGATATCATTAGATATTGGTCCATACACACACTTATGACCCTCTGCTCCAAAAAATTCATACACACTACATTTAATTTTTTAAGATGTAAGATATATTATAATATTGACTAAAATGTTTGGACAAAATCTTGTTGTAGGTAGTCCACTATGACAATTGAATTAGAATGAATCGAATAATTAAATAGATACTCTACACAATTAGTAATAAATTAAAAATTACGCTCATTAATATATTTATACATTATAATATTGAGTAAAAGAAATATGTAGCACACAAAAACAACGTCTAGTCCTCTATCTCTGCTCTGATACTCTCACTAAGAACTTCTGAACAAGTCTGTCAGCTGACTCATGGGCCAGTATCTATTTGAAACAAACAACCTCTGACTCATACTCTTAGTTCTGTCTTTGTTCTGTGATTTACCCATCAGAATTTTCCATACATTTCTTTAATACTCTGGTTTTAATATACAATAAGGCTGTAATCTTGGAGTAGTAATTTTTTTTTACACGAGCATACAATGAAATAAAATATTAATTGATTTAAATACTATACATACACCCATTTAAATATAAGTTTTTCTCATGTTGTTCTTCAAATATCTCGGCTTGTAGTCAATTCTCAAACTCCAAATCTTTTATGTATAATACTATTATATATTACTATTATGGATCAAAGTTTCAGATTTTTATCTCGTCCCTCACCAAATTGCAATTTTTTCAAATTTCCCCAAATTTGATTTTGACGTGAATACGTCTTTAAATTTGCTACCATACGGCGGAAATCCAAAAAACCTAATGATAACAAAATCGGGGGATATAGTTTGGTGTTGTAGTTTCGAATCTTTCCTCTACATCCAAAAATTAAATTATACCATTGGATAGCTAAATGATCAAAGAACTCATTACGATAAGCGAGAACAGTGACGCATCGCGCGTGGTGGAGGGGAGAAGCGCCGCCATTTTGAGGTTATTTTTCTGTGTATCGAGATTTGCAATTAGTATAACTTTTGACTCGGAGAAGCTACGATGTTCGTTTAAGTTTAAACGTATTCACGTACAACACACGGCCGTGTCCATGACACAGCCACACCCCATTTTTTTTTTTATTTAAAGGGGGGTAAGTTATTAGGTTTGAAACTTGGTGTGTGAGGACAAGTAGTTTATGTCTGCTTATATAAAAAATTGTAGCTTGTTGACTCTTTTCCTTAGTGAAAATATTTCCCCCTGAAAACTGGATTTAAAAAAAAACTGAAATTTTAGGCAGAAATTTCATCCTTTAGAATTGAGTTTAGGTTAAAATGCTACATACACAAACTTGTAGCCCTTTACTTTCCAAACGAAATGATATTTTTACTCATGTTGATTGAACAAAGAGAGGCCGAGATATTTGTATTTACGTAAACCCTTAAAATTGCAAAAAAATGTGGCACCTTGTAAAACAAATATGGCCACTATGCGAAAACCAAAAATTATAATAAAATAATAGTCATTTTGAACTACCAACATGCTAGGATAATTGAGAAAAAATAATATTTTTTTAAAAATAGTCAAGCAACCAGTGTTTGACCACTTTATATGGAATGATCCTATAGTAAAAATATATTTTTACCATCAATACACACAGCAATAGCAAGTTTCCAACCACCAAATGGGGCTAATATGATATGGCTATGGGGCTAAAGTGGTACACCCTTATTTCTCAGTGGTTATCAACTCTAGAAAAATGGGAGTCCTGTATCAAAATGGCCCCGGGTCTAATATCACCCACTTTTTTTTGCCTAAACCATGGGCAATTGTATATGCGCTCACCAGCGTGACCGCAAAGACCCCCTACATAAACACCCCTAAAATATATTAAATCATAATTTAGAGTAAAATAACCACGCAAAAAATTATCTACAACACTTAAACTATATTTTATGAACTTTTATTAAACATAGTGGAAAAATAAGGTACACAGCTTATGTGAAATAATTATTCTTGTTGATGGACTTTTGATGTTGTATCTTACAAAATTATCATATTAGCCCCACAACTTTGATGGCTTATAACTCGGGCTACAATTAACATATTCTAAGTTTCAATAGCTGAAAAGGCTCATCATTTCTTTCTGAATAAAGCGCAATTTCAACTATTCACATAAATTTATATCTAAGTGCCCTACAACAAAAGTTTTCAAGTTAGATGGAAAAGTTTTTGTCCAAAAAAAAAAGTAAGTTTAGTTATTATTTTTTTGTGTTCATAATTGTTTAAATTTGAATGCATTCATTGTGGACAAGAATAATCAAGGAAATTTTTTTTGTGTGTATCACATTAGCCCCATTTGTTTGCGTGTCTCATATTATCCCTGATTCACCCTATTGCAATTTTTTTTAAAGAATCATAGAATTAAAACAAATATCACCTAAAACAGGCAAAAACATTTGGTCATAGTTGATATAGTGTTTCCTTTATCATAGCTAGAAACCTCACAATAACATTGGGGATATCATACGCAGGATCAGTCCCTATAGGCCTATATATTTTGGCACACAATAATTTTGCTTACAAATAAAACGATCCCAACCTAACTAAACCTCAGCGTGTTAACAAATAACAAATGTGATAAAATATTCGGAAGGTTGTGTTTTGCTAGGCTGGGAGTTTATAAAAAAATTATTAACTATCTCAAATTAAAATACTTTTGATGTCATGTGGTAATAATTACATTCATTTAAATATTTAACATTCTTCTGTGGTCCGGGCTTTTTTATTAACACTGTGACTTACTAGTCATTTGGGTTATATGTTTGCCTATATACTAATTACACTATTGTGTTGAGGACTAGAATGGTTCAATTTTAGAGGAAATGCATGTGCATTTGCATGAAGGTAGAGTGGAAAACTGTTTTTAAAAAACAACCCTCAGTGGACTTGATCAGGATCTAACCCCGATCTCCCTGTCTTTGGCAGTCTAATTTATTACAAGAATAGTGCCTTAGATCATGCGGCCCCCAAAGCTGGAGATTTGTTTTAATTTGATTTAATATGGTACATACATACAATATTGTAATCACCCTGCCCTAGATTGTGATGTTTGTTTAAAACTAGCATCAGTGTTGAAGGACGTGAGTGAAAAGAACTGCCTAGTTTAATTGTTATGATGAGTTAGTAAACATTAGGACGAAACCGCTGACAACTCAAAACAAATTGTTTCCGCTGTCTCGGCAATTAGGCCGATTTGCAGTATAATTGGTTGTTTTAGAGCTATCAAGGCTGACAAAATAATATCTATTCAGAGGGGTCATTTTGACCATTTTCGGGGCCAGGAGGATTTGAACATCGGGTACTTGTGCTGGCGGGAAACCGTAGTGCCCAAGGTAACGGGTTTGAATCCGTGGAGGAGCCACATTAGGTATTCCTTACTAAGCCAGTTCTTTCGTGTGCTTCTACGTCAAAGTCTTTATTAATAAACCCTAAAAACCAAAGCTTTCTATAAATAATGAACCCACACATCTATTTTGCCCACCATCCCTATTCTTCCCAGCAAGCTATCCTGAACGATTAGGCCCGCAAGAAAGGGGGTGGCGACAATTTGTAACAATATTAATTTTTATATTATTGGAAACCTAGTATTCTTGCTGTGCGTAGTGATGATTTAAAAAAAATGTATTCAACTTATTCAATTATACCAAATAAAAATTGAAAAGCATCCCCTCATGTGTGTAGGCCTACTATTCTAGTTTTTATTACACCTTTAAAAGGCACATACTTTACCTTTTTAATACCGGTAAATAGAAAAAACAGCCTATAGGCTTACATAAATAGATTAAATAAAAAACATCGAGCAAAATATAAAATTAGAATAGCTAGTAGGTATTTGTGTCACCAGACCCAAACTTGGTATCATGCTAGAACCTAAAGTGCAGTAAAACCTGGAAAATATTGTAAGAAATGGTAATTTTTTTGGTCATATAACTTGAGTTAACAATAACGAGCTGTAATGCATCGAAAACAGGTATTATCAATAAAAAATGTCATTACTCTCGGTACTGGTACTTATATTATTTTAAAGATTTAATACTATGTAATCAATGTTGTTATAATATTCGTAAACTAAACTCACATGCCAGTTGATATTAAATAAAAACTAATGTACTTTCAAACAAACATTTGATGTGGTTACATTTTATTTGGAATTTATTTTCGTCTATAAAAACTTTATTTTTTCTAAATAAATATCAAGGTATTCAACCTAATTAAACGCAATGAAGACTATTACAAGTTATATGAAATTAAGTTGAGAAAGAATTTAATGACAGGTCACAACAGATTAACAGAGGTTTAAGATTTATCTCACAGACAAGGACAGGACACAAACACAAACCTAAAACCATAGATAAGGGGTAGTATAGATCGAAATCTCCTACGTAAGTTGTATGAACAGTTTTCAGCGCTAGCAGTGGTTGAAGGCGGTACTAAATGTCAAACCTTCCCGTTGGCGCCTCATTCAAATGCATTGTTTGCTTTTTTTGCTTGTTATAATTGCTTTCATATTATTAACTAAAACCAGGAATCATATATATATATCGATCTATACTATCTATCTAGCTATCTTGTATGTTTTCCCATACTTTTCCCTTTGATTTATTTACTAAATTCATGTTATGTCTATATAAAGACATAACATTTGACATTTTCCTGAATATAAATGGAGTGAACAAAAGCGAATCAAGTAGGTTCCAATAGCCAACAACGTAATATATTAAATCCGTTATTATATATATTTATCGTGACTCTTTCTCAAATATGAGTAAAGCCAAGAAAATAATACATTTCAATAGTTTTAGACTGTATTTGTAAACTAAACTAAACCCAGAATACATTAATCTTCGTAGGTAGTCCATAAAGGACTAATTGAAATATCATATTTTTACCTTGTATTTTTAACAAACTAATAACCAATTTGTCTCAGGTTTTGTTATTGCTGATTTGTACATTTTTGTTTAGTTTATTTTATATTACACTTTCATATATATATTAGAGATTGTTATAGATATTATCTTATAGATACATGGCAAATGAATGAAAAAGTATTTTTACAATGTGATTGTTGTATAACTTTTAATTTGATTTGTTAACCGACCAGACGACCGCGCACACTTCACGAACAAAGAAGACATACTGTAACGGAACAATAAACAGAAGTGTGGCATTCAACAGAGTCACCATTATTTAAGTCAAATATGACTCTGTTGTTATTTCCACAATTAGATACATATTTTGTTCATTATTATTATTATTATTATTATTATTATTATTATTATTATTATTATTATTATTATTATTATTATTATGGTTCTGTGTTACGGTGGGTTCCTTATGTCAGTGAACTAAGACCTTCAATGCGCCTTGTCCTCTGCCTCCTCCTTGAGCTCCCAGAGTTTTATTTTTACTTCAGGTCATCTAATCTTTGAATACTCCTTCCTAAGCTCCTCTTTCCCTCAACCTTTCCTCCTATGTCATCGTGCAGAAGACAGTTCCTTCGAAGGATGTGTCTAATCCAATTGGCTTTGTGCCGAAGAATCACATCCAAAATTATTGTTCTTTTCTCAACCACTCTTCTTTGGACTTATTCATTTGTCACCCTGTCTCTTCAACTGATCTTCTCAAGTCTTCTCCAGCCCTACAAATCAAAGCACTTAATTTTTTTTTTTTCTATTTTCCTAAGAGTCCAAATTTCTGCTCCATACAGCTTGATGGTCCAAATGTAGCATATCATCAGTTTCTTCCTCAATTACAAACTCAACTTGCTAGCCAGCAGTAATCTCTTCTTAATGAAAGCTTTCTTGATCATGGCGATCCTTGATCTAATTTTCTTAGGTACTTGAACTGCTCTATGTTTTCCAACTCTTGGTTTCAAATTTTGATTTGAAGAAGCTCTCAATTTTTTTAAATCAGTATCAGTTTTGACTTCTCAATGTTAATCTCCATGCCTTATCTTCTTCCTATCTCCACCAAATAGTCCAACATTTCCTGCAATTCTTCTTTGTCTCTTAATTTTTTTTAAATCACCATCAGTTTTGACGTCTCAATGTTGATCTCCATGCCTTATCTTCTCCCTATCTCCACCAAATAGTCCATCATTTCCTGCAATTCTCCTTTATTTTTGGCCAGCAATGCTAGATTATCCGCGTATTTTATTGTGTTGATGTCCTACAATACTGAAATTACCACGTCCCTCCGGGGCTTCCCTGAACAGCCATTCTCCATACAAGTTGAAGACACTGGGTGACAAATAGCATCCCTTAGGAACTCGGAAGTTCATTGTTACGCTTACGTAAGTACGCCACCTATTTACTTTCAGCTCCATACTAATTCTATGAAATATCTAATATAATAATACATACATACATACATACATGCATACATACATACATACATACATACATACATACATACATACATACATACATACATACAATACATACATACATACCTATTCACACCGTTCCATTACGGGATAGGCAAAAAACTGTGCATATTGCTCACAAAACAACTACGTACTTAATCTATCCTCACTGACTTTCTCCACACTTCACTATCCTTGCATATTCGCTTCGTTTCAATAACATCCATACACTGAGTCACACATGATATTTTATCCTTAAAACTCTTAATGTTTCGCTTTTTCACACATTCGTCTAAAACCGCACTTCTTCAGCACCCTTTCATAATTGATTCTGTCCATACGAGTTTTTCCACATACATTTCTTAGCTATTTATTCCAGCCACATTCATCTTGTTCTTGTATTTCTCCTGACGAAACCACAGTTTACATCCATAAAATAATGTTGGTGTTAACACACTTTTATGTATTGTCGTCTTTGTTTCTTTCAATATTACTTCATTTTTTTGTAATAGTCCACATACATCCAACTACTCTCCGAGATGAATTCACCCATCTGTCGGTTTCACCATCCATCCTTCCATTTTTACGGAACGTTCTGCAGAGATACACAAAATCATTCACCTGTTCTAATAGTTTTCCATCTATACCAAGTTAACAATAATTTCCTGATTTGTCCTTATAAAAAACTATCACTTTATTTTTTAAGAAATTTATACGAAAATCCATTCTGCTTGTCGCCACATTCAAACGATTTAATGCAGTATTCAAGTCATTTTCACTCTCAGCCATTATTACGTTATCATCTGCATATAACAGCACTCTCACATTCACTTTGTCCATTTATACACCAACCATGCCCCACAAGTAGCCCTCATACACTTATCCATGAAAACATTAAGCAGCCGTGGGGACATAACATAACCTTTTCTAACACCCTGTTCAATGCCAAACTATTCGCTCAAAGCTCCATCCATCCTAACGCATGCTTTATTTCCATCATACACCACCATTACATATTTACTAGCCATGCATCTACATTCTACACCATACTCTCTAAGAACATTCTATAAGACACTTCACCAGACCGTACGTTTTCTCCAAATCAACGAATGCATACTAAACTTTATTCCTTACTGCCATACATTCTCAACCCTTCTCTATAGAGAAGGCGTTGTAAGACAAAGAATAGATAAAGTAGATCTTCAGGAATCTTTATTTAATTCACACTCAAATATGCAAAGCCCAAGCACCCGAACCTAGCTGTGTTAACTATCAGTAAACTAATGTATTCAACTATTCACGTTTAGGGGGCTAAGGGTTTGCTTAATGTAAATGCATAACAAATGAAATGAAGTTTACATTGGCCTGAAGGCTGTTTTATTATCAGAGATAATGATAAAAAGGTTAACAATATTATGTTTATTGATTGCGGACAATACGCAATATCAAATAATCCAACAATATCGGGAAGCGAATAAATGTACTTAAGTAAAGAAAATTATAATATAAGGTTACAGAGTACTAAACGCATTTATCTAGATTAAAGAACATTCATAATAAGTTAACAGAACCAATTCCAAATTAAACAAAGTTAATTATTGGGAACAGTGATCAAAACTAAATGAAAACTGGAATACACCCTATCGTCTAAACAACATTGCAAGTAAAGTCATTATTCTCATCTAACAACCCGTGAGGTGGGGGTAGCCTACACACCAAAAAGCTTAATATCTTTCTAAATTATTTACTCAGATCATAATAAAATTTGAACCTATTAAAATCATTTACCGAATTTCCCACTCGCGTAGAAATTGAAAATATTATACGAAACCATATTAGTTTCAGCTAGACTCATTACAACTGTAAGAATATAGTCAAACAAAATATAGTGGAAGATAGCGCACAAAGATTAAATTACATAATTTGACTTGCGAATACTACAACTGAACCTGAATTAAAAGACATAAGACCAAAACATGCCCGTATCCAAAACAAATCTAATTACCAAGGAAATCAAATTTAGTAAAAAAATTAATAAATAAATATGCCAAAGCATTATCAAATTTGATCCCTACATAATTTAAAAAGACTTTAATAGTTCCCCAGTTTTCAAATAAAAAAATACATAAAAAACTTTTCCAAAATAATGCACGCTTACATGTTGTAAGTTCCTAAATCTTAATTGCATCAAAGAGTAATCGTTCCGTTCTGGGTGCCAGCTTATATTTAACTTAGAACAATGGGGGAAAATGATAAGGAAATGAAGTCATCATTAGCTAATCAGAAACGGCCCTCGTGCCGACGCCAGTGCACAATGGAAAAGGATGACTTTGAGGGGGTAGGGAGAACACGCGATAGCACTTGGCACTTGTTTCCCCAAGTTTTAGCACCTGTGTAGCGTCCTCAACTCAAGGATAAGCGAATGGGATCACATGTCATTCCGAGTCTTCTATCTAGTTTTCTCACCAACTTGAACGATGAACAGTGTTCTGTGTTGACGAGCGTGGAAGATCCATACAAGGCGCTGATTTTCCAATAAAATGGGGTAAGTGTGTATACACTTTTTTAGGTGTTGGAGATTGGTGGCGAAGATAGTTTGTAGCCACGGTACAATTTCTCAATCACTTGCTGCATTGCAAATATCTGGTCCATGCAACCTCTACCTGGAATGGAACCACATTGCAAACCCCAAATTAAGTCCGCAGTTTTTTTAACGCACCCTCTAAATAAAAACTCTCCCAAAAATTTGCCTGGAATACCCAACAAACTAATTACGCTATAATTCTTACATTCACGCGTACTGCCTTTGTGCTAAGGAACAATGACAGCATTCCTCCAGTCCTTAGTACCGGTAACGTTCGAAATTCTATCATCACACACATCGAACAACTCACACATTCTGGCAAGAAGTACCGTGCTCCCACTCTTAAGCATTTAACTTGTGATCCTACCTACGCCCACAGCTTTGGTATTCTTTAACACTTTAATAGCTTTTAACACCTAAGCCTTGTTAATTATTTCATTCATCATAACATTTTCCCTATTTCCTGATACTTTCTCCACATTTTCGCCATGCAATTTTTTATTCAAATATCAATTATTTTCTATTTAACCAAACCAAAATTTCTTTGTTTGTATAATGTAAATAAAATAATTTATAAAATCAATTTAGTTAGTATTTTTTTTCAATATAGATGCAATATAGTTTCACATACACTTTCTTAAGTTAAATTCACTTGTTTTATTGTACCTCTAAATTAATGTGCGCAAATTTCAATTCAAACTATACCCTTTTATAAACATTTAGTGGAATAGTTACTATTTCCTCCAATGGCATTTTGCTAAAGTAGTACTCATTTCACTTGCTATAAAGCAGATACTGTAGTGAACACTTTTTAGCTTATTATTACATTTTTGTAATCAGTGTCTTGTTATTTGATTTGATCCATGACGATGTGGTCAACCATTTCTTATTTATCTATGTCATTTATTGTTTGAATAATATATTCTACAAATTTATTCTAAAATTATTGTTTGTTTCAATTTTGATTTAGTACTAGAGTAAATATGAACGCTTTTTTAGCCCTCGCCACATTAGAGTTACAATCGAAATCATATTCTACTTTATTTTATTCAGGAAAAAATGACAGCACAGATGAAGAATCTGCTGCTGATGAACAAGAAACTTGGTCAAGTTCTACATGCCGGCTGTGTTTAAAAGAAGGCGAAAATACCAGACATATTTTTGATGCTGCCAAACCTTTACCGTCACTTATCATGGAGTGCGTTTCTGTTGAGGTAGATTCTCTGCATTTTTTATTAAAAATGAATCAACTGATGTTTTACAGTAACCACACACTTTTATTTTATTGGCAGGAATGATACCCTTCTGGGGAGAGATGTCACTTTTTTTTGTCATATCACAAAAATAAATACTGATGCATGGTCTAAAGTGTCACATTCGCTGTAGATTAGGCTGCCAATGACTGGGAGATTGAAGATCGAATCTTGGTTGGGTATACAGAGGATGGTTTTTCCAAAATGGTTTTCCACTTTCCATGCAAATGCGGGTACTTCTTCTAAATATAACCTTCCTCATCCCTTAAACCATTAGTGTAATTAGTACATAGTATAAGCATACAACCCAACCTGAACGGGTAGCAAAAATCCAGCAATATAAAAAATAAGAATTGAATGACATTTTTACTATGCCTCATTAGATGTGTAATTTTCTAATAATTATGAGTACCATATCACTTGATTATTGTCTCGCATTGAGATCTGTTTTTGAAATCTTTATTGCATTTTTCAATCATGTTTTTTCTTTTCTAATTAATTCATCTGATATGCGTCTTTTGTAGGGTATCCACGGTACGAGAGGTGGTGACAGGAAAAGTTACCACTTGATATATTCAAATGGTTTCGAGTATCTATGGAAGTATAGACTTAATGAATTCACACTCCACACACACTTCCTGTTGAAGGCTGCATCTGCCAATTTGAACGGCTACGAGCCTTGCTTCATTCATTGCAATGCATTGCTCTTATAAACTATAGGCCAATCAAACACCATCCATAGGACACAATGAAGATAAATATTCTACAGTGTTTAATATCAACACTATATTTATTTATGAAAATTAAAGCATGCCAATAAACAATTTGCTATGTTTGGTTTTAATAAAGGGTAGACGTAGATTGATTAATCAACTTTTTGAAATAACCAACTTCCTTATATCATAAAACAGGTCTGCTGCAACTAGCAAGGGTACGTATCAAAGTGACATCGCATAAGTAGAGACATTTCAGATATGCCTACAGCCTATGAATCTATTCGCCAAACCATATGATCTCCAAGACCACATATTGAGTTGATACTTTTGGCAGTCAAACTTTCACAACAAACAATTGGTTTTCATTTACTTTTTTAAACAGTTTTTACATTATCAAAACATGAACTAATAATTGTGTTTATGTGTCTTTACAAACATTTTATTTTGTATGTTTCTTTCGCCAAGTTAACTTATAAACTTAGGACCTATTTATTTTCACGGCCAGATATAAGAAGATACAAGTGTGAATAAAAAAGGCTTACTTTTTTATCAATTATATGTCTTACTATTGATTTTATTATTCTCATGATATTATATTCAAATTTGATGGTTCAAAGTTTACTATTTATCTAATGGCACACCTCAATCCTCATGCATAGAGGATAATCAATGGCCAAATAGTGTGGTGTCACTCTTTCATTAGATTGGATTGTTGATGGGGAAGTTTTGGGGTCCAAATCCTGGTCGGGTGTACTGAAGTTGGTTTTCCCTTATCGATTTTCTGCTCTCCCTCCACAAAATATGGTTACACTGCCTCTAAATTCAACCCTCTTCCTCCTTAACTGATAAGCATAATTTATAAATAATTGTATATAATCCGAACGGGTAGTCAGATGCGGCGCTAAAGAAGTGTTTACTCTCTCATTACCCGCCTCGGTGACGTAGTTGACTAAGGCGCCAGTCATGTTGAGCTCGACCGCCGAGGACGGGGAGATCGAGGTTCGAATCTCGGTCGGGTGAACTGGGGGTAGTTTTTCCTAAATGGTTTTCCACTCTCCCTCCACGCAAATGCGGGTTCACTTCCTCTAAGTTCAACCCTCCCAATTCCTAATCCATTAGTGTAATTAGTACTTAAGCGTATAACCCGAACGGGTAGTAAGACGCGGTGCTAAATATAAATAAAATATAAATACTCTCTCATGTAAATCGTCACCACCACCAACACGTTTCTAACCTGTGCAATTAAAATAATAAAATAAGTGTTTTATAACAGGTTACAATGGATGATGGCTTACCTTTGTTGATTTGTCAAGACTGCCAGCATCATCTCGACAGTTGGTACAAGTTTAAACAACAGTGTCAGACAACAGATAAAATACTACATGGAGCAGCAGTCACTAGTGATGATGAAATGTCCGATAACACAAATGAGGTATGATTTGGGTTTTTACAGTAGGTATTTGTATGAACTGTCTTTTTTAAAATACTTTCAAAAATTTTGTGTAGAGGTTTATATCAATGAACTCTTTGTGATCTCATATTTTCAGTCTTGAGCCAGTTATTTAATCACAGTTCTCTATAATGTGTAGGATATATGATCAGATCTAATACTTAGCTCTAGCCTTACAGATCTTTATTTAATAAATAGTACCTAGTAGAATTACACAATTTGGGCAACATTTAAAATGTTATAGTAAAGCTTAAAGCTAACAGAATATCTAAAAACACGAAATAGTTGTTCATGTGTTTAATTTTTTTCTCATTTTCTGTAAAACATAAAAAGTAACAAAATCATATTATAATAAAAAAACATTTAAACAAAACACATGCTGCACTATGTCCATACACACTGTAAATATCTACTATGTGATTCCCCAACATAACTATAGACTCTTATAATTTGTCCGCACATACTTATTTGCCACCCCCTCCCTCACACACTTTACATATATGCTACTTCACCAGCAGTAGTTTTTCTAATCAACCACTTTTCTTTATCAAATCAAAATAAGCTTATTATTCACAATTAATAGCTTTATTTTAATTTGACTTGGTTTAGGATTAAAATGGTCTAAGCCCTAAGGCATCGTTTTCACAATAGAGTGAACTGCCAATTACAGGGAGATCGAGGTTTGAATCCTGGTCAGTTATCTGAGGGTGGTTTTCCCTCTCTTCACACACTTTCTCATTGTTCATTGCGGATAATCCAAACAGCTAGTAGTAAAATGCGCCAAAAAAATTTGAAACTGCCTAAAATGTTTGAAAATAGCTCACATTTTTAATAATATCTGATTGAAACCAAGTAATAAATACTATTAAGAACACACAACAAATTGATATTGATCATAGGGGGTTGAATTTATTAAAAATCAATCACAAACATTTTAATAAGAAATATATACTTTGTGTATTTGTCTTTTAAAATTTGCATAAAGTTGTGTAAAGTAGTAAACTGAATGTATATAAGGCATACTGGGTGTCACCAGAAACATTGTTGTCATAAATATTTAGCTATTCAGACTGGATGCACTTTTGTGGTAATTTGGTAAAACTCAATTTAAAATAATATTTAAGATAATATGTTTGGATTAATTTTAACCTAATATTTTAAATATATTTCATTTCAGGAAACACAAGAAATTAAACCTGAACTTGAAGTAAATGATAGTGGTTCAGATGAATTATCAAAAAATGACTTACAATCAGCTCAGGATAGTAGTCTAACCAAAATAAATACAAAAAAAAGTGATAATTCCTTAATAGTTGAAACTTTAGAAATGGTGCCAGATCAGACTGTCGTTGATCAAAACATTCCAAAAAGTAATTCTGAAGATGCTGGAGCCCACAAATGTACATTATGTAATAAACAATTTTCAACCAGTGTCGACTGCGAGTTACATGTGGAATTATTCCACCACCAAAGCGAATCTTTTAGTTGTGGTAAGTGCCCGAAATTGTTTTCTACTGCAAATATGCTACTGAACCATCAGTGTTGCCACCTTCCAGAGGGCAAAGGTTTCTCCTGCCCGCAATGCCACAAAGGCTTTTTCTCATGGCCTGGGCTAAGAAATCATTTCAATATTCACATGGAAAAGTTCAAGTGTTCTGTGTGTGACAAATGTGAAACCTCGAGTGTTAGTCTTAAAGTGCACATGCGCAAACATACAAAAGAACAACCATTCTTGTGCCCAATGTGTCCCAGAACCTTTGCATATGAATCTTCGCTGAGATATCATATTCGTGCACACACTGGAGATAAACAATTCATGTGTGACCAGTGTGGATATGCAAGTCTGACTAGCAGCAACCTTTGGGCTCACAAAGCCCGGGCACACACCACAGAGAAGAATCACATATGTGAAGTTTGTGGGAAGGCATTCAACACTAAAGACAGGCTCAAACTTCATAGGGAAATACACAGCAACAGGCGCGACCACATATGCGATCAGTGCGGTATGGCTTTCAGGACCAAGAAGAAAGTACGTGAACATAAGTTTGTTCACACTGGGCTGCGCCCATATGTCTGTCTTGTTTGTCGGAAAGCGTTTGCTCGTAAGGATGCCCTCAAAGAACACGGTTTTATCCACTCTGGCGAGAAGAGGTTTCATTGTGAAAAGTGTGGTAAGGGTTTCTTATGGCCTAAAGGTCTGCGAAACCATAAGTGTATTCCACAAAATACTTCAAGTGTACAAAAAAACTAATTCATTGTTAAATTACAAAAATGTGCTCAGTAAAAAAGAAGTGCGGACTTAAATAATAGTTTTTTATCCACATTATTTTTTCAGAGGAAAGTATTCTGTATATTTTACATAAAGTTACAGTAACTTAAAGATAAAAAAAACTTATTTTATATAGGATGCTTACATTTGCAATTTATAGTGATTTAGGAATCTTTTTACTAACATTGAAATTTTCAAGATCAATTCTTTACAAAATGGAGTAATCTCTCTTATAAATTCCTCGATTTATAACAAAATGTATCTCATTTAAGTGAAAAAAGGTTTTCCTTATAAACAGTATTATACATAAAATGACAATTTACTCTACAACAAAAGCTCTTATTTTAATTTTTCTATCATTACTATTTTCATTTTCTGCCCTACATTGTATTTAGGGACAAAATATATAACCATGATTATCTTACAACTAGGGGAGTGTGAGTACTCGAGAATTCGAGTCAAGTTTTAGTAGCTTCTCGACTTGACAATTTTTATTTGAATTAATTTTATTCAAGTTTAAGATATAATTTCATAACAAATAGAATGGTATGAGGATAGGTTATATTTAGAGAAAGAACCTGCATATACATGGAGGGAGAGTAAGCTCGGCTGACAGTCTCAAAATCTATAGAGCCCAGCTCTGGCAAACCAACTAGAATCAGACAACTCTAGGAGAATCCCATGATGACTGCATTAAGCAGCAATCAACTGGCTGCTATCTATGTCATAGAATCACACTATCTCTTAGATAGAAAGCATTTGATTTGTGGGATGAACTAAGCGTTTATGGCCCAATATGAGGATTTAACAGGAAATCGCTCCTATTTCAGATATAATATACCTCACAAAGTGAATGCTGACAAATGTACTTACAATAGTTATTTATTCTCAAAGTTTTCTATCTAAGTTGAGAGCATCACATAAGCACTTTTTCTTAGTATCCTTACCCTCATTGCATCAGATTTATTTAAATTAGTAAAATTAAAAAGTTGCTTATTTCCAAAACACATGTACCAGGCCTAACTCAACTCAAACTCGGGAGCTTTAAGAAATACTCGACTCAAATGAAAAAACCCAAAGTCGCAGACCCCTAGTATAGTCTAAAACTTTCACCTCACGAACAATCTTGTAACTATTTTAATGAATACATTAAAACTCTTCAAGAACTGAAAATCATAACTAGAACTACAAATAAACTCGAAATAAATAAAACAAACTATGGTTTTTTTAAAAATGAAATAACTGATTACACACGATACAAAGTCGGCCGCCATGACGTGTATACTATATTATGTTTACTCGCCAGAGTGATTATTAAAATAAAGATACTGTTAATTCTTACTACCCAACTGGTTTTAATTATCTACAACTATGCAAAGAATCCCAATTTATTGCATACGATCATTAAGTTAGATATTTTGTTGGGTTTTATGAAAAATAAATGCTGCCAATAGTCGGACAATGATAAAACTGTTTATTTATGCCTACCGGCCTACGTATTGTATATCGATTGTTTGTTTTAATTTGATTCAGGTAATCTGCTCACTTAGTAAGCACTCTAGAGTTTTAAGAACCAAATAACGATTTATTAATTCATTATTTGTTTTTAAATTGATTTTAACTAAGAGGTTATTATTTTTTTAAATATGTTATTGAAGTAATTGTAAAAATATTAAAACTTAGTCCTGCCTGATAAAATGGGAATGAACATATTGGAGTCGAAAATATGTTCGTGTTTTAAATAGAAAGTATTCTCAGAAATCGATATATTGCAAGAATCGAATATATTTCTTGTTTTCTATGTTAAGATAGATAATGGATATAATAAGAAATTAATAATAATAAAACATATTTAGGCATTATTGAGTTTACTATTTCAAATGAATGTTTAATTGTTAAGCATTTTGTTTTGGTCTTTATTAAAAATATCCGTTTGTGTTTTTATTTTTGCTTTCTTACTAATATAAATTATAATCCTTCAATGATGATAAAAGTTGATCAAAAGGTAACTAGACCTAATCTGTTTGTTTATATTATATGTTTTTGTAGAAACTTAACTCATTCTATCAACACTTTAAGAAATAACTAAAATGCATTCAAACTTTGATTGCTATGATTTTTAAACAAAAATATGAATCTAGATGGTTTAATTTGTTTGGATTTGAACCAGTATTTTGCGAGGGGTGGTTGAGGTTGATTAAAATTGAAAGCATGATTGAAATAAATCTTAATTTACAGTTTAGGCGTATATTGTGTAATGTAGGTCTATTCGTAAATCATTAAAATTTCCAACAATGTGCTAGGATTCGGATTTTGATTTGACCCATCTCTAATAATTATATTATGTTGAAATATGTCAATACTGTATTTCAAATCTTTTCATAATATATCAATTTTTTCTTCCTTTAAATGTTTCGAAAATGTGAAGATTAGTGTTGATGTTGAAGTCAAAGAAAGAAGAGTTAACCTTCCACATTTCCAATCTACATACATGAATCCCTCATATGCTCATTGGCAGTTAAGTTCACAGACAAAAAGAATGGACCTGTCGTAAGACAGAACACATAATAATAATAATAATAATATTATTATTATTATTAATACTCATTCATACAAGTTATTAGGTGTGTGCAAAGTACATTTTTTCAATTCAAAGCAAACTCGAATCGAGTATGTGAAATATTCTTGAAGTTAAAATATTTTTTAGTTGTTTTATGATTGAAAAAATAATATATTATTTAAATCACTTTATGCACTAAAATGACTTGGAAAATGTTTTATTGCACAATTGTTTGTGATATTTTGTTTTATTCTGATAAATCAAGCTATTTTCACAACATGCAATTTATTTACTTCAGATTTTTTCTGTATGAATAATTTAAGGTACAAAATAGCTCAGAATAGCAGCATTTAAAAATAAATATTGTATTATAGCTGTCAATATTTTTATTGGCGAAGCTTCGAGGCCGGAATTTTTTCCCAAGCGAAGTCGAAGCTAATGTTTGTTCTGAAGCCAAGTCGAAGTTTCGAAACTTCGCAAACGCCTACAAGTTATTCTGTAATGGGATCATATTTTAAATCATTACAACTATATCCTGATTAGCACTCAAACAAGCTATTTATATTTGTTTTAGTTTCCTGTACACTTTTTCATAACAAACTTTTAAGGGTGAAAAAATATATAAATTTGGCAATTCAACTTTACTGCTATATTAAAACAGATACCAATTAACCTATTATATAATTGACAGGTTATAGTTACATAAGGTGCTCTGCAAATAATATCAAGATATAAATCTACAAGTACAATAATACCCTATTGGATTTGATAACTTATAAATGATAATCAAATATCCAAAGCTAATTTATATGCTTTTAGTGAGGATTTACTCCATCTAGATATCATGTTCTGAAAATTGAAAAATGATACCTGGACACGGGAATTGAACCCGGGCAAAAGGTCCTGGGTTCGATTCCTGTGTCCAGGTGTCATTTTTCAATTTTCAGAATACTTATAAATGAGACCTCTTTTAATACATAAATAGGTAACACTCAACATAATTCTAGTCATTTGTACAACCTCAGTATATATATCAAAATACAACATATTTGTTTAATTCAACTTTCAATACACTAATGTAAAATGGTTATCTGTATCCATATGACCTATTTAGTTTTAGGAATGTATTTATACTTCTTAGTTTTCATTTTATTCTTTACACTTGCTTGCTATAAAGAACACGAACTACACAGTGTACATGTAATTTGCATAATAGATTTTCAAAACAAACAAATTAGTAAAATGAAGTCAATATAATGTCAAATTGTCTTAATACACATCTAATTAAAAATAATTTGCAAACAAAAGTCTTCTTCTTTCAAGAGTAAAAAACCCAACTAAATGCAATCTTCCTCCATTTTCTATAGTTAATAAAAGGGTTATTTCAAAAATCAGTTCACTTCACCTTCTCGTAGATATTTTCCATACATGTCACATTATTAACAAAAGGATTATTCCAAAAATCAGTTCACTTCACCTTCTCGTAGTTTTTTAAATGTTAATTTTATTCGTACATTAATGTGGTCATCCACTAATACTAAATCAGTATATAAATATTATATAATCAATGCAGAAACGACATTTTAACCATGCATATTGAGAGCTTGATAAATATTAAATATCCAAATTGTCTACACATTATGAACATTAAAATGTTAGATAGGAATATATAATATTTTTCAGTGTGCACAACACAAATTACTGTAGTTTATAACATTTCTTTGGCATTGCTTGATGTCCAAATATCATCATTGCTAGGATTTTAAGTTGCTGTCAGTCAAAGGTCTGAAACAGTAAAAGAATGTGTGATGAGCAAATAACTAATTAATTATAATGAAAGGGTATGCTTGGAAAAATTAGAGTATTTATTAAATCAAATAAACCCATTAGGTTTAACGCTTCATCCTTCTTTCAAATATAAGATATGTATGCACACCAAGGTGTGCAAAACTTAAAAATATTCAACTTTGCTCAATTTATGTTGGGTTTCTTTAAATACAAAGCTTCAAAATTTGAAAATTTTTATATGCTATTATGTACTCACTGTTTAAGCTGAGTGTCTTACCTTGACTGAATATACTAGGGCACAGACAAGTAAGAAATAGACTCTCAACCTTAGGGAGGTTTTGCTGCGCTCCTTTTGCCAGCCTGAGTCCTTCAACACTGGGCTTCGCTAGTGTCACTGCTGGGTGATCATAGGATTAACCGCAGTGATCCTAGTGTTGAAGGCCACAATCTGCCAAAAGGGCATGGAAACCGTTTTGACCTCAAAAACACAACAAAAACAAAGAATCGCGAGCAACATTTGGCACGTCTTGTTGCACTCTTATCTTGTTTGTTTGAGTGAAGAAATGGTGCAAAAGAATCGGTTTAATTTATTTCAAAAACAGTTAATACATTTTGGTTTGGTACGCAGTCTTAGGTAGAAATAAAAGTGAATGAGTGCCTAGTTTAAATGTATTAACATAAATTGTGTGGCTATAGTATGATTATGCTGACAGGTGAAATTTTTGCCCGATTCGTGAGTCACCCTAAACATTTTCAAGTCCTGTATATATAATTTATGTAAAAAAAAACCAATGACAGTAATATAAAGTCTACACAGTTTTCATCTTTCAAATGTATAAGCTATATATTAAAGCTTTGGAATGTGATGCTTGAGAAGATCAGGTGGAAAGACAAATGAAGTCCTAAGAGGAGCCGGTTAGAAGAGAACCATTTTAGATTTGATTCTTTGGTGCAAAGAAAACTGGATTGAACACATCCTTAGGAAGAAGTGTCTTCTCCATAATGTCATAGAAGGAAAGGTTGAGGGAAAGAGGAGCTTAGGAAGGAGGATTATTTAAATATTGGATGACTTGAAGGAAAGAAGAAAATTCTGGGAGATAGAGGAGGCAGAAGATAGGGTCCATTGGTGGTCTAAGTTCAGTGACAAAAGGAATGGACCTGTCGTAAGACAGAACACAATAATAATGATGATGATGATTATATATGTTATGTTGTCCTATTTGTTTTTATAATTTTACTGCATATACTATTTTACAGTGAAGCTAATGCTAATGAAATGGGTCTATACATGGATTAAAGTCTAAGTATGTATTAAAGGTCAGCTTGGGCTCAAAAATTCAAGTACTCATGTCCCGAGTTTTAACATGTCTTGCCCAATTACTTTTCTTGAAGTAAATTCTACTATTATTTCTACATTTTATCACCCCACATCCAAATATAAGTCATATAAAACAAAGCACAAAAGATCAACATTATTGATAAATTCCATATTTTGAAACATTTTTGAAGTTATTAAAGTTGTGGAGAGTCCACTTTTTCAATTCAAAGTGGACCCAAAATGAATATATGAAATATTCTCAAAGCCAAATAAAATTTAGAAATTTCTTTGTTAATTGTCTTATGCTCGAGTGTTTTTTTAATATTATTTGTATAACTTCAAGCACTAAAATCACTTCGAAAATGTTTTACTGCACACGTAATTGTAAAACTTCATTTTAAACTGATAAAATATGCAATGAGGATAGAAAAAGACTACAAAGGAGTCATAAGAGATGGGAGCAGCAGATAACATTAAGTGTGAGGATAAGAATGGAGATCCTTTTTTTAATCACTAAAGTGACCCGACCACAGGCTGGAAACCACTGACAGCATAGCATGTAATTCAATTAGTTTAGGTGGGAGTCTAGGGGAAGGCAAGTTAAGGGTAGTATTTTAGCAGTTTATATAGCAAAACTTTTTTTTGGCCAAAATAAATCTAAAATTGCTCTAGTAGAAACATAAGAGTTTAATTTTCTTCACATGATGATATCAATAGTTATTGAATATCTGCATTGTGGCATTAGATGAGAAACTTTTTAAATTAAGAGAAAAAGTTATCAAATTCCAGAATACGCTCGACGTATATTCAAGAACTGTCGAGGTCAACATGTGACGAAAATTAAACTATGTTTTTAGTTCTTAACTCGCGTTATCTACAGTGCCACCTTATAATTTTTTCATGAGTATTCATTAGCTATTAACATAAGAGCCGAGAATGATGATTATTGTAAATAAATTTGAGTACTTTAGATGTAAATATTTTTAGTGGCGAAGTTTTGCAATTGTCAGAGCTGATATATTTTTGAAGCTAAGTCCTAAGAAGGCTGCATCGTAGAGTAGTGATACAAATTGCAGGCATTTTGAAATCCTGAATTATTTAAGAACTGGTTTGATATTTTTTAATATTATCTTTAACAAAATGTGGGCTAAAATTATCACCAGGTTTCTGAAGAGTTTAAAAGTTTAAATTTTGACTTAGTTTTTTTAATTCAACGGTGATTTACGTGAACATTTGTACGTATGGGATTAAAGCACTTTCACTATAAAATAATAAATAAGATGAAGTGGGATTATTTTATAGTTTTTATCTAAGTTATAACAATTTTTTCAAAACCATTTAAACTTTTTAACAGGTCAGAACTTTCGTCTATGAAAACAATATTTAAAAAAAATCAAAACACTTCATACATAATTCAAGATTTCTAGATGCCTGGAATGCTTCTCAGTGCTCTGTTTTAAGTTTTTAAGCTTTGCACCNCCAACTTCTACAATTATCCATGACCATTCTAAACTCAAATTAGGTTAATTCATTCGAGTAGAACTTAAACAATTCAAAATAAAGAGGAGTTACTGTGTTGGCCATGGAGTAATGCAAAATATCATTCAAATCTTTCATAATTTCACTTCTAAAAATACAGTATATATTATTATATTAAAGTACCAATTTAATAAATATATTTTTAACATGCTTATAAAAAAATTCTTAAATAAATCCATGCTAGAAATTAATAGAACTAAAAAGATCCGGCATTGTGTAGCAAATAAGCTTAATTATTACCAAGCGGTTAAGAAGGACCATCGAAAATGACAAGAGTAAAGAATGTTCTGAAAGCCAAGCCCCTACGTGCATTGTATTAAGATGATATTGATAGTAATTCTACAAAACAATGATCATGTTTTAGACAAGCAAAGCTAGCTATGAAAATTGCATATACAAGAGTCCACTTTTCATAGGAAGGGCTGTTTAGAAAATACAAACATATTTTTGAAGATCAACAATAATAACATTTTACTTTTATTAGTGTTACTTTTTTGGAATTTATGATATCTATCAAAAATGATAGTTGCAGATCACACGACCTGATGTACGAATACATTAAAGTAGATCTCACAACTTTTTTAGCTGTCAGATTAGGATGAACCTATAGCTATGATCCAAAAAGTAACATTTAATACTAAACAGTTGAAATTATTTGTTTTACTATTCCTACATAAGGCAATTTCAATTATATATTCTTTTTTATTTTCTCATATCATGAGAAAGAAAATTGCTCTTGAGATTATGATAAATTTTTATGTTTTCTGTGAACACAAAACAAAAAAAGTGGATTTTACAATTCTGTCTGTCTGTATGTCTCTCCCTGGCCACAGATCCTGAATGTTTTGAGAGATTTAGTTCATACTTGAAATTTAGATTTTATAGAGCTATACCATACACTTTTTTTTAAAACCCTAACTCTTCAATTAAGGGTGGTTTACTGATGAGTAATTTTTTTGGCTTCAAAATTTTTTGAAAATGCTTCTAAAAATTTAGTTCAAAATGTATATCTAGGATTTGATTGACCTGTCCAATAGTATTGTATAATTAGTTTTTGGGCAAAAATTCGTTGAACGGTAGTTAATTGATAGAAAATTTTTGAAAATTCTAAATATCTTGAAAATAGCTTAAACAATTTTGCTAAACATATATATCTGGAAATTATGAGTTATGACAAATGATGGTAAAAGCTTATTTATGGGTAATTTACTGAGGACTGTAATTTAAAAAAAAAACTGGAAATATTTTTAAAATGGCCCTACAATTTGATTCCAAATGGGTATCTTGGAAGTGTTAATTTTACACGACAGTTCACAATATACTTGGTTTCGGGCAAATATTCGATAAAGGGTCATTTGTTGGTGAGTGATTTTAAAATTCTTAATATTTTAAAAATGGCCAGGAACAATTTTATTTAAAATTTATACATGGGATGGGGGGAAATCCAGTTTTAAGGGTAGTTTACTCAAAACCTATTATTGAATATTATCCTCAAAACCATAATACACAATATGATAAAGTAAATGTGTGATTGTGTCATACTACCTTTTTACCCATAGCATCATTGATAGCATTTAAATGCAAACTTCACAATGGGATAGTAAAGGAAGGTGCATTGGCATGTCCCGACTTAAGAGTGCTCACCCACTGCCAAAAGTTTCATCATTGCTATTAGCCTTTGTTAATAAGAGACCAAGATGGCATGCTAAATCATTTTGTTAGTAACCTGGCACAATTTGTTAAATCATAAATTGTACACACAAATTAATAAGGGAAAAATTTGCCACAGTGCGCAAGGTTTAAGACATCATTTTAGGAAAAAATGGTGTGACAATCATAGGATTTTTAGGCCAGAATAGTTGTTCAGGTTTGTTTACAATACTTTGTAAAATAATAATAGCAAAGAACGCGCACATTTCATCATTTCTTGTAGGATTCCACTGTACACTGCGAGACTTTGAAAATCTCATTGCATTCTCCTGAAGACACTTTGTTGCAGAGCAATTGGTTTCTATTGTCATTATGTTTACAAGTTCATCGGCAAAAAATAGATAAAAAAAATGTGTAAACTATCACCATAAGGGTCAACCTCAAAATTTAGAGATGAAACTCTTTGAAAAAGAAATCTAGGCAGAGAGCCGCAGGAAGCTGCACCGTTGTGTTTACTTCACAGAACTGTTGGGCTACAGTCAAGTCAATAGAATCGTTTTCTGAAACAAAGGACACCTCAGATACACTTGTACTACTGCCGGAGACATCAACATCGATTTCATCCAAGTCTCTAAACTCTTCATCACTTTCTTCCAACATTTTAAATTATTTAAATAAATATCAAAAAGCGGCAAAACATTACAAAGAACACAGAGTTAAATAAGCTATAGGTAGTATAGAATTTGCTGCCAGAGTTCAGTGTAATCACAACTATCTTATTGCTATGTAGCGGTCTTTTCATGTACTTTTACAACAAAATATTACGGGCTAATATATTTTTCCACATAAAGAGGCTGCCCGTAATAACTCGGGCAAATCATGGAAGCGGTTAAAAGGTATTAATGTGTGCGCTGTATTACACATTATCAATAACATTCCAAAACAGAGAATAAGTACTTTTAATTATGTTTAAAATATTGTTTCGGATTGGGTAAAAAGAAATTATTAAAATTAATGAAAAATTTTAAACGTAAAATATAAGATGTAATTAAAAAACTTAACATTGATAACAAAACAGTTTTCTTTTTAAAGTGTTGGCAACCCAAAACTTAAATAATAATAATAATAATATTTAGCACCACGTCTTACTACCCGTTCGGGTTATACGCCTAAGTACTAATTACACTAATGGAATAGGAATTGGGAGGGTTGAATTTAGAGGAAGTGAACCCGCATTTGCGTGGAGGGAGAGTGGAAAACCATTAAGGAAAAACCACCCCCAGTTCACCCGACCGAGATTCGAACCTCGATCTCCCCGTCCTCGGCGGCCGAGCTCAACACGACTAGCGCGTTAGCCAACTACGCCATCGAGGCGGGTCAAAACTTAAACATATGATTTTTGAACTGTCATCCATGTAAAAACCTATCATGAACGGACTAGAGGAATGTAATTGGAACAGAAGATGTGTTTATTAAACTGAGGACTAATAAACAAAATATGATACACTTCGAATTTATAGCCGTTTGTGATTCTTACGTTTATTTATAGGGTAGATAAAGTTACACAAGCATATTTTGGGGAAATATTAGCTCATTAAAATGTCAATCTAACAAACTTTTTTATAACTTGTTAGTGTTATTATCTTAAAGACATTAAATAACACTAATATCTTAAAGACATTAAAATAACACTCATAGGAGTTGAAACAATTTTAATTGTTTTTTATATTATATTTTTATCTGAATGTTCTTATATTGAAAAAATCTTTTTTTAAAAAGTGTTATTTCTAATTTAGAAACTAATCTTTCCGTTTTTTAAACTTTTTTTTCTAAAGTATTTACTGACTATAAAAATGAAGTGTTATTCTTAATATTTCAAGAACATTGTGTTTTTGTATATTTTTAAAAGCTCAAATTTTAAAGATGTGATATTTACATTTTATGTTTTGTTTTGACTTGACATTTTAAATATACCATTTTACTTTTAAAACATTAACATTTTAAAATTATGAATGTACTTGAACTGGACTAGAACTTTTCAAAATATTCAGTTTGAGTTTGATTCAAATGAAAAAACTTAAGCTCGCAGACACTTAGCCTATTGTAATGATATTGATTTTTCCGTCTTTATTATAATTGAAAATCATATTTTAAAGTAAATATTTTCATTTTTCTTCTTTTCAGTTATTTTAAATTAAATTCATCTTTTCTAAACGACAGCCATGTTTCTATTTTTCTTTCTTTTAACTGCACTTGTTCGAAGCATGGTTTATTTCCAGGTTGTATTACGCAGTATTTAAAAGCAGGTGCATAGTTAAGCCATGTCTATTTTAAGTTTTCGCGCTCAGGTAGAATAACCCCATTGGTAGATGGAAATAAATCAAGTAGTGATCTGGGTTTGAGAGTACAAAACTACGGGGAATACAGATTCAAGCCTTGAAAGACGACATAGTTTTGTATTTGTCTTCCCCGCTGTATTGTCAAGTGAAACAAACATGTTTTGTTCTATTCTTCCCCAATGAATTGTCATGTGGAACAGAAGTATTTTGTACTATCGTTATAAAATGTATATTATCAGCATATTGAGTGTTAAATGAAGTAACAAACAATATGTATTTATTTAAATAAATTGCAACAAGTGAACAAGTATTTTTCTTAAAATAACACCCTATCGATGCAGTTCAATATAACATAGCTAAAAGACAGTCGACGAGAGCTTTCCAGATGAAACCCTTAAGTAAGATAAGAAACGAGGACAGCGAATGGCTCGTAACAAAAGGAGCCCAACCTGTGGTTTGTTACACTATATTCTTATGTTCTTATGAGTCCATCCCTGTAAGCGTCTAGAAAAGAAAAGAGCTGCTGTCCATTGCCAAGCTTACCATGCAAAGTGATAGCATACAATAAGAGGGGGAGGTGTCATGCTCTCTCACCGCCTGTGAAGGGGCAAGTATGGATGGCTCTTGCTGATTGGCCGAAAGGGGCTTAAGATATTCTCCTGCCCCTGGTCTTGACCAAGTCGTGTTGAAGCCTCTTGGCCAGCTATCTTGCGCTGTGAGGGTCGCCGCACCACTGTGGGGTGCTCTAGGTTTCGGCATGGGTTATCATGCGCCAAGACTCGCTGACGTTGCGTCAATCCTTCTTGGCCATTAGCTCCCTCACACTGTTGAGTTCCCATCATATGCTCCAGCCCTTGGCCAATATGCCTTGACAATGCAGGTGATTGAGATTGTACAGGCTTTGCCCTCCTAATGAAAAACATATTTTTCGAGTTGAAATAATATAAAATGATTTACACAATTTCATGTTTACACACATATGTATAAAAATTTCAAATATCGGCCTATGGCCTTATAGGAATTTAATCTAAAGATAAATATTATATACCAGTTGTTTAATTTTCCACGGATTAGTTTCCCACAAATTAATTATTTTAGCAAGAACTCAGTTTAAATGTCAACATGAATGTACTCAAAACAATATCACTAACTGTAACATAAATAAATCACATACACTTCATTTATCACGAAAGGTATCAAGCATTTTTATGTGGATGTACCATGAAACATTATAAAAACATTTTTCTATTTTGGTTGACAGTTGTGAATATAATACTTTTAATTTATTATTTCATGTATTATATTATCTCCTGTTACCACAGCCGCCAAACATATGTTTTATTAAAATATTTTTGTTCTTTCAATAAGTCACGAAAATGCCAATTATACAGTAATTATTAGGAAAGTGTTATTAGACTTATTTGTTAACACTTTTAACTGAAAATATAATATGAGTAAGCAAACAATTATTATGTCTGAATAGGTTAACATTAGAGACTTTAAGTCGATGTTTGCAATAATGAAACTTCTGTTATCTGTCAAATACCACCCTTCCAACCATGGATGCTCTATAATTGGGTTATTGCAAGGTTAATCCTTTCCTTCAGCAAGTTTTGTACATGGTTTTTTAAAAATAAAGTTAGAATTTAATAGTCATATTTATATAGCAAATGCAGTGGCGTATTCTGAGAAAATTAATAGGTATGCTGTACTCTAAAATCTACAGGGAGGATTCGGGGGTCAAAGACCCTTAACCACCGTTGGTCAAGAAGGTCAAGAGATGCTTCCCCTGGAAATATGTAAACATGAGTACCTCTAATTTAGAGCGATGGATCTCAAACATTTATGTTTTTTTCGTACTCACATTCTATCTTGGGAAACTTCGCACCTCCCAACTCCCCTCGTCACTCTTTTTTTGACTTATTCATATCTTTATTTCAATATCCACCTTTACAGCCTATTACATATTCTGACTTCATAAAAGTACACCAGAACTCTGCTCAAAACACAACAAACTGTGAAACTACTGATGATTATCATCCACTCAAATTGTAGTGGAACATCAAAACACAGCACTCTGCAGTCCATCGCAATACCTAAATAATCGAAGATTTAAGTAAAAATATCAAGGCTTAGAGTTATGAGCACACTCCTGGCTGAATAAGAGTGACATACACTATTAAATTGGTTGAGTGCAATTAAAAGTACATACAGGTAGCATTTTCATTTTTCATTTATTTGAGCGTGCACTTTCTGGGCCAAATGATTATATCAGCACACGACTTAACTTAAATATAGAACAAACACAACACCCA